>CM061136.1:43606969-44127356 GCA_030789695.1 Scilla litardierei | reverse complement strand
AGTTTTTGACAGAGTGCTATTTTCTGGAGTTTCTGCAGGAATTCTCACTCGGCCGAGTGAACTTTCCACTCGGCCGAGTCGCTGCTGCCCCAGAACTTAAGTTGCGCGCAGAATTTATTTTGGGCGCGGGTTTCAGAGGATTTTTTGGGCGTTTTGCTAGGGTTTTTTTGGGGTTTATATAAGAGGGTTGTAACCGTCATTAGAGGGGGTTTCCATATATTTTCTTAGGGATTATTTTAGAGGTTAGGCCATGTCCTAGGCCCCCTCTTGGATCTAAAAGCTTGTAATTGGATTGAAGTTCTTCATCAAAGCTAAGTATCTTTGTTCTTATTATTTGAATCTTTGATTTACTATCTTTTCATATGCAAGCAATGTCTCACATTGATTTCTATATCGTTGTTGCTATGCTTGGTTGATTGTTGTTCTCGGGCATTGGGATGAACCCTATGGATTTAATTTCTGAATTGTGATGAATGAATTTCTATATTGCTAGAATTGCTAGAAGGTTAGATTGTGATTGATTTATTACGGATAGCTAGGAATTTCCATCGATTTGGAGTTTGCAAGAGATTGGATTCCGATCGATGGGAAGGCCAGCATATTCAATTTAGGTTTATAATCGAGATTCTCTAGACTTGCCTGTTTTTGGTGTTCTTGGTGTCGTCGGAAACGTCTCGACGGGTACTATGCTAGGTGATGACGGTTCGCTGGTTTGATAAAACACAAATTCTGATTAAGCTATTTTTGATCATAACAACGTCACAAAATGTCCCTACGACGTCTAACCGATCCATTTTATTAGGTTCTCTAAATTACGGAGTGGGTTATAAGTTATAGGTAGGGGTACTAACCGTTACACAGCGAGTGGGAGTAGCGACAGCGATACGTGCGACGTCTATGGTTTGAAACTCGTTGCGGCAGTGAGAGAGATAGTGGACTGCGACGTCTGGAGGCTCTGCAGGTGGGTGCGAGGGTTGCAGTGAGTTTTCGGGGCTGTTGACGTCAGATCTGAGGTTAGCGACGTGCACGTGGCCTGACGTCGTCAGATCTGTATGTAGGGAAGTTGAAGCACGACTTGCGGGAGTGTTTCGTGGCTGTCCTAGGGTTGTACAGGCAGCTCGGGGCTCCAGCGGTCAGCAGGCAGCTGGGAGGGGCTCCGGCATCGCTGGGCGAGAGTTGCTGGCGCTTGGGAGCAGCTGGGTGTTTGTGGAGGTCGCGCGGTGCTTCTGGGCAAGGGGGAGCGATAGGGCGAGGGGAGATGGGAAGTAGATGGCCGCGTGATGCCTGGGCATGGGATGCTTGGCAGAGGATGGCTGGGTCGTGCGGTGTTTGCGTGAAGGAAGGAGGAAGAAGGCCTTGGGTGCTATCGCGTGGAGGAGAAAAAATAGAGAGGGGTGGCTGCGGTTTGTGTTGTAGGGTGAGAAGAGATAACCTAGGGTTTATTTTATAAAGAAGTAGAGTAGGTAGGGCAGTACGTGAGTTAGGGTTTAAAGTTTTGTTTATATTAGTCTTGGGTTCAAAAAAAGTTGGCTGCAGCTCTCGTGAACTAGGTCCCTTAGGTTTTAAGGTTTAGGTTTCCTCTCTTTTTTTAATAAAATAGCCTCACTCAAAACTCTGTGTGTGTGTGTGTACAGTTGGGTGCATGAGTATGTGTTCGGCCACAGGGGATTCAAAACGTGGGGTAGGGTTTAATAGGAAATAGGATTTGAAATGTAATTAACGGGATTGTAATCAATAGGTTTAATCAAGGGAAATAAGAGCTAATCAATTTTAGTTATTAGGTTTTATTCGGAAGGTTTTCATTTGAAATTTAAAAAGTTTAAAAAGATTTGAATTTCGAATTTCGAATTTTGAATTGAAAATTTAAAACAAATTTTAAGAAGGGCATTTAAATTAATTACTAGAAGGATTATAATGGTAATAATAATAATAAGTATGAAAAGAAAATGATATGGGTATGGGTACAGGGACAACAACGTCTAACAATGGATACGCAAAAAAATATACGAGAGAAAATACAGATAATAGTATCGATAAAAACGGTCGTTACAATCGTCGAATAGGCTGAACATTCAAAACTTGATTTGAAACTGATAGGATAGCCACAATCAACTTAGAGACAACTTAATAGAATTTTCTAAACTGGTCCTAACCCCTCCCGTTGACATGTGACAGCAGACTTTGACCGACACGCTACCAGTGACGAGACGCTTCCGATGGACGTTCTTCTCGCCACCGCATGCAAGTGTACCCACTTGTGTAGTTACGGCCACGTTTAGGCCATCTCTATTTTAATTGTAAAAGTATGAACAAGAGAACTGGACGTGAAATGATAGCGTCTGGGACCCCCTCACGGTATCTTAGACTTGATGACGAAGTCTAGGCACAAATTACAACAACTGCCATGTAAATCACTATCTGTGTGTGTGCATGTGGACCCCATAAGAACGAAATGAACTTACTTCACTCTCGCCATGCCATGCCATGTCATCTTATGCATAAATAGTGTTGAATAACCTGTAGGAAACCCAGCACTCACCTAGCAGAGTGAGTGACCCTTGGTAACCCGCGAGGAATGAAGCACCCACCTAGCAGAGTGAGAGGCCCCTGCAACATGTGGGGATAGAGGCACTCACCTAGCAGAGTGAGTGGTCCTCGTACAATCTTGTCTTCAGCACTTGGGGTGGGGTTGGGTTGAGCGGCCACCAGGTTAGAGAGTTTGGCCACTTTCTAAGCTACAGGCGTGAACCCTCTTGGTGTCACACAGTCTAGTCTAGTCTAGTCATGTCTTGTAGCCGGTAGCAAATGCTACGATTATTGCCTGTAACGTTACTTTCTACACAGTCTTTACTTTCCTTACATATATGTATAACTGCCATGTTGTTGCATCTCTCATGTAATCAACCTTAAAATGTCTTCTTTAAATTCCTTTACACTTGCAGAAGAGTCTTCTCACTTTTCCCTTGTAGACTTTACCTGACGTACAGCTCCTTTTCTCTTGGGTGTTGTACGTCAAGTACAGAGACGGAGTACAGAGACGAGCCGACCTTACTTGAGGACTTGGAGCCGTATGACGTTGACTTGGAGTATGTTCTAGACGAGGACCAGACCTAGAGGTCCCTCACTGTTGTTGTATTACGGAGGTTTACTGCTTTCTAGTTTGGGTGCGTAGCACCATTTTACTTCTTATCTAGGTTGGGAGCGTCGCACCATTAATTTCCCTTTCCACAGTTGTAGTCATGCTTGTGGCTTCTTTAATTAGACTTGATGTATTGCTGGATATTATCTCTTTTATCAATGAATGTAGTTTCCTTTCGAGTACTCTTATCTTATTGTTATGAACTTTTATATGCAAGAACATGTAATTAAATGGTATCTCTACAGACGCTATTGGGCCCGAGCCTCACAGCTCCGGCCCATGCAGACCTTTGTCTCGTCCTCGCACTCGATTTGGGAAGCTGGGCGTGACAATATAGCTTGTGATACTCTTCCTTCTAATTATACTTATCATCATTACTATCATTATTGCTACAGTTTATATTATTATCCTCCATAGCCATGAAACATGTGTAGGCTCTCTCTTCTTTCTTCTTCTTCCTCTTCGGCCGAGGAATCATCGGATGACTTATTTGAATCATAATCCCAACCGACAAGGAATTTCTTCTTTGGCTTCATGTATTTATTATGCCATTTCTCTTTAGCTTTGCTATTGCACAATCTCTCTTCAAGTGTACCGTCTTGTTTCATCCAAAACATACATGAGATTCATTAAATAATATATCCTTTTTGGATTTGAATTTACCTGTCATGTGGACTTTTTCTGAAACCTTTTGAAATGAGATCTAATTTCTCTTCAACTTCACCTCTAGAGTCTTCCATCTCTGAGGTGGCTTTGAAAGCAATAATCTTTTTCTTGGCTTGCTCCTTATCCCTCTTTAATTACAAGTAGAGCTCGTACACCATGAGGTTACCAATTATGTCTTCTAAGGTGAGCTTGAAAAGATCATTCCCTTTCTCTATGGCCATAGCCTTCCTCTCCCACTCAGGTGTAAGAGATTGGAGAATCTTGGTCACATGGTAGCTTTGAGTGTAGCTCTTGCCAAGTCCCACAAAAGTTTTTATGATTTCTATGAAGCGAGTGTGCATCTCCGTAATTGATTCTACTGTTATCTTTCAAAAGCTTCATACCTACAAATATAAAGGGATGTTTTAGAAATTTTAACTTTATTGTGACTTTCATGAGTTACCTTGAGTATCTTCTAAATTTCATGAGCGGTTGTTGCACAAGACACCATGTTGCTTTCCATGTTTTCGGTGGCACAATAGATTATGTTCATCGCTTTTGCATTAAAGGCATCATGCTCTTTTTCTTCTTTGGTCCATGAAGTCCCTGACTTTGTTGGTGCTTCATACAAAGTCTCTACCATAGTCCACGAATCATATGAGATGTATTTGAACTAGATCTTGATAATATTCTTCCAACTCCCATAATTTGTTCTGGTAAGCAAAGGTGGATGCGTAGTGCATTGTCCTTTGGGAAAAGTGTTATTGTTTGTTGATGCCATCTTTTAATCCCTTGACTCTGATACCACATGTTGGGATCGCCTGAGATGGCGAGTAGAAACTAGAGGGGGATGAATATTGTATACGAAATAATCAACGCCCTCTAGAAAATTCTACCTAAGACTACAATTAATGATACCCAATTTAATCTTAATCAACAATATTATTAATTTGCAATAAAGTATGCAATAGAACGTACGCAACAGATGATTCACAACACAAAATGGAACAATCGTAAACACAATGATTACCATAGTTCAGTCAACCTGTGACCTACATCCAATACCTAAGTCTCACTTGTCTAGTTTGAATAGTTCAAAAAATAGTACAACAATTACTTTCTAAGAGGGTTTTTACAAACCACCTCTTCCCAAGAGGATTTACAAATCACCACCTCATACTTGAGGATTTTTTTGCTAATGATTTTGTTGCCATCACACCCAATATGATTTTGATGATGATAACCACATTATGTGTTGCTAATGATTCTACTTATTTTAGTCATAGATTCATCAAAAAGGTTTCTTGAAGATTCCGGCGTAAAAGCAAAATTTGGACGTTATTAGCAGTATGATATTTGCATCTTCATAGAGACATTGTGATGCTTAGGATGATGAATCAAAGGGGAGTTTGTTTGCATTAAGGCTTGGAGAATAGGAGCATATATGAACTGAATAATCAAGAAGCTTGAAAAGTATTTTCTTTTGATTCTATATGTATTTTGCTCTTTATTTTGTAGAATACAAGTACGCCTTGATTAGATGGTCTCACATGCACTTTGATCATTTACCATCTTAGAGAAACATAGGAGAAGCCTAGAAACCTTCCCAATAGGTTCCATGCCAAAACACTCTTATTGGTGTTTTTGGACCAGACCAGACAGCTGGAGAAGCTCTTCCAGACGTTTGGTGCGTCTACCTTTCATTTGGACATACACAGCCTATATCAGACGTCTAAATCTCATTTGTCAGATGCCTAAATAATGTCCCAGATGCCTGAGTGTTGAACTCCAAATGTTTGGATGCCATGTGTTGGCCTTTCTGTTTGTTCTGTCCCAACAATAGTTTAGCTGATGGATGTAGAGTTCCAGACGACTGAACAATTTCTCAGCCATCTGACCCCTTAACTTCAGTTGTCTGATGATTAAGAAATCTGCCCATTCATCGCTATTAGATTGTTATTTTAGGGTATGTCTTCTTGATTTCTTTATAGATCTGAGAGGCTGTTTAAGCCTGTTTATGAGGGAAATTTGAGCACTCATTCAAAAACATAGAGATCATTTTTGTGAGCCCAAAATTTCAAGAGAAAAGCTTCACTCTTTCATCTCCTTCATTTTTCCTTTGTGAGCTTTCTTTGATTGTTACGTTTGAATCCAAAGCTCAAGAGAAGTCTTCAAGTGCCTAAAGCTTGAATCTAGCACTTGGACACCCACTCTCCATTGCCTTGCACTTCACACTAGTAAGTCTATCTAATCAAGGCAATATGTAATAGTGTAATTCCTTATTTCATTTCATCGTGAAACCTTGCTCCAGGGTTGTGGGAGTGTCTCTCTTAGAAGAAAGGTGTGGCCCTTGGAATATGGTGTGTAATCTTAGAATAGATTGTGTTGACTCTTGGAATAAAGTGTTGAATCTTAGAAGAGATTGTGTTATCCCGTTTTTGGAATTGTATTGAGTTGCCTCGGAAGAGGTTATATAGTGAAAATCTTCAAGACCCTGGAAAGAGCATGGGACTGGAGTAGGCATAGCCGACCAATATACATCGTGTGTTTGTGTTTGTGTTTGTGTTGATCTCAATGTGTGTTTGCTAATTATCTTGCTCATTATTTTTGCATTGCAAGAAATTTGTTAATTAGCTTTAAATTACCATTACACCATTCATCCCCCCTCTAGTGTGTGGGTTGGCATTATAGGTAGATCCTACAAATTTTCCACGTACAAAGATTTGATACAATTCCATATAGTCTTTACTTGAATCTCTCGTGTAGTTGTGAAGCTATAGGAAGAAACTTGATCCTCAAAGGATTAAATTGAAGCTATAGGATGATCAAGTATTGGCCAAACAAAAGATTGAACTTAAGAGAGTTTCTGGCCAAAGATAGAGGGGGTTTTAAGGCTTAAAAGCTTATTTTCTTTTAAAACCCGATCATTCAATGTTAGATTTAAAATCTAAGTAACCCTCATTTTATAGGAGAAAATTCAGGTCCGAACAGTTGACCAAAATAGACATAAAATGATCAAAAATGCTATTTAAAATTCAACCGTTATAGACCAACGGCTAGTACTAGTCGACTACAGTTCATCACTAGTCAACTAGTAGACAACTAGTCATCTACCTGAAGAACTATGGTCAATTAGTTTGGCAATGTCAAAGAAGTTGTTGCTCTCTGGAATTTACTGGTCAACCACAGTTCATGGACTAGTCAACCATAGTATAACCACTAGTCAACTAGTCTCAGAACTCTGTTTGACTACTTTTCTGACATTACCCTAGCTGAATGCAAATACATCAACTAGTTGACTGGAGTATCATACTGGTCGACTATTTTGCCTGAATTCATAAATATGGCCTATAAACACTTAGAAAATATTTGTAATGTTATGAATCAACTGCTGAGGGGAGAGCCCTCAGGTTTATATTTATAGCCAAAGGGGAGAATACAAGTGGGCTTATACAGATATGGGCCCAAACACTTGGGTTGGCCCAATAACTCATCCAACCCAGTAAATACCCATTCACAACACTCCCCCTTATCCAGCCATAGTTGTGGACCCTGCTCATGAATACTTCAGGATTCTGAGCCTGTATGGGTCTCACATGGGGTGGATACTTCAGGATCCTGAGTTGGTGAGATTTGCCTCGTTAAAACCTTTGGTTATGGGAAACCCAGTGGGAAAAACCATAGTTAAGGAAAAAGAGTGCAAACGCTCTTTAACTCCCCCTGATTTTGTACAAGTGACTCTGCTCATGAATACTTCTGGATTCTGAGCGTCACAGAGTGGTGGATACTTCGGGATCCAGAGTTGATTTGATTTGCCTCGGTAAAACCTTTGGCTATGGAAAACCCAGTGGGAAAAACCATAGCTAAGGGAAAAGAGTACAAATTCCCTCAACTCCCCCTGATCTGTAAAAGCTCTTAGGCTTTCAGATCTCTTAGGCTTATCTCATCATTCCTATTTACAATATTCCGAAAATATACACAGATTACAAATTTTGTCACCATCAAGCAGCTGCTGAATCCAGAAACTCTGGAGAGGTGTGCTAAGTTTCGTCGCCTCTGATGTGGTCTTCAGATTATATGGTCAGCTCCACAGAACCAGCCTCTATCCCAGTCGTCACTGGGATGTGATGTACCACCAGGCACCCTTAAATACACCATTGGTGTGATTCTGGAATGGTGAGGATCTCGGAATTATGGGATGATGTTGCCTTCATAAGTTGCTTTGCATATTTGCAGTAGGTGGTCATCCCACTGTTGGTACCCGTTCTGTGATTTCTCAGCATAGGGACTGGACCTAAAACCTGCATTTGCATAAACATTGGAGGATGCTACTACATTTTGTAAGTCCAAATATTTCGACCCTTGGAGGAAGCGCAGAAGGCTTAACTCAGGTCTAATGGCCCTTTTTAGGTGCCAACTATCTCTGGCTAATGAGTTTACTGCGATTGCTATACCGGGACACATGCAGTTAGCCAGGAGTGCATGATTGCACTAAGATAAGGGACTTTGGGACCAGTTATATCCTCCCCCTCTTCCAGCGATCGGAAGGGTTCTTTTTGTTCATCCAGTAAGTGTACCACCGTGGGTGTACTTTGGATGACAATGGTCCTTTTAATATCTCCAACGCACTTCTGGGCGTTTTTAACAGGATTCTATGAGCCATGACTTTATATTTGCCTAGGTCTTTTTATTTCATGTTTAAAAGTCAGGCTGGTACATTTATTTCGGTTTTCTCTTCAGGAGATCCGATGAGATGTTAGTTGTCTACAACTAAGATCTCTAATCCTGTTCTTTGCACAGATGCAAAGACAACCTTCAGTAGGAATCATTGACTTGTCAAGTGATTCTCTTGGTTGTACATTTACTTATACTTATTGTTTTTCTTGAATAGACGTCCCGAAGTCTATTCAGGCATTTTAAGGAAATGTGGAAATTATCTTTACAGGATATCCACGAAGGTATGCCGTCACAACATCCAATAACAGCATATCCAAAATTTTCCTTCGCCAAATCGTAAGGTATTCGCTTTTGATAACTTAGGGAGACTGATGCATCATTTATGAGACATGCTCATTTGAATTTGTTCGATCCCTAGTTTCAGCAAAATTTTCCTTGGGCTATAGGTTGTACCGTATAGCATACGATTTTGTATTTATTTTTCTTATGTTTGCAATACTTTGTTTTATCCACAGGTTTGACACCTTTTAGTGTCTGGACTTCAGGTCCGAACATTTCACGTTTCATAAAGTGAGTCCAGCTCATCTTTTATTGCCACGTTCCACGTTTGGCCAATCTCTACGTTTGCCTTCTAGCAACGGAGTGTGGAACGATAATTTACTAACATCATCGCCATTGCGATGTATATGGCAATATGATACGTGAATACATTGTCGACAATTTATGTTCTATCTGTCCAACACCTCCCCAATACGTATAACATTTACTTAATTTCACTTTTTCCCGGCAATTCCTCTGCAGTGGATTCCGGGAAGGGTGATGGTGTGGACAGGAGCTCATTGTCCTGTGGTAGTATTGTCTTAAGGTCTCCAGGAGTTTCTGTCCTTGGAGCCTGGTGGTCTGCCTCTTTTCTGTTGAGGATCAGCCACTTCTGCTGCTGGTGGATTGCATCCATTCTTGGGGATGTCAATCCTAGCTGGAGTTTTTGCAGCAGGGATGTGTGATCTGACAATCTTCTGGTTGTCAATAAATGATTCCGGTAATTGGTGAACAGTGTTCTGTGTGTGGAAGATCTTCTGGATCTCATCTACACATTGTATTGTTACCGGATCATAGTGGGTCAAGCTGTTTGTATCCCACGTTATAATTTTCTTCGCGCCAGATTTTCCAGTATCTGGGCCTATTTTTGGGAAAACTTGTCTCATCGAGATCACAGTCTTCAAGGTGTGCCTTAATTACGTCCCCCGTTTGGGGTTCTAGGTATCTTATAAGTGAGGGTGAGTCAAACCCTGCATGGATACCTAGGCGACGTTGAGTACCGTTTTGGTCCTCTTTGGTGGTGCAATGGGGATTTGAGACTGCGCGACCGAAGATTCTCAGATGAGAAATGTTCGGTGGCATTCCATATGCAAATTGCATTGGAGACTCTGACCTCCAGAGGGTCTTATTTTCATTTACGATGCAGCATGCAGAGTTTGCATGTCCCCATGCATCCATAGGCAATCGGGGTTTAATGGACGTTCAGTCCATTGGAGTCTACTTTTCAGTGACTCTGCCGACCCATTTTGGGTATGAACATGCGACACTTGTATGTTCATTTTCGATTCCCGTTGACTGGCAGTACTCTTGAAAAGGCTGGGAGGTATATTTCCCAACATTAACCAGACTTATTTACAATATTTTATTGTCTGGGAAATGTGCCCGCAACATTTTTATTCTTGTGCCAATAGCTTTGGAAAAGCTAAGTTGCGGGTCTTGTAGTAGACATACGTACGAATATTCTGAGGATGCATTTATCAGTACAATGAAGTACCAAAATAGCCCACTGGGGGTGGTGGATTTTATCCACATCTGTCTCCTTGTGTTCTTTTTGAGGAAGCGTGGAGATCCTTTTTCAACTTTTCGTGGAGATGGCCTTGTAATTAATCTTCCCTTGTAGTAAGGGATGCGGGGGAATTTTTCCCTTCTGAAGAATCTTCTGGTTCTTCAAGTCATACCCATAGGATAAGATGAAGTGCATCATTACAAATCCAGGGTGGCCAAGTCCATCATGCCAGAGTAAAAACTCGGCTGATGTAGGGCACTTCAGGTGCTCCGTTTAATTCTGCTTCCTTTCTCCGAATCTTCGTATGGTAGAGGCCTATAAGGCTCTCAAAACGTTCAAGTGTGGATTTTACTCCTTTTTCTTGAGACGTTGCATACGGTAATTTTTCATTTACATTTGCTGTTTCCAAGTGGGATCCGTTGAAACGGATGTCCTTGAAACTTAGAAAGTTTCTTTTTGGAATTCGGAGGGATTAGTGCATCCATTATTTTTGTGTCGTTTGGGGGCAACTGTGTTGCATTCCCTGGATCTTCAATATAGCCCTGATATTGGGCTTTGTATTGAAAGGAATCGTACGTGTTTATTGTCTACTAAGAATTTATGAGAGCAGTTTCAAAAGATGAAATATATCGGCACATGCATATTTAGATAAACATTTTCATTTATTGTATACTAAAAATTTTATTCAAACACAGATTGCATAATGCAAAAGCTCTCATAAATTATTCTCAAAACAAATTGCTAAAAATAAAGGTTAATCAAGCAAGTCATCATTTTCGAAGTTTGTCAGCTGAAAACTTGACTGGAGCATCAGAGGTCATCAGGTTTGTTTCAGCTTTATTTTTCTTGTTCTCTTTATACAAATCCTGGAGGTGCTGCGAAGTTCGGCACATTTTGGACCAGTGGCTTTTCATGCCACAATTATGGCACTGGTCTTCCCATTCCCTCTTGGGTGGGGGTGAATAATTTTTGTCATGTCTGTGCCACATGAACTTCCGCTTACTTTCATTATTTCGCTGTTGCTGTGCATGGCCCTTGGCATTTTTCTGTTGACCCCCCTTCTGTGGTCTTTCTTTTCTTTTATTATCTCTCTTCTTTTTGAAGGAAGAGGAATAGTGAGCTTCTGGTGGGGGGGCAGTGCCGGGGAGCGTATATTGTGAGTGGAGAGAAGAAGCTCTCTGTTTTACTCGGCCATGAGTAAACATGGCGGCAGCTCGGAATACTTGGTGAACTTTCGTTCACGGTATTGCTGCATGAGTATCGCATTTTTTTTCATGGAAGGACGTATACGTCTTTTCCAGCATGCGATTTTCTGAGACTTTTTCACCACACAACTTCAGGCGTGCGGTGATGCTAAACAGTGCTGAGTTGTACTCAGCAACGGACTTTAAGTCCTGCAGTCTCAGGTTCTCCCACTCGTATCGTGCCCTTGGGAGTATAACATCTTTCTGATGTTTATACCTGTCCTCAAGGGCAGTCCATAGCTCAAGTGGATCTTCGACCGTAAGGTATTCAGCCTTTAAGGTCTTGTCCACATGGCGGCGAATATAGATGATGGCTTGCGCCTTCTCTTATATCGCTAACATTTTCTTTTTCAGTCACAGCAGCGATGAGGGTCTTTGCCCGCAGGTGAAACTTTACATCTAGCTGCCAGCTTAGATAGTTTCTACCTGATGCTTCCAGTACTTAGAAATTAACGCTTGCAATATTAGCCATTTATCTAGCAGAGCACAAACATGCATGAATAATTAATTCAGAGAAAACATTTTCATGCGGAGGCAATATTTAATGAAAAACTAAATGTGTGGATCGGCCAGTCCCACAAGAAAGAGTCCAAAAAAGTCCACAGTCCAAATTATACAAATTTGCAGCTTAAAGAAAATGAAAACACAACTTTGGAAACCCCGTGGGTCCCATATGATATCTCCATCTTCAAGCGTGGCCTCCGTCTTCGTGGAAGTTGGTCTTCTTTCTTTGACATTTACATAAATTCCTCACTACAATTTCTCTCAAAAATAAAAGAAAAGTGTGGGAAATAAACTGTGGGACTAAACGGCCGATCCAAAAACCACATTTAGCAATTCATGCAGAAATATTGTGCTCATCAACATTTTCATCAGACATTTTCATCACAGGCATCACAGGCATTTAATATTCGCAGAGATGGATAGATAATTTAAACACTTAATAATTATTGGACCACTGGGCAACGTCATACACCGTTAGGTTACTAACGGCAGAGCGGTCGCAGGATCTTCCTAATTATTAAGTTTTAAATACAATGCACAACCACGCATGTAGTATCCAACAGAATATACCAGAGATGCAAAGCATGTAAATATGATTTTTGCAAAAAAAAATCATCACAATGCAAAGGTTGTAAATTGAATGGGTTTAATCAATTAAATTGATTAAGAGCCCAAAATAAACATTTTCTTTGTCAGAGGAAAAATTTTTCCTCATCATCCTAAAAGCCCCCCAAGAATCCCCAAAAAGTCCTCGCCTGCCCTATATTTGTCCCGTAATTTACCGTGATTTTTCACGAATATTTTGCCCTTAAAACCCCCTTTTAAATAAATTTTTAGGCTAGCAAGTTGCTTTTGTTAATAGCCTTTGCCTCCCCCACTTTTTTTTTGTTTCAGATAAAACAGACTGCGGGTCCGAAGCCCGCAGTCGGCCTATGGGCTTCAGGCCCATAGGCTCGGTTTTTTTTTTTACTTCTGTGGGCCTGAAGCCCACAGGTCTGCTGTGGGCTTCAGGCCCACAGATCTGAATTTTTTTTTTAAGAAATAAATGGCCTGTGGGCCTGACGCCCACAGCCGGCCTGTGGGCTTCAGGCCCACAGGTTTTATCAATTTTTTTTAAGAAATAAATGGCATGTGGGCCTGAAGCCCACAGTCGGCCTGTGGGCTTCAGGCCCACAGGCTTTATCATTTTTTTTAACGTTAGGTTTCTTTGGGTGGGGGCCCGGCGCCGCCGGCGCCCCCTGCAGGGGGGCGCGGCCGCCGGGGCCGCCGCCCCCTGCAGGGGGTGCGACGGGGGCCGTCCCCCTGCAGGGGGGGCGCGGCCACGGAGGCCGCCCCCCCTGCAGGGGGGAGCGGTCGGGGCCGCCCCCTGCAGGGGGAGGCGGCCTCGGGGGCCGCCGCCCCCTGCAGGGGCGGCGGCGGGGGCCGCCCCCCTGTAAGGGGAGGCGGCCACGGTGGCCGCCGCCCCCTGCAGGGGCGGCGGCGGGGGCCGCCCCCCTGCAGGGGGAGGCGGCCAAGGGGTGGCCGCCCCCCTGCAGGGGGAGGCGGCCACGGGGTGGCCGCCCCCCCTGCAGGGGGAGGCGGCCACGGGGGGGCCGCCGCCCCCCTGCAGGGGGCGGCGGCGGGGGCCGCCCCCCCTGCGGGGGGAGGCGGCGGGGGTGGGGGGGGGGCGGATTCCGGCGAGGGGGGGTTTCCCTAAAAATTAGGGTTCAAAATTAGGGTTTTTGCCCTAAAAACTGGGGTTTTACCCTAAAATTTGGGGTTTTACCCTAAAAATTGGGTTTTGGGATGAAAATCCGTCGTTTTCAAGGCGACGATGAATCCCCATGACGATCTTGTGAGATCTAGGGGAGGGGTAATCATACGTATGATTAAAAATATCGTTTTTAGTGTTTTTACCTCTATATCCGTCCTCCGGATATAGCGACGGTTGCTCGAAGCCCTACGCGGATGACGACCCTTGATGGAGGAAGCCTTGCACCGCGCTCGTGGATCTCCCGTCTCGCCTTCGCCTTCGCCTTCGCAACGAACGGAAAGAAAATTTTGTGGAAAAAGAAAAATTTTTAGAGTCGTGCTGATAACGTGTTATGAATCAACTGCTGAGGGGAGAGCCCTTAGGTTTATATTTATAGCCAAAGGGGAGAATACAAGTGGGCTTATACAGATATGGGCCCAAACACTTGGGTTGGCCCAATAACTCATCCAACCAAGTAAATACCCATTCACAACATGTAAGTAATTTTAAAACATTAAATATATATATTCCTAAGTGTGTGAGAGCTTCAACCAGATTCCGAACATGCAGATGAAGGATTTCCATACGAAGCCTTTTACCTTCTTCCAGGTGATGGTGGCTAAGGGTTTGACCTCAATCCATTTCCTGAAGTAGTCCACTGCCACGATCAGGAATTTACTCTGTCCACTCGTGGTGGCAATGTGGCCGAGAATGTCCAGCCCCCATTTAGCGAAGGAGATGTGGCTGATTATTGGTATGAGCTCGGCTGGGAGTGCTGAGCTGAGCTTCGCGAAATTCTGGCACTCCGAGCATTTTCAGACGTATTCCACGAAGTCGTTGACTAGAGTCGGCCAGTAGTATCCTTGCCTTAGGATCTTCAGCGTGATCGTCTTTTCTCTGTGGTGGTTTCCATATATCCCTTCATGGATCTCCCGGATCACATAGTCTGCCTCCTGAGGTCCAAGGCACTTGAGGTAAGGAAGAACATCGGTCTTGGTCCAGCGTCTCCTGTACAGTACCCCTTTGTAGAGCACATACCTAAGAGCTCTTCACTCTAGAGTTCGGTGTTCTTCCGGGTCCACGGGGACTTTGCTAGTGGCGAGGAACCGAATGATAGGGTCCATCCAGGTAGGTTCCTCATCGATGTTCATCAGCCCCTCTCCTCCTGTGCTGGGGGTTTGGAGGCTCTCGACGTAGATAGCATGACCCAACTCCTTGAGTGAAAGGAGGACAATTTGGAGAGGGCGTCGGTGCGGGTGTTCTCTGATCTCGGCATGTGGAGAGATTTGACGTGTCTGAATTTGGACAGTTAGGACTTGGCCGATGTAAGGTAGCGTCACATCATTTCTTCTCGGGCTATGTAATACCCTTTGTAGTTTGCTGATGATGAGTCTGGATCACTAAGGATGCATATCGTGTCTGCCCATAGCGCCCGAGCCAGTTTTAGGCCGTTGATGGCAACCTCATATTCTGCCACGTTGTTGGTTGCCAGAAAATCAAACCAGAGGGCATATTCCACAGTGTTCCCCTCAGGAGATCGGATGACAATACCGGTCCCGCAGTCTGACTTGGTCATGGATTTGTCTACATGGATGACCCACACATCCTTGTCTTCTGGTTGAACATCAGAAATGATATCAGTCGAAAGAAAGGACAAGGGTTGAGGTATTACCAGGTCGGGGCTTGCCCCATCGGTGGGCGTTGTGTTGCCAATGGTACATTCGGCGATGAAGTCAGCTAGTGCTTGCCCCTTGATGGTTGTCCTTGGATTTTACCTAATGGCAAATTCGCTCAGCTCGAACCCATGTTTAGCATCCTCCACATCTGGTCGAACCTCTTGAGGTTCTGTTCGATTTGGGAGTCGGTCAGGACCAAGATGGTGTGGGCTTGAAAGTATGTCGAAGTCATCGCGCTAAGAGGACTAGTGCATAGGCTAGCTTCTCCATGGGTTTGTACCGCCCCTCCGCATCTCGCAGGATCCGACTGATGTAGTAGACTGGTCACTGCACTCCTATGTCTTCTTTGACTAGAACCGAACTTACCGCTTCCTCGATGCTGGCCAAGTATAAGCTCAGTGGCTCCCATTCCTTTGGCTTGGTGAGAAGAGGGGGGCTACGGAGGTACTTCTTCAGCTCGACAAATGCCCGAGTGCCACTTGCATCCCATTTCACGGTCTTCTTTCCCTCCGGTTTGGTGAGGGCCTTCCTCAAGACTCGGAAGAAAGGGATCGATCTTTCTACCAACTTAGACAGAAAGTGCCCAAGGGCCGCGACCCATCCGTTCAATCTTTGCAACTCCTTGATAGTCACTGGTTCTTTCATGTTGACCAGTGCCTCGATCTTGTCGGGTTAGCTTCAATGCCGCGGTTAGAGATCATGAAGCCTAAAAACTTTCCAGACTTAACCCTGAATGTGCATTTCGTCAGGTTGAGTCCGATGTTGTGCTTCCTTACCTGCTTGAAGGTTTCACAGAGGTCAGCGATGTGGTTGGCATGGTTTTTGGACTTGACCATGCCATAAACCTCCAGGTTCCTCCCGATCTGAGAGCCAAAGACTCTGTTGACCATCTTCTGGGAGGTCTCCCCCGTGTGCTTGAGACCGAAAGGCATTTTTTGTTGCAAAATGTCCCGCGGTCAGTAATGAACGACAATTTCTCCTCGTCTTCTGGGTCCATCTAAACCTAGTTGTATCCAGAGTAGGCGTCCATGAAGCTGAGCATTTCATAACCTGAGGCACTGTCTATGAGGTGGTTGATCCGAGGTAGCAGGTAGTGGTTAACCTTGGGGCTAGGTCGGTGAAATCTATGCACATTCGCCATTTTCCGTTTGACTTCTTCACCATGACCATGTTGTCTAGCCAGTAGGGGTATCAGACTTCTCTGATGAAGCCAGCCTTGAGTAGGCGATCGACTTCTTCGGTCGCGGCCCTCATCTTCTCGCCACCTAAGTTCCTCTTTTTCTGCTTGATTTGCTTGAAGTTGGGGTCGGCGTGTAGCTGGTGAGTGATCACTTGAGGGTCCACGCCCGGCATGTCATCGGGCGACCAGACGAATATGTCCAGGTTGTCTTTCAGGCACTCGACTAGCTCGTCCCTTAAGGTGGGGTCGAGTTCTGACCCGATGGACACGAACCTGCCTTCCACGCCCATGACAGGGATGACCTTTGGTTCCTCAACAGGCAAAGATCTTGACCTGTCAAAGCCTCCTCTCTGATCGAGAAGGTCTATTGGGTCATATCCTTTGCATCGTGTTCCTTGCTGGACAGTTGGTAGCATATTCTCAACCTCGCTTGGTTGCATCTCACCCTCCCGATTCTTTCTGAGGTCTAGAACTTGACCATTTGGTGGAGAGTCAAGACTATAGCTCCGGCCACATTGAGGAGCGGTCGGCCGATTATCCCGTTATAAGTCGACCCAACCCTTACGGCCATGAACTCAGTCGTCAGAGTGATCATGTGAGGGGGCTCTCCGAGTGTCACCAGGATGCTATCGCTCTTATGATCAGGGCGGAATGTCATATGAACCCGACTACGGGGCACGAACAAGGCTCTAGGTCATATGCCCGAAATCCCATCTTCTCCCAGGTTGACATGAATAGGATGTCACATGATTTTCCCATATAGACGAGCATTCGTCAGACTACGGACATGTCAACGATGGCCGAGATAACTAGGGTGTCATCGGGTGGCAGCTCGATCCCTTCCATGTCCTCCTCGAAGAAGTAAATGGGTTGAGTGCCATCCACGAGCTTCTCTAAGTCTTTATTCATAGCTATTGCTCCTCGGAAGTTCGGCTCCCCAGTGCGAGCATTCACTGGACGTGGTCTTACCAAAGTTAACCTTGATAATGCCCAGAGCAGGTGCCGCCATGGCCGCTCTCCTGCGGCCTTTAGTGCATGATCAAGTCATTTTCAGTGTGGTTGTTTTAACGTGGGTATAACATCGTTCCCACATACGGCGCCAGATGTTTTGGGGTGTTTTCTCACCACATGTTGGTAGTATAGAGGTCCGAAGGTCGTCGCTAACTTGGAGGACAAGGATGACCTTCGGGGTCGATCGGACCAGCAGGCTCTGTGGCGAGAATTCGTGGATCTGAGGCAAGAATTCACGGATCTGAGGCGAGAATTCATGGATCTGAGCGACAGTGCACCGAAGGGAAGCTTTGGCGTGGTGGTAGCCTCCGGGGTAGATCAACCCAGCAGACTCTTGGTCGGGGACGCTCGAGGCCGATCGATCGAATGCCGAAGGGACGCTTCGGCTGGGTGACGTCTCCTTTGATCTGCAAAACGAGGAAGCTCGTCAGGGGGGTCGGACCTTGGTTCTGACTAAGTCCCCTCCGATGCATAAGTCAGATCTTGACTGAGAAGTGCTTCGGAGGAATCCAGCTTGGTTCATGGAGAGACCAAGCACGAGTTCATAGGCCGAGCTATGGAGGAGAAACGTAAGGTGGAATAAAGGTGTGTTGAGATAGTATACCTGAGTGTCAAGTATCTAGGTTTCGGTCCTTACATCTTTCGTTCGTCTGGCTTCTTATAGGAGTCCCTTATGTCAATGCCTTCATGGTGTATTACCATTCCTCCCATCGTGCACATCCACATTGATGGTCCCTTGAATGGTGATCAAGGAAGGCACGATCCAAGGCGGGGATTCCTCATTCGCGGGAAGTCAACAGCCCTTTTCATGGGTGGATTGTTTAGTTACTTGAATCTCCCAATCCAATGCGGCACTTAGCTCACTCACCCCTCTTTAGAATGGCTAAGTTAGCCTAACTCTCACTCTTACTCTCAAGAAAGAACTTAAGAGCACAAGAGAACTCAAGAGAACTTGGAGAATGTCTTGCTTGTATTGCTTCCAACTCTTGGATGTTTCCAAATGGCCTTCTCTTGCCCCTATTTATTGGTGAGGCTCCCATACAACTAATGGTGGAGATTTGGCTTCTAGAGTCTTCCAAGATCCAATGGCTAGGAAGCATCTCTAGAACCTTCTCCACTATTCCCCCTTTTAAAGAATACAAAATAATACCCATGAATTTACAAGAACATTCTAGATACACTTATTTACAAGTATACCCGAGAATACTCTAGAAGGATGCAACCTCATGTGCTAAATAAGAGCCACGTAGGCGATGACGTGTCGATGATGTGGCATCCATGACATTCTCCCCCACCTATCCCAGTGATGCTCTCATCGCTTGGTCTTCTTCTTGCAGAATTCCTCTATCAAGTCTCAAAATTGCCAAAGCGCCTTCGCAGGTTACCAACTGCTCTTGCCTTCCATCAATCCCTTCCACTTGACGAAGTACTCCAGCCGTGGATGGTTGTTTTTCTCCCGAACCACCCTATCTGTGATGATATCCTCGTCCTCCTTGGTGAATTCCGTCCGCACTCCTGATGGTGCTCGAGATGATTTTCCTCGGCTCGAATCCTCTAGTCTTCATGGTAGGGCTTCAACATACTTATGTGGAGGCTCGGATGGTACATGATGTTTGGAGGAAGTTCCACCTTATAAGCGATATTCCACACTCACTTGATGATCGGAAATGGGCCTTCATACTTCCTTATCAGGCTTTTGTGTAGTCCTTTGTACCGATCCAGGGTTGAAAGCCTGACAAGTACCAAGTCCCCCACTTGGTATTCTGCGTGTCTTCTCTTCTTGTTCGCCCATTTCTTCATCCACTTAGTGGCTTTGCTAAGGCACGATTTTGCCATCTCGTTCTGCTCTTGCCATCCCTTAGTAAACTTGTAGGCTGTTGAACTACTCCCCTTGTAGCCCGTAGCAATGGCCATCGGAGTGAGTGGTTGCTGACCCATCATGATCTCGAACGGACTCTTCCCGGTTGACTCACTCCTCTGTAAGTTATACGAAAACTATGCAATATCTAGTAATTTTGCCCAGTCATGTTGGTTGGCACTCATGTAATGTCTCAGGTACACCTCCAGTAAGCCGTTTACCCTCTCTATCTGGCCATCCGTTTAAGGGTGGAAGCTGGTAAAGAAGCTCAAGTCAGATCCCAGCAATCTGAAGAGCTCCGACCAAAATCTCCCCTTGAAGTGAGCATCCATGTCGCTCACGATGGTTTTCGGTAGCCCCCAATACTTCACTACATTCTTTAGGAATAGTGAGGCTACTACCTCCGTTGGACACTTCTCTGGTGCTGGAATGAAGATCAGATACTTCTAGAATCTGTCGACCACCACCATGATGATGTTGCACCCTTCGGACTTTGGTAACCCCACGATAAAATCCATGGAAATGCTTTCCCATTGTCTTTTTGGAATCAGCAATGTGTCAAGAAGTCCCACTGGTGCTATCTACTCCACCTTGTCTTCTTGGCACACAAGACAAGTCTTCACTTAGGCCTCAATGTAGTCCTGCATCCGAGGCCAGTAGTTAGCATCCTCGAGTAGTGCCAGCGTCTGATGCACTCTCGAATGCCCCGCCCATGGAGAGTCGTGGCATTTCTTCATAACTTCATGCCTTAGGTTCCTAAACGATGGCATGTACACCCATGATCCTTTGGCGTGGAGAAAGCCTTCCTCAAGCCAGAACCTCCGAGTCTTTCCCTCCTTGGCGTACTCCACTAGGGACTTTGCCGTTGGATCTTGTGTTATACTTTCTCTAATGTGATCGAACAAGGAACTTTGTGGTCGGCTCACCATTGCTGCAAGTTCCATCTTCCGACTTAGTGCATCCACCACCAAGTTTGCCTAGCCCGGTTTGTACTCCAATGTGTAGTCGAACTCTGCCAAGAAGTATTGCCATCTTGCTTGCTTGGGAGACGGCTTCTTCTGCATCTGCAAGTAGCTAGTGGCCATGTTGTCTGTCTTCGCTACGAACTTGGAGCCAAGTAAGTAGTGTATCCACACTCGTAAGCAATGGTCCACTGCCGTTATCTTCTTTTCTTGGACTGTATACCATCGTTCGGTATCATTCAGCTTCCCACTCTCGTAGGCGATGTGGTGTCCATCTTGCATCAATACCCCTCCGATGGCAAAGTTGCTCGCATCGGTGTGGGCTTCATAGGGCTCGCTGAAGTCAGGAAGGGAGAGAACTGGCTCCTCCATCACCGCTTCTTCAATCCCTCGAACGCTTCCTCGCACTTCGGGCTCCAGTCTTAAGCCCGATTCTTCTTCAGCAAGTCCGTCAGTGGAGCCGTGATAGCCGAGTATCCTCGAATGAATCTCCGGTAGTAGTTTTCCAACCCGAGGAATGACCGCAGCTCCGTCACCTTGGTGGGAGGTTCCCACTCTTGGATGGCCCGAATCTTCCCTTAGTCCATCCGTATCTAGCCCCGTCTGATGATGTGTCCCAAGAACACAACTTCCTTCTTGCGAATGAGCACTTCTCCCTCTTGACTTAGAGCTCGTTCCGACGAAGGGCCTCGAACACCTGCCTCAAGTGTTCCTGATAATCCGCAATGTCTCGACTATAGATCATAATGTCGTTGAGGTAGACTACGACAAAGCAATCTTGGAAGGGCTCCAACACATTGTTCAGCATTGTGCAAAAAGTAGCAGGAGCATTCTTGAGTCCAAAAGGCATGACTAAAAATTCATAAGACTTGTACCTCATCATGAATGCCATCTTGAGCTCGTCTCCTTCGGCACCTGGTAATATCCCGATCTGAGGTCTAACTTGGTGAAGTACCTCGCATATCCCAACCGATCAAACAAGTTCGCCACCAACGATATTGGGTACTTGTTCTTCACTGTGACTTTGTTGAGGCCCGATAGTCGATGCACAGTCAGAGAGATCGGTCATGCTTCTTCTGGAAAAGCACAGGCACACCGTATGGAGCTTTCGATGGCCGAATGTACCCTGCATCCAACAAGTCCTTTAGTTGCTTCCGAAGTTCTTCCAACTTCGGTGGAGCCAACTGATAGGGTCCCATTGTCGGTGGTTGTGCACTGGCATCAGCTTGATCTTGTGGTCCACCTCCCTCTTAGGTGATAGCTTGCTGGGAAACTTCTTGGGCATAATGTCCAAGTACTCTGATGAGTGGTTTATATGTATATATTTCACGCTCATCTCACACGCTTTTTGCCTCATTTTATTCACCGTTTCATTCTATTTCATCCGCTTTTGTTTCTATTTTACCCTTTGGTTCCAATTTGTGCGTTTCAGGAAAAAGGAAACAAATTCAGGATAATAGAGCATTAAAAGGCAAAAAGTGCCAAAAAGAGTCAAAGAAGTGAAAGGAGCGAGCAAGACGAGGAGAGGGAATCAAAAGAAGAGAAATCTGGAGGAGATGCCACAAGAAGCGCACAAGCTCTGCAAAGACTGAAGATCTACTCTCAACCCTGTGGTCATCTTCACTTCTTCTTATTTTTTCTTCGAAGAGCATCTCGTCCCGATTCCAACACCACCTCATTATCTCAAATCCGATTTTTCTAGATTTTCTATAATTTCTAGAGTGCAGCTTGGTCGTGCTGGAAATTCCACACGGCCGTATTTCCATGTGGCTGTATGGAATTTCCATGTGGCCGTATGAACTATTTTTCAACAGTTTGAGCCTTCATATGGCCGTTTGAAGACAAGAGCCCCTCCTCGACTCAAAAACAAACTCATACGGCCGTTTGGATTAATCCAAACGGTCGCATCTCTCAGGAAAACTTTGGAGGAATGTGGGGAGTCTGCAGAGTCTACACAGCCCTTTCGATTTATCGAAAAAACGGCAGCGTCGTTCTTCCTCTAAAATCAACTTCACGCGGCCATTTGGAATTTTTCCAAACGGTCGTGTCATCATCTTCTTCAGCGGCAGCGGCGCACATTCTGTAAACGATGCGGCCATGTGTTTCGACCACATGGCCATTTCAAATTTGGTTTGGAGCTAAACCCGATGGGTTTAGGGTTATATATAATGATCGGGACGCCGCCGTTTGGGGGAGCTAAGTTTTTGGGCTCATTTCTGCCCTTTGTCATTCTCTATTTTGTATTTTTAGGAGTAGAATTAGTTAGATAGGATTTGGGGGATGCTCTTCTCTTGGATTTGCAATGGAAATTGACAACTTCTCTTATGGATTAATGAGATGAGTATTTACTTCTCCTTTTACTGCATTTTTATTGTTATTTTGATTGTTATTCGTGTTTCTCTCGTGTTTCTCTGTGATTCTATGAATGTTATAGATTAATCCATCGATTCACGTAGCTAACAAATAACCTAGGACGAAATTGGTACTCGATTACCCAATCTCCCTACGGACGACCCGTAAAGCGCTACGACGATAGCCTTGCGCTTGCAGGTTATAAATTGTAAAGCTATAATAAGTTTTTGGCACCGTTGCCCAGGAGGTTGGACTGATTGATATTAGTTTTGTCGATTGGTTAAGTTAAGACTATGTGCCATATAAAAAATTATAAATGTAATAAACGAATTCTTTCCCCACTATCATTATCAATTTGTGCTATCTCTTGTACCACTGACGCGCTTGTCTTAGCCATAACTTTTATTGGTAGGTAGATTATTTGAACTATGTGGATGCCCGATGGATCTACCACAGGAATTTTGATGCCTACACGCCATGCGGTGCTTAGATGGGGGATATGAAAATTTTCTGTGCTTTGTCACAGTTTGCAAAGCTTGTGGGATGCAGGGACATATGGCCATCCATTGTTAATTCAGTGCCTAACCCTACACCCCCACACTCATATACCCACAACCTATACCAAGAACCCTCACATCCTTACCCCCAAATTTACACACCCCCTCCTCCACCAAAATAAAGCCTTGAAATATTCTTGGAAAACTTCCTTGCGACCCAAACCCAATGCACTCCACCACCACCACCACCACTATTGTTCCCACCACGGAAGTCTGAACTTGAGTTGTTAGTGGAGAGTTCCCTAGCAGCCCAACACCAGATGACCACACCCCTATTTCCACCACCAAAATCTCATCTTGAGTTGTTAGTGGCAAATTCCTTTGCAAACCAAGTCCCAACGATCCCATCACCCTCATTTTCATTTCAAAAATCTATCCTTGAGTTACTGGTGGAGGATTCCACAGTAACCCAAGGCCAGATGGATTCGCCATTTCCATTTCTACCCACCACTTCTACTTTTGGTGGTGAAGCAGCCGTGTCTCACACATCGCTGATAACCTGCATCACTTTTGGAGGTATGCTAGACCATGTCAGCACCTGATGTGCACATCGATGAGCATGGGCAAGAGATGCTCGCACCATCACCAAAGCATAGCACCACATTCTCAGGGAGTTATCGTCACCCTATTCCACGCTTTATATTTCACTTTAACGATACTCTTTAGGATACATATATTGCGGGAAGGATTTATCCCCACTGACTGATGCTCCTTTTCTTTCGCAATGTCACGCCCCATCTCCCAAAATATGGAAGACAGTGGGGACAGGCCGTGGTACTGGGTACCAAGCGTGAATGTGCTGTAAATGGAATGCACATGTCACTGCAATAGCTAGGACAACACAGGAAAGAGAGAAACTATGTACTAAAATAAACTCATAACATAATAGCTCCAACACAGACTGAAAAAGTAGTACTATCTATGCGGCGGCTCACAACCAGCGGGAACATCTACAATCACAACACAGAGCTATCAACTAGCATCGTCATCACATAACAATACAACGAAAAGTACAACAGTCATCACCATGGGGTACGAGGGGATAAGTGGTACAAAAGTTTCTATAACTACTCTCACTCCACCCCAGAGTCCCAATCTCACAACAACCCCACTCACTGCTTACACTACCCTGAAGCACCCGGCTGAGTCGAGTCTGCCTCTGGAAGTCTCCGCTCCGGCTGAGGACATGTACTAGCCTGACATGTACCTGTGGAGGGGGCATGTCACATCGTACCCAGCAGGAAACTCAACCATACCAAGGATTATATCTAAGGCACACGACAAGAACTAACACTGAGTTCTTGGTATTAGTTCAGGTGGGGCCATACTATATGGAGCATTCACAATCTGTTGAGTTCCTGGTATTAGGTCAATAGTGAACTCTAGAGACCTATCAGGGGGGAGTCCGAAGATATCATCTGGGAATTCCTGAACAACCCTTGGCAAAGTCAGCTCCGCTTCCATCGTCATCTCCAGAGATGATGCTTTGAACTTCATAAGTTCGGGCGTCTAACTACCACTACGAAACTCAAATTCCGGGTGATCAGGAATCCAGAAGACTACCCTCCTCAATCTACATTCTATGGTAGCATAGAACAACCCTAACCAATCCATCCCAAACACAGCCTCATAATTAGGTAATTCAATTACCAGAAAATCTACATACAACTCCCGCCCCCTATTTCAACCAGACAATTACGTAACCCAGAAGTACTACAGATAATCCCATTTTCCGTGTGAACATTCCAACTAGAAGCAAATAAGTCAGCTACTATAGAGTGCTTGGTCACGAATCGTTTAGACAGAAAGCAGTGGGACGCTCCAGAATCAATTAAAGACAAGGCGGGATGTGAAGCTACTCTAACAATACCTATGGCAGCAAGGCACAAAGAAATATCTAACTATCTAACAAACAGCTAGACGGGAACCATGTATTCTAAAGCAAGAGTCATAATCATACTAGATATCACCTCACCTGAATGCTCGGCCTCAACGACAGTCATCAGGAATTACTGCTGTCTTTGTGGAGAATGAACCGTCCATAGGAAGCCCTGTGGTGGATGATGCAAAGGAGGTTCCCTCAGAGTAGTAGGTCTCGACCCCAGTGGTACTGGAAGGGCCAGTCCCTACGGTGCTGGCAGGAGAGTCCTCTGCTGCGACGGTGTCGCAGCCACTGGTGCTACCGAAGATCGGTCCCGACGAGGGCAGAAGCTGCTGATCTGTTCGACTTCCCTGCACTTGTAACACTATCTGTCCATAACCCTGTAGTCTCTCGCCACATGCCCTGGCTTCCTACACTTCCAACAAGAAGTCCTCCTCAATGGCACTGGCGGAAATCCCGGCCGCTTGAAGGTCACAAGCTAGATCGGCAGAGGGGCAGTCCTCTGTGGCACAGCTGGTCGCTGGTCACTGGTCGGTATCTTTCCCAAATTCCTCAAGTGCGCCTAATACCGTCTGGCTGTACTCAATACGACATCATGTGTCGTCAGCTCCTGGGCAGCCATAGCTCATCTGACCTCAGGTCTAGTCCCATATGAAAACGTCTAGCACGGGTGGCATCTGTACCCACTAGCTCAGGGGCGTACTTGCTAAGTATGGTGAACTCTGCGTCATACTCGTCCACTGTCCTACGGCCCTGAGTCAGATACTCGAACCGTTGCCTCAACTCGTCCTTCGCAGCCTCTGGGAGGAACTTGGCCCCAAACAGCTCCCTAAAAGTCCACCACTCCACCACCCCGGTCATGTGCCTCTCCTGGGCATCCCACTAATCACTGGCCTGGTGTGTCAGCTGTCGCTTTGTGATCTCCACCCATCCCTCTCGTGCAATACCGGTCAGGGTCAGATCATCCTATGTGTGTCTCAGCCACTCATCGACCTCCAGACTGCTCTCCTTACCCAAAAAGTATACTGGACTCAACTCCCAGAACTGTTTATAGCTCGACACCTTTGGTGCAGGCACCACTAGTCCAGTCAGCATGTCCTCCTGCTATTGTAAGTGCTCCATGATCCCCATCAGGACCTTTGCCAATAAGGCTGACTCCGAGGTCTGGTCTTCCAAGGTGGGTCCACCACCAGAAGCCCGGACCCTTCGAACCCTCCAGATGTCCCGTTTCCAGCCTCCATCATATGAAGAGAAAACAGAGCAGATTAAATTAGTACCACAACTGAAGTATTGGAGCATAGCCCATGTCGTTCTTATGCATATCGCAGTGCGCACAGACCTGTATGGGCCACCACAAAACCTGTCATGCCCCATCTCCCAAAATACAGAAGACAGGGGTGAAGGACCGTGGTACTGGGTACCAAGAGTGAATGTGCTGTAAATGGAATGCACATGTCACTACAATAGATAGGACAACACAGGCAAGAGAGAAACTACGTACTGAAATAAATTCAAAACATAATAGCTCCAACAAAGACTAAAAAAGTAGCACTATCTATGCAGCAGCTCACAACCAGCGGGAGCGTCTATAATTACAACACAGAGCTATCAACTAACATCGTCATCACATAACGTACAACCAAAAGTACGAAAGTCATCACCATGGGGTACAAAGGGATAAGTGGTACAAAATTTCCTACAACTACTCTCACTCCACCCAAAGTCCCAATCTCACAACAACCACACTCACTGCCTACACTACCCTGAAGCGCCCGGCTGAGTCTAGTCTGCCTCTAGAATTCTTCGCTCCGACTGAGGACCTGTAGTAGCCAGACCTATACCTGTGGAGTAAGGGGGCACGTCACATCGTTCCCAGCAGGAAACTCAAACATACCAAGGATTATATCTAAGGCACACGACAAGAACTAACACTAAAAGATCATTATTCTAATTTGTTAGGTATTTATGATTTGGAAACCTAGGTACCAGATACGACATAAGGGACTAGAACCTTACCCAGTAAGGCGGGTGGTAAGAACTAGGAATCCCTGTCGCGCTAGCCCGTCAGGAGCCTAAGGTCACACCACTGCCCAATCCCTGCCCCGGTAGCCCGTCAGGAGCCTAAGGTCACACCTCTGCCCACTCCCCGCCCCGGTTGCCCGTCAGGAGTGCGAGTGTACCCAGCACAACTAACACAACCAGTCACATCCCTTATGCTTACCCGGTACTTTGGTTTCCCCGCCCCTCCCTAAAGTGCTCACCCACCTCAAGGGTGGAAAGAGACAACTGGGACAATTTCTGAATTAACGTCAAATTCTTAAAAACAATTAGTCGCATGCGAAACAAAACGTATGCAAAGACCAATGTCTTTACAAACACATTCTTTTTCCCATTCAACAAATGAAACGTAAACCACAACTTTGCTTTCCAATCAAGTAAGAGGCCCAACATTCATACTTCACTTCCATATGCAAATAAAAGAGGCTCAACATCCATCATTTAGCTACTTACAAGTAAGAGGTCCATCATTCACAATTTGCTTAAACTCGCAAGTTAAAAAGGCTAGAAGCATGCATTGTGAATATTTAGATTAGCAAGAACCAATCTCACATAAAACCAACTCTTTTTGCTAATGGTAATCACATGCAATTCAAGTTACAATAAGAATTGAGCTAACTAGTTAAGAAGCTAACTAAGGGACTAACCTAACATTTTTTTCCAAGAGGAAAAATAGAGCTTTTCCTAAGAGGACTTCCTATTAGTGATATGGTGGAGCTTGAAATGAACTAATTTAACTATGGAAAAACCAAATTTCTATAGCAAAAGAAGAGTTTTAGGGTACTACAAATTTTTCAGGAAACCCCCTTTAATAAAATGATGTTGTAAAGGAAAATTTTCAAAGTGAATGAAAAAGTGTAAATTAAAAAGGAACTTAAAGAAATTGTGCAGGACTCCCTACTTAGGTACCTAGAAAATGGATTCTTTAGAAAAACAAATCCTTTCACACAAAAAGTTAACTTGGAAAAATCTTCTTAAGAAATTTAAGTAAAAATTATATTTGTAATGAAAAAGAGAGGTGAGTGGTAATAAAGTTCAAAACTTGTAAAGGAAACATGTAGGATTTTGTGTAGTAATTTATGGCTTAGTTACCTTGTAATGGATCTTCAAGAAAAGAATATCCTTTTTAAGAAAAACATTAACTTCAAGAAAACCCTCTTAGCAAAATTCATTACTTAGCTTAATACACAAAGGAGCTTAAAATTTTGGGCATGACCTCCCCATAAACATTGATATTCCAAGTGCTTACAACATCCTAATATCAAGAAAAAATTACTACAAAAATAACTTCTAAGAGGAAACATCCAATTCATGAAAGTTAACATCTACTCCTAAATTACAACTACTCCTAAATGAAAATTAACATCACCACTAACAACACCTTAAATATGATTCAAGGATGGATGAGGATCCTACCTAAAGCCATGTAAATGATGGTGAGATTATCCTCCTTGAGCTCCTCCTTGGACTCCTTCTCTTTCTCCTTCCTTTCTCTTCTTTTTTTTCTTTTCTTTCTCTTTTTTCTTCCTCCTTTTTGTTCTTTTTCTTTTTGTTTTTTTCCTTCCAAATTTCGGCCCATACACCAATGAGAGAGGTAGAGGGAAATGAGAGAAGAGAAAGGAAAAATGTGGAAGAAGGAAGAAGCTTCTTGAGTTGACCATTTAAGAAAAAAATCAAAAAGAAAACTTATCTCTTAAGTTTTCAACAATTTACCACTTTGCCATTTCTAATATGGACAAATCCATCATGATAATCCTGTTGATTACCTTTAAGATTTTTCTCTTAATTACCTCTCATGCCATTAAGAGGAAAGAAAAAAATTGCACAGAGGCCCATTTTCATGCCAAATTTGCAAATATGCCCTCATTTGGGTATAAATGTAAAACATGAAGGGCACCAATGCAAACATTGCCAAAACTTGGGCTAATGCATGGATTATCACTAAATATAAAAGAAATTATTTGTATTAGCACATGTAGGTGTTACATCCTACCCTCCTTAAAACAAATTCCGTCCCTGGAATTCAAAAGAAAAGAGAGACATATCTACACACAAGTGCATACGAGCAGCTGGGAATTTCAAAGATACAAGGGTCTTCATACAAACAGATGAGGATATTTCTCCCGCATCTCATCCTCCCGCTCCCAAGTCGATTCTCCGGGAGACTCTTGTTGCCACATGACATGCACCAAATTAATGGCTTTTTTCCTTAGCATTTGTTGTCTTCGATCGAGAATGGCCACCGGCCGCAGCTCATAAGTCAGATCTGGACGTACTTCTATTTCTGAATAGTCCACGACATGACTGGGATCCCCTATACATCCTCTGAGCTGTGACACATGAAACACATTGTGTATACTCTCAAGCTGCAGTGGCAGCACCAACCGATATGCAACTTCACCAATTCGAGCTGAAACTTCAAAAGGGCAAATGTATCTCGGACTTAACTTCCCATGTTTGCCAAATCGAATAGTTCCACAGATCGGTGAGATCTTCAAAAACACATAGTCACCTAACTGAAACTCCAAGGGACATCGCTTTGTATCAGCCCTGTGCTTATATCGGTCTTAGGCAACACGAAGATTTTCTCTGACCGTCTGTACTACATCAGTCATAGCAGCTACTAATTCAAGCCCCAAAAACTCACTGTCTCCGACATCATCCCAACATAAGGGAGATCGACAGTTCCTTCCATATAGAGCTATGAATGGAGCCATGTCAATGGTTGCCTGATAACTGTTATTATATGCAAATTCTACTAGATGCAGATGATCTTCCTAGGATCCTTTAAATCCAATATACAGGCCCTCAGCATATCTTCTAGGATCTGGATAGTGCGCTTCGATTGTCCATCTGTTTGGGGATGATAAGCAGTATTGAAATTCAGGTGGGTCCCCAAACTACCTAGTAGGCCTCTTCGGAAATGAGACGTGAATCTGGTGTCCCGATCTGATACAATACTTATAGGAACCCCATGTAGTCTAACGATCTCTTATATATATTTTCTGGCCAAAACATCTGTGAACTGTCCAACACGAAATGGAATAAAATGAGCTGATTTTGTCAATCGATCAACGACTACCCAAATCGCATCATTCCCTTTTGGGGTCCATGGTAGGCCAGTCACAAAATCCATATTTACATACTGCCACTTCCATTCGGGTATGGGGAGAGGTTGCAATAAACCTGCAGTCCTTTAGTGTTCAGCATTCACTTACTGGCAGACCAAACATGAACCACGCTCTTCGGTACACTCCTTTTCATCCCATGCCACCAGTAATACTGCCACAGGTCTCTGTACAACTTCGTTCCTCCAGGGTGGATAGAATAAGGGGAACTGTGTGCCTCTTTCACCAATTCTTCTCGGATGTCGCCACTCTGCACACAAACCCGGTTTCCAAATCTTAGAGATCCATCCTCATGAACCCGAAGTCAGTTCGAAGTCATGTCTCCACTTGGTCTTGGATCCTTTTCAGCTTCACATCCTCTGACTGTGCCGCCTTGATTCGATCCACCAGGTCTGATCGAATCTGCAGGCCCAACATACATGCCTTCTCTCCCCGGAGTATCACCTCGATCTCCATCTATCACAGAGCCCAATGAAGTTGTGGTTGAATGGTTAACCTCATTGCTGTCGGAAGTCGACTAAGAGCGTCTCGTACTACATTAACCTTTCCGGGATGATACTACAGGTTTATATCATACTCCGCCATCAACTCAAGAAATGCTGCCTCATATTAAGTTCCTTCTGGGTGAATACATATTTCAAACTCTTATGATCGGTGTAGATCTTCACATGTTCACCCAACAAGAAATGCCTCTACAGCTTCAGAGCGAAAATCACGGCAGCCAGCTCTAAGTCATGAGTGGGATAATTCTGTTCATGCACCTTCAATAATCTAGAAGCATAAGCTACAACTCGTCCATGCTGATGAAGGACGTAGCCAATCCTTCTACCCGATGCATCATTGTCACGCCCCGCTTCCCATTATACTTGGGAGCGAGGACGTGAGCGGGCCCGCTTGGGCTGGAGCGGTGAGGCCCCAACCCAATAAGCGTTTGTGTATGACTACTTTGGCAGGTTCTTGCTTGCGAATATTCGGAACAACAAAATAATGTCATCATTATACTTTAACTTTTCCAGATTACAAGTACACAAAAATTAAAAGGCCTAGCATGGCCATTACAACAATTACAAGGAAATTACAACAACAATTATTAAAGCTTCAGCAAGCTGCGCAGTGTCCGTCGACTTCAGTAGTGGATCTCGTGCTCTTGGTTCTCTTGGTCACCTTCTTCAATCTCCAAGTGAACTTTACTGTGAACTCTGCTCAAAACCTAACGTATATTTCACAAACAAGGAAATATACGTCAGCGAGGGTCGCTCGGCAAGCCTTTAAAAACGTTAGTAGTAAAATGACCCTCGGCAAGATTTAATATAATTTACAAAACTTTAGAAATGAAAGACACAATATATTTCCAAAAAGATGAAACATGGCGGCATGAAACAACATGGGAACATAACATCGTGTAGTGAGTAAAGTAGTGCAAGCGGAGTGTGGTGCGTAAAGTAGGGGGCACAACCAGGTGTAGCGTGTAAGGTAACCAGCATGGCAAGGGTAGTGTGCACAGCAAAAGTAGTGACAAGTGTAGTGTGTACATCAATATGTATGGACAAGTGTAGTGTGCACAGCAAAAGTAGTGACAAGTGTAGTGCGTACAGCAATAGTCAATCGTGACAATAATTTTAGCAGTTTACAATGTAGCATCAGCCGAGGTAAAGAGAAGGGTGCATCAATCAATCAATCTACTATCTAGTGACAAAGCCCAGTGTCCGAGGGGGAGGTGACCAGCATCACACCCAAGTCGACGGGAGCTACCCGTGACTCTATACTCACCGACCCGGCCAGGTGTCGGTCAAGTTCACCAATCGAGTGCAATCCAGCTTTCCAGCCTCTACTACACTAGACTACCCCACCCAAGTGTCCATAAGTCAAACCGTAGTTTAATGTTTGCCGAGTGGCAAACATTCCGTAAATGCCACGCGGGCCCATATCTGTATTGCCCGAAGGCCCATTAGTCCGTAATTGCCCGAAGGCCCAATATCTGTAATTTGCCCGAAGGCACAATAGTCCGTAAATTTGCCCCAAGGGCCCAGTATCACATTTCATCACTGTCGTACATTAAAGTATACAAATAATGCGAGCGTTTCAATACTTTATTTCAAAAAAGTGATGAAAGTAAAAAGCGACCAACCACTTCACAAGATTCGTTAAGCCCGAACAACGCACTTAAAAGTTATCTTTTGCAATTGTTTGGTAATTTCGGTTACGAGACCGGATCAATATGGTTAAAAGCGGTGAGCGATAAATATTTGGGCTTTTGAAACTTGTATAAAATTAATATACTAAAAGTAAATACTTGAGTCTTTGAAAGCAGTTGTAGGAGACGATATACCTGCAAGGGATAAGTACTTGCACCATGAAAATTTGTAGGAAAAATAGTTACTTGCCTGATGCGACGCGATTTGGCCAACCAGGTGCCAAGGCGGACAATATCTGCGTCGACATATTCATGATAACAAGTTAATAGTTTAACTAAGTAAAGTAACAGTAACAGTTATATAACTATTATACTGATAGTGCCGTAGGCATACAGTGTATATATATATAGTTATTGTTTACATACTGAAGGTTGAGATACGTCAGAACACTATATAACTACAAAGACTCATAACCCATTATCATACAAAATATCAAATACCCATTCATACTCATACATCCTCAATATTGACTTACGCATATAAATACAAGCACTGCTATATAAGCTTTATCATCCCAACTATTACTATGATATACGTTTAGCTATAGTGCTACCGTGAGGATTAAGGATAGGGTTGCCCGAAGACTTACTGTTTCGTATGACGTCGTTTAATGGTGGGCGCGGCGAGTGTCGGACGTCCAGGCAGCTACGGGCGGAGATACGGCTTGGCGTCGTCGAGAGGGGCACTGGGGGTCTGCGGTGACTAGGCCCGGGTAGTTGGTGCGTGGAGGCAGGTTCTTGGCAATGCAACGGTGGCTGACAGCCACCCACGACGACGTCGAAGTTCACCGAGGAGAGGCTGAGAGCAGGCTTGGAAGGGAGGCAAGGGGGTGGCCCGGCGGCGATGAGAGGGGAGACACGGGAGGTCAGACTTCGGGAGGTGCTGCGGCAAGCACGGACACGGCGACGCACGGATCTGAGGGGGGTGGCGGCTTCCAATGGACGAGGTCGATGGTCACAGCGATCGACGGTCGGAACAACGACCGGAGGGGGCGGCTTTGACATGGGGCGTCGCTGGAGCAGTTCTGGGCATGGGGCTGCCTGGGTTGACGGTCGGAGGCGACCAAACACGAGGGGGCACTCACGGGTTGGGTTCCTCTGCTCGAAGCAGAGGAAATGAGGTGAGACAGGGGAGGGGATTCGGGGAATCGGAGGCTGCGCTGATCGGAGGCGGTGGTTGCGAGATGCGGCGGAGCGGCTTCAACACGGGCAGTGGCGGATCTGGAGGTCGAGACGGCGGTCATGGCACGGGAAACGGCGGAGCGATCGAGGGGGTGGCGCGCTCGAGGGAGGCGGCGTCTGTTCGGGGGAGTGGCGGCCTGAGAACGGCGGCTCGGGGTGAAAGCTTCGGCGGTGGGGAGCTCTCGCAGGTGCAGGAGGAGGCCGCGGGGAGTTGAGTCGGGTCTGCGACGAGGACGGCGGGCGGTTGTTGGCGTTGGACGGCGGGTTACTGGAGGTGAACGGAGGCGACGGTTCGAGGGCGGAGGACGGGTATTTCGGCACCTGCTTGCAAGCTTCGCCTGTGCGGTCGCAAGAAGAAGGCCTCGCGTGCGTGACGAAATTGACAGGGGCGGCTATCTCTTTGTTGCGTGGGTGAAGGAGAAGAATGGTAGGGGCTATAGGCGGCTGCTCGTGTTGTGTGGGATAGACAAAAACCCATAGGGTTCTTATAAAGAAAGTAGGGTGATGTAGGCCTAGGGTTTATATGATAATAGCTAGGGATTCTTATATTAGTAGGGTGGGGGCTAGGCTAAAAAGACCTAGGGATTTATATTATAATAGGAAATGGTGAGGGGTAGGTCATGCTGCTAGTTTGTGGGGTTTGCAAAGAAACAACACGTGCTCTTATACCCTAGGGTTTTTATGAGACATTAGTATATAGGGTTTCGAAAAGCACATCATGTGGAAAGATGAGGGGTCTCGGTTCTTGTTAAATGCGTGTGTTGCTAACAGATGGGTGCGGGTGTCACATGTGGGTTCGGCCTAGGTCCAAAGATGGCTAGAGTAATTCAGGAAGTAATTTAGTAAGAAGGAAAAATGCAATTGAGTCAAAAAGGAAAGTGTTTTTAATATTTGTTTTAAAAGCAATTCACTTAGGGAATGTTTTGAATAATCAAAATTAATTAGAGAAATTAACATCGAGAGATAATAAGGAAGGTTGAATAATACGAATTGATTAGGGGAAATTAATAGGTGTTATTAGGATCTAATAGGGAAAGTTTTCAAACGTTTTTAAAAAAACTTTAAATTCGATTTTGAATTCTGAATTGAAAACAGATTTTTAGAGGAGGGATTTAAAAATGGAAGGCTACTTGAAAAAGTCCAAATTCGAAATTCGAATTCGAAAATCTAAACTAATTATAAAAAGATATTTCTAAAATAATTATACGAAGAATTTATTGTAATTTAAAATAACAATGATATTAATGAGTATGGAAAAATAGAAGTGGATACGGATACGGGTACGGAGACAGATTGTCAAATACAGATACTGGGGAGAAATACGAGAGGGGAAATCGGATAAAAGTAATGATAGAAACCGGTCGTTACATCCTACCCACCTTATAAAAATTCCGTCCTCGGAATTTCCTAAGTTAAGCAAGATCAAGTAAAAGCCTAGTAGACGAAGGGTCAGGGTATCAACGAAGGCAGAGACATACCTGACGTCCCCGCTAGACCAGATGGTGTTGAACTTCCAGCATCTCCCTCGTAACTCCAAGCATCTGGCGGATGTCGTCCTCTCCACTTTCAGCAGCTCCGGATCTTTCTCGAGTACTGCGTCTTCTTGACATGCTGCAAACATACAAAGTAAACATTTGCGTACAAGATTTTATCCAGACAGTCTAGTTAATAATGACATCTATATTGTTCCGAGTATTTTGCAGAAAGCAGACCTCCATGGGCCACCACTAAAACCTGTCACACCCCGCTTCCCATTATACTTGGGAGCGAGGACGTGAGCGGGCCCGCTTGGGCTGGAGCGGTGAGGCCCCAACCCAATAAGCGTCTGTGTATGACTACTTTGGCAGGTTCTTGCTTGCGAATATTCGGAACAACAAAATAATGTCATCATTATACTTTAACTTTTCCAGATTACAAGTACACAAAAATTAAAAGGCCTAGCATGGCCATTACAACAATTACAAGGAAATTACAACAACAATTATTAAAGCTTCAGCAAGCTGCGCAGTGTCCGTCGACTTCAGTAGTGGATCTCGTGCTCTTGGTTCTCTTGGTCACCTTCTTCAATCTCCAAGTGAACTTTACTGTGAACTCTGCTCAAAACCTAACGTATATTTCACAAACAAGGAAATATACGTCAGCGAGGGTCGCTCGGCAAGCCTTTAAAAACGTTAGTAGTAAAATGACCCTCGGCAAGATTTAATATAATTTACAAAACTTTAGAAATGAAAGACACAATATATTTCCAAAAAGATGAAACATGGCGGCATGAAACAACATGGGAACATAACATCGTGTAGTGAGTAAAGTAGTGCAAGCGGAGTGTGGTGCGTAAAGTAGGGGGCACAACCAGGTGTAGTGTGTAAGGTAACCAGCATGGCAAGGGTAGTGTGCACAGCAAAAGTAGTGACAAGTGTAGTGTGTACATCAATATGTATGGACAAGTGTAGTGTGCACAACAAAGGTAGTGACAAGTGTAGTGCGTACAGCAATAGTCAATCGTGACAATAATTTTAGCAGTTTACAATGTAGCATCAGCCAAGGTAAAGAGAAGGGTGCATCAATCAATCAATCTACTATCTAGTGACAAAGCCCAGTGTCCGAGGGGGAGGTGACCAGCATCACACCCAAGTCGACGGGAGCTACCCGTGACTCTATACTCACCGACCCGGCCAGGTGTCGGTCAAGTTCACCAATCGAGTGCAATCCAGCTTTCCAGCCTCTACTACACTAGACTACCCCACCCAAGTGTCCATAAGTCAAACCGTAGTTTAATGTTTGCCGAGTGGCAAACATTCCGTAAATGCCACGCGGGCCCATATCTGTATTGCCCGAAGGCCCATTAGTCCGTAATTGCCCGAAGGCCCAATATCTGTAATTTGCCCGAAGGCACAATAGTCCGTAAATTTGCCCCAAGGGCCCAGTATCACATTTCATCACTGTCGTACATTTAGCGGTTTAAAGTATACAAATAATGCGAGCGTTTCAATACTTTATTTCAAAAAAGTGATGAAAGTAAAAAGCGACCAACCACTTCACAAGATTCGTTAAGCCCGAACAACGCACTTAAAAGTTATCTTTTGCAATTGTTTGGTAATTTCGGTTACGAGACCGGATCAATATGGTTAAAAGCGGTGAGCGATAAATATTTGGGCTTTTGAAACTTGTATAAAATTAATATACTAAAAGTAAATACTTGAGTCTTTGAAAGCAGTTGTAGGAGACGATATACCTGCAAGGGATAAGTACTTGCACCTTGAAAATTTGTAGGAAAAATAGTTACTTGCCTGATGCGACGCGATTTGGCCAACCAGGTGCCAAGGCGGACAATATCTGCGTCGACATATTCATGATAACAAGTTAATAGTTTAACTAAGTAAAGTAACAGTAACAGTTATATAACTATTATACTGATAGTGCCGTAGGCATACAGTGTATATATATAGAGTTATTTTTTACATACTGAAGGTTGAGATACGTCAGAACACTATATAACTACAAAGACTCATAACCCACTATCATACAAAATATCAAATACCCATTCATACTCATACATCATCAATATTGACTTACGCATATAAATACAAGCACTGCTATATAAGCTTTATCATCCCAACTATTACTATGATATACGTTTAGCTATAGTGCTATCGTGAGGATTAAGGATAGGGTTGCCCGAAGACTTACTGTTTCGTATGACGTCGTTTAATGGTGGGCGCGGCGAGTGTCGGACGTCCAGGCAGCTACGGGCGGAGATACGGCTTGGCGTCGTCGAGAGGGGCGCTGGGGGTCTGCGGTGACTAGGCCCAGGTAGTTGGTGCGTGGAGGCAGGTTCTTGGCAATGCAACGGTGGCTGACAGCCACCCACGACGACGTCGAAGTTCACCGAGGAGAGGCTGAGAGCAGGCTTGGAAGGGAGGCAAGGGGGTGGCCCGGCGGCGATGAGAGGGGAGACACGGGAGGTCAGACTTCGGGAGGTGCTGCGGCGAGCACGGACACGGTGACGCACGGATCTGAGGGGGGTGGCGGCTTCCAATGGACGAGGTCGACGGTCACAGCGATCGACGGTCGGAACGGTGACCAGAGGGGGCGGCTTTGACATGGGGCGTCGCTGGAGCAGTTCTGGGCACGGGGCTGCCTGGGTTGACGGTCGGAGGCGACCAAACACGAGGGGGTACTCACGGGTTGGGTTCCTCTGCTCGAAGCAGAGGAAATGAGGTGAGACAGGGGAGGGGATTCGGGGAATCGGAGGCTGCGCTGATCGGAGGCGGTGGTTGCGAGATGCGGCGGAGCGGCTTCAACACGGGCGGTGGCGGATCTGGAGGTCGAGACGGCGGTCCTGGCACGGGAAACGGCGGAGCGATCGAGGGGGTGGTGCGCTCGAGGGAGGCGGCGTCTGTTCGGGGGAGTGGCGGCCTGAGAACGGCGGCTCGGGGTGAAAGCTTCGGCGGTGGGGAGCTCTCGCAGGTGCAGGAGGAGGCCGCGGGGAGTTGAGTCGGGTCTGCGACGAGGACGGCGGGCGGTTGTTGGCGTTGGACGGCGGGTTGCTGGAGGTGAACGGAGGCGACGGTTCGAGGGCGGAGGACGGGTATTTCGGCACCTGCTTGCAAGCTTCGCCTGTGCGGTCGCAAGAAGAAGGCCTCGCGTGCGTGACGAAATTGACAGGGGCGGCTATCTCTTTGTTGCGTGGGTGAAGGAGAAGAATGGTAGGGGCTATAGGCGGTTGCTCGTGTTGTGTGGGATAGACAAAAACCCATAGGGTTCTTATAAAGAAAGTAGGGTGATGTAGGCCTAGGGTTTATATGATAATAGCTAGGGATTCTTATATTAGTAGGGTGGGGGCTAGGCTAAAAAGACCTAGGGATTTATATTATAATAGGAAATGGTGAGGGGTAGGTCATGCTGCTAGTTTGTGGGGTTTGCAAAGAAACAACACGTGCTCTTATACCCTAGGGTTTTTATGAGACATTAGTATATAGGGTTTCGAAAGCACAGCATGTGGAAAGATGAGGGGTCTCGGTTCTTGTTAGATGCGTGTGTTGCTAACAGATGGGTGCGGGTGTCACATGTGGGTTCGGCCTAGGTCCAAAGATGGCTAGAGTAATTCAGGAAGTAATTTAGTAAGAAGGAAAAATGCAATTGAGTCAAAAAGGAAAGTGTTTTTAATATTTGTTTTAAAAGCAATTCACTTAGGGAATGTTTTGAATAATCAAATTTAATTAGAGAAATTAACATCGAGAGATAATAAGGAAGGTTGAATAATACGAATTGATTAGGGGAAATAAATGTAATGCCCTACCAGCTACTGCACAAGTACTAGAGGGGGGGTGAATAGTACTTTAAAATAATAAAGAGTATAATTCCAAATTAAATTGCAAACAACTACCAAATCAATTTGCGGAAGCTTAAATTGAATGACAACACAAAATTAACAACACTAACAAACGAATTTAATGGGTTCGGATCCACCCAAGTCTCCCCGACTTGTTCCCGGTGATCCTACGTCCCAACCACCCGGATCCCCTCCGGATACTTGAGTTAGAAACCCTAACTCAAGATTTCCACTATGAATATCTTGTGAAAAAAGCTTCACAAGATCAAATCATACATGCAATGGCAAAGTGAATCCCACAACCCGGGATCACAAACTTCTCTCACAACCGAGAGAATCACAAGCAATATAAATGAGTTATATTGAAATAAACAAATCTTACCACAAAATCCTATACCTTGAGTTTTTCTTACCCAAATGGTGAAATGGAGGATTTGAGGAAGATGAAGTCACCAAGACCTAGCACCAAGGAAATGAACAGCAATCGGTGCCTAGGAATGAGTTGGAGACTTGGATCAAGCAATAGCTTGAAGAGCTCACCAAGAACAAGCTTCTCTCTAGATCTAGAAATGAGAGAGAATGGGTTTCTTGTGAGGAAGAGAGCTTTAGATTTGAGGGAGAATAGCTATCTCTTTAGAACTCAATGAATCTCTTAATGGCAGCTCTCACCTAGATAGAAATGACCTAGGTTCGTATTTATAGGGTCCCATAAAAACAAGTTAGGTCATTCACCAACGGATAGAAATCTGTGAGACTTAGTCGGTCAAAGAACAATCACTGACCGACTAGTTCATCAACTAGTCGGTCAGCCAAACAACGTGGACCGACTAAGAGTAGATCTGAGAAGAGATAGAATTTCAGACCTAGAAAACTAGTCGGTCCAAGAAGACTGTCTGACCGACTAGTTTCACAACTAGTCGGTCAGCCAATGAACGTAGACCGACTAAGAGGCAAAATAACTTAGTCTGAATGCAAAGTGACTTAGTCGGTCCAAGAACAAAAGTTGACCGACTAAATTGTCAACTAGTCGGTCACCAAACGTTCTTAGACCGACTAACGATAAACAGTAGCTTAGGAGAATTTTAGAGTGAACAGTAAGTCACAACTAGTCGGTCAAAGAAGCATCACTGACCGACTAGTTCACAAACTAGTCGGTCGGTGAGTCAACGTAGACCGACTAACTGTAAACAGTAAAGTCCAAGAAATTAAGGAATCAAACTAGTCGGTCCAAGAACAGTTGCCGACCGACTAGATCACCATCTAGTCGGTCAGTACTTGTTCTTGTACCAACTAACATGCACGTACAAATCCGAATCGAAGCGCGACGCTTCGAGGAAGTTAGAATGAACTTGTGCAAGGATACTAGAGCTACGAAATGAGCGTAATGAAGATAGAAACGTAAGATATACTCAAGGCTTAACATTCTATAAATCGAAGCTAAAAGACTATAAATAAAACCTTAATAAACGGTCTTCGAGAGCTTCGAATGAATCTTCATAACTTCCAAAGCGTCGCAGGAGCTTCAACGAAGCTTTAGGCATGAATATGAGCTTTGGGAAGTGTTGAGATGTCGCTTTGAATGTTCTCGTGAATTTGGCGACGATCTTCAAAACTGCGCTCACAAATTGTTAGTTCATGGATTATTTATGTTTGCTCATCATCAAAACCAAATCTGGGGAGTCCAATATTCAACATTCTCCCCCTTTTTGGTGATGACAAACCAACATAAATAATAATCAAAAATAATAATTCAAATGTAAAATACTTACTCCCCCTGCATTGATGACACGTTAATTCCAAAATGAATATATATGAATTGCATCAAGCAGACGAGTAAGATAAATAAAGAGAATCAATTTTCGAAATATCGGATTTTGAAAATCCTTATATGTATCTTAACTCCCCCTGAATCTAACATATCAAACTAGATTCTTGGAAATTGAGTTAAATTTTCATTTGCGCTATTTATTATCATTATCTCTCCCCCTTTGGCATTATCCCAAAAATGGGGGGCATACAACGACAACAATTAGGAAATGTAAAATCCAACATCGGGAGTCGTAGACAAAGACAATGGACCAACTTGACACCAAGGGAAAAAAATGTGGAAATCAAATCAAGGTGTGTCAAAATGTCCATTATCACAAAAAGATCAAAAAATCATCAAAAATAATATTTGGTAATTTTTTTTTATTTATTGAATAATGAAACATACTCTCCAATATTCAATATTTCTTGGTTAAATTTGTGCATGTAAAACAATTCTATATAAATATAGAAATATAATCTATTTAACCAAGTTTTTAATCGTCGAGCGACGAATTCACAATTCAAATGCATTCAACGAATATATATAAAAAAATGCACGACGAATAAATGACAAAGTGAATGACGATGAACATATATATATGTAGAGACCACATGAGTACATCCAAAAAGATATCACATCGAATATATGAGGTACATCATATCAAGTACTACATATCATCAAAAAGAAATACATTATACATCATCGACATCATCAAAGTATATCAACATACATCAAAACAACATCATAACATAATATCCAACTCCGACATCCAGAAATCTCAAAAATACATCAAAACATCTCTCAAACCCCATCCTAACCCAAAATACTCTCACTAAGATATATCATCCAAAGCGAAGTGGAGAGTCCTCGAAACAAGCGATCACGAGGAGGTGGCAGGATCTGCAGTCTCCGTGGGTCCAGTCGACGGAGTGGACTCAGGATCTGCAGGGAGTAGAGGTGTCTCAACAGATGGAATCGTCGGGGCAGGAGTGGAGATCTCAGCAACAGGCTCATCAACGGGAATATCAACAGCAGCAGGGGTCTCGACAGAAGTAGCAACAGCAGTGTCAATAGCAGCAGGAGATACATGAGCAGGCTCGGAAGACTGGTCAGCAGCAGGCTCAGAAGGCTGAAGAGCTGAAGCAGTAGGCTCTGGAACACCGGTAGTGGTGCCAACTCCAGGAGCAGAAGTGGAAGTACCAGCAGCAGCAGCAGTGGCCTCATCGCCACGGGCAAAAGAAGTGACAAGCTCGTCAAGCTCCTCATCGTCCATCTCCTCGGCCTCAGACACTGACGGAGGAAGATCAATCCCCATCATACGTGCCATACGGCAGACTACCTCCTCAGTACGAGCCAAACGGGAGTCGTGCTGACGAAGTAGGCGTACGACATCGTCCAATGTAGCAGGGGAAGAGGAGGCAGCAGCAGCTGACAGAGTAGACTGGGATGCAGATGCGGTAGACCTCTGCACGTGACGAAGTGCCGCTAGAGATTTCTTCACGGCCGTCGCGTTCAGAGGCGTACCCAAAGGACGCTCATCGTCAGGAGGGAGAGGGACTCGGAAATGACGGAATACGAGAGTCAAAAGGCAAGGGTATGGAATGTGCGCAGACTTATTGGTCTTGCGTATACACTCGAAAGAATCCATCTTATCGAGTATCACACGAGCCCAATTAATCTCGCACCCCAAGAAAAGAGCGTAGATCAATTTCAAGAACGGCTGGGATGGGAGTGAAGAGGATCCATACTTAGGGAGGAGACACGACTTCAAAATCAGGTTAAGAACCCATGCATTCGGCTTAAAAGATTTCGATGGAACACCAATGAATGCGGAGGGGATAACCTGGAAAATCTCAGAAAGAATAGACTGATCCAAGGAAGAAATGTCGTCTACGGAAATGTCCGAAGGGAGAAGACCACACGACGAGCAACCAAGAATCTCCCCCAAGATTTCTGCCGTGAGAACTATAGGAGTTCCCAAGACAGTCGTCTCAATGGAGTGGCTAGCATCGTACTGGCCTCGAATACGATTGGCATAGAACAATTTCACGAGGCGAGGATACGGTTTGGGATTGGCCTTGGGGTCGTATCGGAGATAATCTAGAAGGCCACTATAGGACAGAAGATCAGCAAGGCCGAGAAAATCAGAGAACTGAACGTAATGCTCCAACAACAGTGGACAGTGCTCTATACGGTTGTACGCTGCGAGACACTGAGGGTCATCGCGGCACAACGATATGTCTACACCGCCGACTGGCATAGGAGCTTTACCCTTAGCCTTACGGGTCTTCGGAGGTGGAGTAGGTTCCCTAGTAGGCTCATCCTCTGGGATAAAATCAGTGTCGGAATCGGGAGGAGTAGCCGGAGTGTGAAGAATAGGCTTTTTGGTCTTGGATTTGCGGGGTTTGACTATCGCAGTCCTAGGCTTCTTAGGAGGAGGCGATGATGGAGAGGCTTGGGTTGACTTGGCACGACGCTTAGGTTTCGGGGGATTCCTAGGATCGGAAGGTTGTTCTACGGTCATAGGAGAAGCCCCGGAAGAGGCGATAGGAATTCTAGTCTTAGCCATATCACTACGAGCACAAGCACACGACGATAAGATCAAAAACAACCTAGAGATCACAAGCTAACAAACCCTAAGATTCGAAAAACACAAGCCCTAGGTTAGAAATAGAAACCCTAGGAGCTAGAGCTTGAAATCAAGGAGAGCAAACCCTAGAATAGGAAATAGACACCTAGGAGAGGGGGTTTTACCTAGGAGGAGGAGTCGACGGCGGCGGACGGCGGAGAGACGGCCGGAAGTCGACGGAATATGAAAGGGCTCGAACGGGGTTTGGGGGTTTTCGGGCTTGAGCTGGAGAGAAGACCGACTAATAATGAAATTAGTCGAATGAAAATGAGTATAAGTCGGTCGGGATACGAAAAGACTTAACTGCCCTAACACACTTAGTCGGTCACAGTTCAAGCACTGCCCGACTAGATTACGATCTAGTCGGTCGGTCAATGAGCTTGAACCGACTAAGTCGAAACAGAGGCACAGAGGGATTTCTAGGGCAAGAATTAGTCGGTCGCAGAATATTCACTGACCGACTAGTTTTCAATCTAGTCGGTCGGTAAGTGTACTATGACCGACTAATGAAAGAAAATGATAGGAGTTAGATATAGGCTTGATCTAGTCGGTCGGAGTTCATTTGCTGACCGACTAGATGAGCATCTAATCGGTTGACAAGTGAACTAAGACCGACTAGAGGAGTCCAAAAATTGATAATTGATTTCTCTTCATAAACCACTTGGATGAAATATCATAACTCACTCATTAGTCATCTAAATTACCCCATAAAGCATCGAAATCTTAAATACGATTTTCAAATACGAATTTGATCATAAATTCAAATATATCACATAAAATTCCCAAAAATTCAATAAATCTAGCATGAATGAAATATCGCGAAATATAATAGCATGCAAGATAATTGAATGAAATATGAATCCTATATCTCGGATTCACCCATAATCCCCAATTCTCGACGCAACCGCACAAAGGAGTCCTCCTTTAGGGGTTTCGTGAAAATATCAGCGATTTGCTTTTGGGTTTCAACGTACACTAATATGATGTCCTTTTTAGCTACATGATCATCTAAGAAATGGTGTCGGACATCTAAGTGTTTCGATCGGGAATGGTGCACTGGATTCTTTGAAAGACAGATAGCACTTTGGTTATCCACCATGATAGGGCTAGTATCACAATGAATACCAAAATCCTTCAATGTGTGTCTCATCCAAAGAACCTGGGCACAAGCGGCACCGGCGGCAATATATTCCGCCTCGGTGGTTGAAAGTGATACCGAATTTTGCTTCTTGGAAAACCAAGAGACAAGAGAATTTCCTAGAAAATGGCAAGTGCCACTAGTACTTTTCCTGTCGGATTTGCATCCCGCATAATCAGCGTCACTATATGAGACTAACTCATATGTGCTAGATTTCGGATAAAGTAATCCAAAATCTAAAGTGTAACTTAGATAGCGAAAAATACGTTTTACCGCTACTAAGTGAGAATCCTTAGGTTGAGACTGATAACGAGCACATATACATACGGCAAACATAATATCGGGCCTACTCGCGGTAAGATAAAGTAAACTACCTATCATACCTCGATATAGACGAATGTCTACATCTTTTCCGCCCGTATCTTTATCAAGATGCGTTGTAGTGCTCATAGGAGTCTTTTTCCCGGAGGCATTCTCCATTCCAAATCGCTTTAGCAACTCCACCGTGTACTTCGTTTGGTGGATGAAGATTGCATCGTTCAATTGGCGAATTTGGAGACCTAAGAAATATTTGATTTCGCCCATGTGGCTCATCTCAAATTGTTCTTTCATAACATTAGAAAACTCTTCGCAAAGAGCAAAGTTAGTAGCACCGAAAATGATATCATCAACATAAATTTGAACTAATAATATATCATTATTCGCATGCTTAATAAAAAGTGTTGAATCAGCTTCACCCATTTTAAAATTCAAATCCAAAAGAAAATTCTTTAGGCGATCATACCAAGCTCGAGGAGCTTGTCTCAACCCATAAAGAGCTTTCTTTAGTTTAAAAACATGATTTGGAAATTTTTCATTTATGAAGCCCGGAGGTTGAGAAACGTAAACTTCCTCAACGACATCTCCGTTTAAAAATGCACTTTTAACATCCATTTGAAATAATTTAAAATTCTTATGGCATGCAAAAGACAATAATAATCTAATTGATTCTAATCTAGCTACCGGAGCGAAGGATTCTTCGAAATCAATACCTTCCTCTTGTCGATAGCCTTGAGCTACTAACCGAGCTTTGTTCCGGACGACGACTTGGTTTTCGTCGGTTTTGTTCTTGAAGATCCACTTTGTCCCTATGACGGTGTGGTTCTTCGATGGCAATGGAACAAGCTCCCATACCTCATTCCTCTCGAATTGAATGAGCTCCTCCTCCATGGCTAAGATCCAAGCGCTATCTTCGCATGCTTCATTAATATTCTTTGGTTCTATCGATGAGGCAAAGGCACAATTTGCGAAGTGGTGAACTTGCGATCTCGTCTTGACACTAACATAGATATTGCCAATGACTTGCTCATGGGGATGGTCACGAACCGAATGAAGCCGTTTGGGAATACCTTGATCACTAGGAACATTCTCAACAACTTCATTAGTTGGGTTAGTCTCAATAGAATCAATAGAATCATTAGACTTAGAATTATCAAATGAATCACATAAAACAGCCAAAGAATCATTATCATTTGAAATTCTAGTTGGAACAAATCCTTCATTAAATGAGACATGAAGCGACTCCTCGATCGTTGAGGTTCGTTTGTTGAATATCCGGTAGGCTTTGCTACGCGTAGAATATCCAACAAAAATCCCCGCATCGGATCTTGGATCGAATTTGTCCAAACTACCATATGTGTTCTTAATAAAACATTTCGAACCAAAAACACGAAAATGTTTAACTTGAGGCAACCTACCAAACAACAATTCATAACAAGTTTGTTTAGTGCCGGGCCTCAAAAGTATTCTATTAAACACATAGCAAGCGGTGTGTACCGCTTCCGCCCAAAATTGATGGCCAAGTTGGCTATCATCAAGCATAGTGCGAGCACACTCCACTAGCGTCATATTCTTTCTCTCAACTACACCATTTTGAGGAGGTGCACGAGGGAAAGAGAAGGTGTGAGTAATACCAACTTCATCACAAAATGTCTCAAAAGACTCATTCTCAAATTCACCTCCATGATCACTACGAATAGTGACAATGGTGGTTCCTAAGAGATTTTGTACTTTCTTAACAAAAATTGTGAAGTTTTCAAAAGCTTCATTTTTATTACACAATGAAAATACCCAAGTAAATCTTGAATAGTCATCTACGATGACAAGTCCATACCTTGCATTTCCTAAGGAAGCTACTCTAATTGGCCCAAATAAGTCTAGATGTAATAGCTCTAGTGGCCGTTTAGTAGAGATGCTTTTCTTAGGTTTAAATGAAGATTTAGGAAGCTTGCCACGTTGACAACAATCACAAAAACTTTTCTTTTCAAAAACAAGCTTCGGAAAACCTTTAATAGAATTTAATTTCGAAAGCTTATAAAGTGTTCCAAAGTTCACATGTCCAAAGCGTCGATGCCATAAGTGTTGTTCACTTGTGTTGGCAACGAGACATTGTTCATATGACTTAGGAAGATCCAAAATATAAATGTCTTTATGACGAGTTCCGGAAAATAATAATTTATCATTATCTTTTCTTAAAATATGACACAATCCTTTCGCAAAACTAACTTTGTAACCTTTGTCACAAAGTTGGCTTATTGAAATAAGATTGTGATTTAAACCACTAACAAGATAAACATCACTAATTAATGGTTTAGAGGGGTTACCGACTTTACCAACACCTATGATGGTTCCGCTCTCGTTGCCTCCAAATACGACGTGGTTTCCATTCGCAATGGGAACCACTCCGGAGAGCAATCGAGCGTCACCCGTCATGTGTTTTGAACACCCGCTATCGAGTATCCAATTCCCTTTGGAGCTAAATTTAAATTTGTTGCTCCTCTTCTTTTTCTTTTCCCTGAGTACCTAAAGATAGAGACTTTCATATCATGGTACCCAAGGTCATTGGGTCCAAGGGATTAGACCTTTGGAAGCCAAGTCCAAGTGGACTTAAACTTCCCCACATAATTCTTACTATGCACAACATCCGAAAAATAAGCATTCATATACATTTGTTTTTCGTCCATGCTTGTGTCCTTTGGGCTCCAAATAGTGAAAATTTTGGGAGCCATCATCCTATTGGGTGCATGCATGCGACGTTGATTTCTACGTGATGCATGTTGTGGATAGGCATACGGGACATGATGGAATGGTGCACGACGAGAATTATTCATATGATGTGGTGGGTGTACATATGCATGTGTGGGAACACGTGCGTGAGGGTGTCTCACATGGTGTGCACGTGCCCGAGAATGTGTTGCATAAAAATCATCATATGTGTGAACCGGTGGAGTAGGACGTGTGTTCCTACGTGGCATGTTATTGGTGTACATGTAGGCATGCCCCTTCTTTGGAGGTCCACCCAAAGTGGGTTTCTTTCCGAAAGAGGGTGTGGACGAGGTGGAAGCACCATTGGTAGATGAACTACCAATAGAGTGTTTGCTCCCACTCGTTGAGGCTTCGGAAGTTGGCCTTACAAAAGTAGTGACCGACTTGGATGAATTTCCCATCATATACCCCAAGCCAATGTGGTGTTTGGCCGGAAGTAAATCTTTTAGGATATTATCCAAGTGGCCCTTACCCTTGTTGAATTTGTTGATTCGGCCCAATGTGTCCTCATATTTCTCTTTGAGAGAACGCAAAGAAGTATCCAAAGTGGATATTTGCGATGTGAGCACATAAACACGAGATTTAAGATTTTCGTTCTCAATACTCAAAGTCGAGTTTTGAGAAGTTAAATCCGCTATCTCATGTTCTTCCGCATCCTCAATGCTAACATGTTCAAGTTTAGATTTGAGATTCACAATCTCATTTCTTAACTCTTCAACAACGGTGTCGTTGTTGGTGATGATAGTCTTAGGCGATGTTTGATTGCTAGCTAGGTCATCTTTTACCTTAGTATATCTATTTACTAACTTAGTGTATTTTGACCAAAGTTGAGAGTTAGCATTTCTAAGATCATCCATCGTTACCTCATCGCTTTCGTCATCACTATCATCGGAAGAGGAGGATCCTTGATCGTGCTCCTCTCTTGCCATGAAACACATGTGCGCTTGCTCCACGTGTTCATCGTCCGACTCACCGCTTGAAGAATCATCGGAGTCGGTGAAGGTAGCTCCGACAAGTCCCTTCTTGTTTCCTTTCGTGTACTTCTTGGACTTGTCATACTTTGGCGCCTTCCACTTCTCCTTTTGCTTATTGAGGGGACACTCCGCTTTCATGTGTCCCGGCTTATTGCACTTAAAACAGAAAGGAGAGGAAGAGGCATTAGAAGAACCAAATTTACCTTTGGTCTTGAAGTTACCTTTTCGGAAGAAACGGTTGAACTTCTTGGCTATGAGTGCCATGGATTCCAAGTCCAACTCGTTTTCCGATTCTTCATCATCGGTTGATGTGGATGTGGATGGAGCGGCTTTGAAGGCAATAGCCTTTTGCTTTGGCTCGTCTTGCTTTAGATAAGACTTCATCTTTTCTTGCAATTTGAGCTTGCTATCCTTGCGTACCTTGTATGACATTAAAGTACCCATTAGTTGAACTACGGTATATTTGTTCATGTCATTACCTTTCTCGATGGCGAAGGTACGTTTTTCCCAAGAAGAGGGAAGTCCTTCAATAAGCTTTGAGCACTTCTCCTTTTGAGTGTAGGACTTGCCGAGGGCCTCTAACTCGTTTATTATGTCAACAAAACGAGCGTAATATTCTTTCATCTTCTCGCCCTGTTGCATATGAAACATTTCGTAATCTTTGTTTACGACTACGAGTTTAGAGTCTCTTACCCGACTCGTCCCTTCATGTATTATGAGGAGAGAGTTCCAAATTTGATATGCACTCTTACATGTGCATATCTTATTGAAGTCCTCGGGCTCCAATGCGCATTGCAAGGCGTTCATTGCCTTGGCATTGCTTACCTCTGCGGTGACCTCCGCGGTTGTCCATTTCTCAAAGTCTTCTTCTTCGGGCTCGATGTACTCCTTCATTGTAGTCCTCCATAAAGATGCACTTCGGAGGAAGGTTTCCATCCGACATTTCCAGTACCCGTAGTTGGTACCGTTGAAGAATGGAGGCCTCGTAGAGGAATGTCCTTCCATCACCGAAGATGCTCCTTCACGGTTCCTGAAGGTGTCATAGTTGGAAGGTGGACGCACGGTCTTGTTGTCGTTGGCAGACATAGCTGAGTATCTGGCTCCGATACCAAATGTAATGCCCTACCAGCTACTGCACAAGTACTAGAGGGGGGGTGAATAGTACTTTAAAATAATAAGGAGTATAATTCCAAATTAAATTGCAAACAGCTACCAAATCAATTTGCGGAAGCTTAAATTGAATGACAACACAAAATTAACAACGCTAACAAACGAAGTTAATGGGTTCGGATCCACCCAAGTCTCCCCGACTTGTTCCCGGTGATCCTACGTCGCAACCACCCGGATCCCCTCCGGATACTTGAGTTAGAAACCCTAACTCAAGATTTCCACTATGAATATCTTGTGAAAAAACCTTCACAAGATCAAATCATACATGCAATGGCAAAGTGAATCCCACAACCCGGGATCACAAACTTCTCTCACAACCGAGAGAATCATAAGCAATATAAATGAGTTATATTGAAATAAACAAATCTTACCACAAAATCCTATACCTTGAGTTTTTCTTACCCAAATGGTGAAATGGAGGATTTGAGGAAGATGAAATCACCAAGACCTAGCACCAAGGAAATGAACAGCAATCGGTGCCTAGGAATGAGTTGGAGACTTGGATCAAGCAATAGCTTGAAGAGCTCACCAAGAACAAGCTTCTCTCTAGATCTAGAAATGAGAGAGAATGGGTTTCTTGTGAGGAAGAGAGCTTTAGATTTGAGGAAGAATAGCTATCTCTTTAGAACTCAATGAATCTCTTAATGGCAGCTCTCACCTAGATAGAAATGACCTAGGTTCGTATTTATAGGGTCCCATAAAAACAAGTTAGGTCATTCACCAACGGATAGAAATCTGTGAGACTTAGTCGGTCAAAGAACAATCACTGACCGACTAGTTCATCAACTAGTCGGTCAGCCAAACAACGTGGACCGACTAAGAGTAGATCTGAGAAGAGATAGAATTTCAGACCTAGAAAACTAGTCGGTCCAAGAAGACTGTCTGACCGACTAGTTTCACAACTAGTCGGTCAGCCAATGAACGTAGACCGACTAAGAGGCAAAATAACTTAGTCTGAATGCAAAGTGACTTAGTCGGTCCAAGAACAAAAGTTGACCGACTAAATTGTCAACTAGTCGGTCACCAAACGTTCTTAGACCGACTAACGATAAACAGTAGCTTAGGAGAATTTTAGAGTGAACAGTAAGTCACAACTAGTCGGTCAAAGAAGCATCACTGACCGACTAGTTCACAAACTAGTCGGTCGGTGAGTCAACGTAGACCGACTAACTGTAAACAGTAAAGTCCAAGAAATTAAGGAATCAAACTAGTCGGTCCAAGAACAGTTGCCGACCGACTAGATCACCATCTAGTCGGTCAGTACTTGTTCTTGTACCAACTAACATGCACGTACAAATCCGAATCGAAGCGCGACGCTTCGAGGAAGTTAGAATGAACTTGTGCAAGGATCCTAGAGCTACGAAATGAGCGTAATGAAGATAGAAACGTAAGATATACTCAAGGCTTAACATTCTATAAATCGAAGCTAAAAGACTATAAATAAAACCTTAATAAACGGTCTTCGAGAGCTTCGAATGAATCTTCATAACTTCCAAAGCGTCGCAGGAGCTTCAACGAAGCTTTAGGCATGAATATGAGCTTTGGGAAGTGTTGAGATGTCGCTTTGAATGTTCTCGTGAATTTGGCGACGATCTCCAAAACTGCGCTCACAAATTGTTAGTTCATGGATTATTTATGTTTGCTCATCATCAAAACCAAATCCGGGGAGTCCAATATTCAACAATTAATAGGTGTTATTAGGATCTAATAGGGAAAGTTTTCAAACGTTTTTAAAAAAACTTTAAATTCGATTTTGAATTCTGAATTGAAAACAGATTTTTAGAGGAGGGATTTAAAAATGGAAGGCTACTTGAAAAAGTCCAAATTCGAAATTCGAATTCGAAAATCTAAACTAATTATAAAAAGATATTTCTAAAATAATTATACGAAGAATTTATTGTAATTTAAAATAACAATGATATTAATGAGTATGCAAAAATAGAAGTGGATACGGATACGGGTACGGAGACAGATTGTCAAATACAGATACTGGGGAGAAATACGAGAGGGGAAATCGGATAAAAGTAATGATAGAAACCGGTCGTTACAATCATAGTAAATTTCAAATCCACATGTTCGATCGGGAATTGTTAGAACAGGAGCAGTAGTTAGTCGATGCGTCAATTCATCAAATGCACACTGACAGTCCTCAGACCAGACGTAGGGAACATCTTTCTTGGTCAGGTGAGTCAGAGGTGAGGCAATCTTGGAGAAGTCTTTATGAACTTCCGACAGTAGCCAGCCAATCCTAAGAAACTCCTGATCTCCATGACGGTTCGAAGAATGCGCCACTTCTATACCATAGCAACCTTCTCTGGGTCAACCAACACTCCCTCTCCAAAAAAAATATGACCAAGAAACACAACCTTAGCTAACCAAAATTGGCACTTGCTGAACTTGGCATACAGCCGATGCTGTCTGAGAGTCGTCAACACAATCCATAAATGCTCAGCATGCTCGTCTTCATCCTTTGAGTACACCAGAATATCATCGATGAAGAACACCATAAACTTATCCAGATAGTCAAAGAAAACTTGATTCATCAATCTCATAAAGGTCGCTGGGGCATTAGTCCGAATGGCATCAACAAGAATTCATATTGCCCATACCGAGTTCGGAATGCAGTCTTCAGAACATCTGATCCCCGAACCTTCACCTGATGATACCCGCTCCATAAATCCAGCTTCGAGTATAAATGTGATCCACCAAGCTGATCGAAGATGTCATCAATCCGAGGGAGAGTGTACTTATCCTTAACAGTCACTTTGTTTAAATCTTTGTAATCAATGCACATCCTCCGGGTTCCATCCTTCTTGTCCACCAACAACACTGGCACTCACCATGGTGACACACTCAGACGTATCAATCCTCTATCGGATGGGTCAATTAACTGATTGTGAAGCTCGGCTAATTCAGGTGGGGCCATACGATATGGAGCTTTCGCAATCCGTTGAGTTCCTGGTAGTAGGTCAATAGTGAACTCTAGAGACCTATCAGGGGAAGTCCAAAGATATCATCTCGGAATACATCTGGGAATTCCTGAACAACCCTTGGCAAAGTCAGCTCCGCTTCCATCATCATCTCCAGAGATGATGCCTTGAACTTCACATGTTCGGACGTCTTACTACCACTACGAAACTCAAATTTCAGGTGATCAGGAATCTAGAAGACTGCCCTCCTCAGTCTACAATCTATGGTAGCATAGAACCCTAACCAATCCATCCTAAACATGGCCTCATAATCAGGTAATTCAATTACTAGAAAATCTGCATATAACTCCCGCCCCCCTATTTCAACCGGACAATTACGTAACCAAGAAGCACTACATATAATCCCATTTTCTGTGTGAACATTCCAATTAGCAGCAAATAAGTCAGCTACTATAGAGTGCTTGGTCACTAATCGTTTAGATGGAAAGCAGTGGGACGCTCCAGAATCAAATAAAGACAAGGCGGGATATGAAGCTACTCTAACAATACCTATGGCAGCAAGGCACAAAGAAATATCTAACTATCTAACAAACAGCTAGAAAGGAACCATTTATTCTAAAGCAAGAGTCAAAATCATACCAGATATCACCTAGCCTGAACGCTCGGCCTCAACTGCAGTCATCAGGAACTACTACTGTCTCTGTGGAGCAGGAGCCGTCCTCTGGAAGCCCCGCTGTGGAGGACGCAAAGGAGGTCCCCTCAGAGCAGTAGGTCTCGACCCTGGTGGCACTGGAAGGGCCAATCGATGCGGTGCTGGCAGGAGAGTCCTCTGTTGAGGTGGTCTGGCAGCCATTGGTGCTACCGGAGGTCATTCCCGGTGAGGGTAGAAGCTACTGATTTGTCCGACTTCTTTGCACGTGTAACACTGTCTTTCCATAACCCTACAGTCTCTCTCCACATGTCCCAGCTTCACACACTTCCAACAAGAAGTCCTCATCGGTGGTACTAGCAGAACTCCCTGCTGCTTGAAGGTCACAAGGTAGATCGGCCTAGGGGCAGTCCTCTGTGGCACAGCTGGTCGCCGATCACTGGTCGGTAGCTTTCCCAAACTCCTCAAGTGTGCCTCATAGCATCTAGCTGCACTCAGTACGGCATCATGTGTCGTCAGCTCTTGGGTAGCCATAGCTCCTCTGACCTCAGGGTCTAGTCCCATACAAAAACGTCTAGCTCGGGTGGCATTTGTCCCTACTAGCTCAGGGGCGTACTTGCTAAGTACGATGAACTCTGTGTCATATGCATCCACTGTCCTATGGCCTTGAGTTAGATGCTCGAACCACTGCCTCAACTCATCCTTCGTGGCCTCTGGGAGGAACTTGGCCTTAAACCACTCCCTAAAAGTCTTCCACTCCACCACATCGGTCATGTGCCTCTCCTGGGCATCCCACCAAACCTTGGCCCGGTGTGTCAGCTGTCGCTTGGCGATCTCCACCCATCCCTCTCATGCAATATTGGACAGGGTCAGGTCATCCTCTATGTGTCTCAGCCACTCATCAACCTCCAGACTGCTCTCCTTGCCCGAAAAGTATACTGGACGCAACTCTCGGAACTGTTTATAGCTCGTCGCCTTTGGTGCAGGTGCCACTAGTCTAGCCAGCCTGTCCTCATGCTGCTGTAGGTGCTCCATGATCCACATTGGGACCTTTGCCAACAAGGCTGACTCCGAGATCTGGTCTCCCGAGGTGGGTCCACCACCAAAAGCCTTGGACCCTCCAGACCCTCCAGACGTCCTGTTTCCGGCCTCCATCCTACGAAGGGAAAACAGAACAGATTAAATTAGTACCACAACTGAAGTATTGGAGCATAACCCATGTCGTTCTTATGCATATTGAAGTGTGCACAGACCTGCATGGGCCACCACAAAACCTGTCATGCCCCATCTCCCAAAATACGGAAGACAGGGGTGATGGGCCGCGGTACTGGGCACCAAGCATGAATGTGCTGTAAATGGAATGCACATGTCACTGCAATAGCTAGGACAACACAGGAAAGACAGAAACTATGTACTAAAATAAACTCATAACATAATAGCTCCAACACAGACTGAAATAGTAGTACTATCTATGCGGCGACTCACAACCAGCGGGAGCATCTACAATCACAACACATAGCTATCAACTAGCATCGTCATCACATAACAATACAACCAAAAGTACAACAGTCATCACCATGGGGTACCTGGGGATAAGTGGTACAAAATTTTCTACAACTATTCTCACTCCACCCCAGAGTCCCATTCTCACAACAACCCCACTCACTGCCTACACTACCCTGAAGCACCCGGTTAAGTCGAGTCTGCCTCTGGAAGTCCTCCTCTCTGGCTGAGGACCTGTAGTAGCCCGACCTGTACCTGTGGAGTAAGGGGCATGTCACATCATGCCCAGCAGGAAACTCAACCTTACCAAGGATTATATCTAATGCACACGACAAGAACTAACACTGAAAGATCATTATTCTAATTTGTTAGTTATTTATGATTTGGAAACCTAGGTACCAGATATGACATAAGGGACTGGAACCTCAACCAGTAAGGCGGGTGGTAAGAACTAGGAGTCCCCGCCGCGCTAGCCCGTTAGGAGCCTAAGGTCATAGCTCTGCCCACTCCCCGCCCCGGTAGCCCGTTAGGAGTGCGAGTGTACCCAACACAACTAACACAACCAGTCACATCCCTTATGCCTACACAGTACTTTGGTTTCCCCCGTCCCTCCCTAAAGTGCTCACCCACCTCAAGGGTGGAAAGAGACACCTATGACAATTTCTGAATTAACGTCAAATTCTTAACAACAATTAGTGGCATATGAAACATAATATATGCAAAGACCAATGCTGTTACAAACACATTCTTTTTCCCATTCAACAAATGAAACATAAACCACAACTTTGCTTTCCAAGCAAGTAAGAGGCCCAACATTCATACTTCACTTCCATATGCAAATAAAAGAGGCTAAACATCCACCATTTAGCTATTTACAAGTAAGAGGTCCAACATTCACAATTTGCTTAAACTTGCAAGTTAAAGAGGCTAAAAACATGTAGATTAGCAAGTCTCACATAAAACCAACTCTTTTTGCTAATGGTAATCACATGCAATTCAAGTTACAATAAGAATTGAAGTAACTAGTTAAGTAGCTAACTAAGGGGCTAACCTAACATTTTTTTCCAAGAGGAAAAATAGAGCTTTTCCTAAGAGGACTTCTTATTAGTGATAGAGTGGAGCTTGAAATGAACTAAATTAACTATGGAAAAACCAAATTTCTATAGCAAAAGAAGAGTTTTAGAGTACTACAAATTTTTAATGAAACCCCCTTTTAAAAATGATGTTGTAAAGGAAAATTTTCCAAGTGAATGGAAAAAAGTGTAAATTAAAAAGGAACTTAAAGAAATTGTGTAGGACTCCCTAATTATGTAACTAGATAATGGATTCTTTAGAAAAACAAATCCTTTCACACAAAAAGTTAACTTGGAAAAATCTTCTTAAGAAATTTAAGTAAAAATTATATTTGTAATGAAAAAGAGAGGTGAGTGGTAATCAAGTTTAAAAATTGTAAAGGAAACATGTAGGATTTTGTATAGTAATTTATGGCTAAGCTACCTTGTAATGGATCGTCAAGAAAAGACTATCCTTTTTAAGAAAAACATTAACTTCAAGAAAACCCTCTTAGCAAAATTCATTACTTAGCTTAATACACAAATGAGCTTAAAATTTTGGGCATGACCTCCCCATAAACATTGATATTCCAAGTGCTTACAACATCCCAATATCAAGAAAAAATTTAGTACAAAAATAACTTCTAAAAGGAAACATCCAATTCATGAAAGTTAACATCTACTCCTAAATTACAACTACTCCTAAATGAAAATTAACATCACCACTAACAACGCCTTAAATATGATTCAAGGATGGATGAGGATCCTACCTAAAGCCTTGTAAATGATGGTGAGATTATCCTCCTTGAGCTCCTCCTTGGTCTCCTTCTTCTTCTCCTTCCTTTCTCTTCTTTTTTTCTTTTCTTTCTCTTTTTTTCTTCCTCCTTTTTGTTCTTTTTCTTTTTGTTTTTTTCCCTTCCAAATTTCGGCCCATACAACAATGAGAGAGGTAGATGGAAATGGAGAAGAGAAATGAAAAATGTGGAACATGGGAGAAGCTTCTTGAGTTGACCATTTAAGAAAAAAATCAAAAAGAAAAATTATCTCTTAAGTTTTCAACAATTTACCGCTTTGCCATTTCTAATATGGACAAATCCATTATAATAATCCTCTTGCTTACCCTTAAGAATTCTCTCTTAATTACCTCTCATGCCATTAATGGGAAAGAAAAAAATTGCACAAAAGCCCATTTTCATGCCAAATTTGCAAATATGCCCTCATTTGGGTATAAATATAAAACATGAAGGGCACCAATGCAAACATTGCCAAAACTTGTGCTAATGCATGAATTATCACTAAATATAATAAGAAGTTATTTGTATTAGCACTTGTAGGTGTTACACGCAGGATTTAGGTGGACGTCCTCGAAAGAAGCTGGGGGAGCATTGCTAGAGTTCGTCGATATTCGTGGCCCCGAGACATCAGCGGAGCCACGAAAAGAGCAGGAAGAGCAGCTACCTGCTCGATTGGATATTTTGGATCCTCCTTTTGATCAGGTGATCCCAATTCCAGTGGTGTAGATAAATTTTATACGCTTTCCAGGTAGGTTAAATAATCTCGCATCCTCTCGATAGCGAGGGGAGCGTACTAGGATTTTCTGATTTTATTTAGTCTATGAATAAATGAATAACCCCTCACATCTCTTGCGGTGCACTCATATTTTTATCGTCTATTAATAAATGAATAACCACTCACATCTCTTGTGGCGCACTCACATTTTTATGAACCGAAACCCAATATGAGCTTCATTGCCCGTTCTTCGCCATTGTTTCGTATATTATGACTCTCCCACCCACACCCCCCCCAAAAAAAAAAACTCATGGACCCTCAGTTTATCACCTCATTTCATTGCAAGTATACATTTATGCAAGCTTGGGGGAGGGTCATTACACTTGCACCATTCGCACCCCCATATTTTACACTCTTTTAAGCATTGAGGACAATGCTTCATTCTAGCTTGGAGGAGGGTGCATTGCATGCTTGGTTTACATTTTTATGTTTAGAATTCCATTGCGCCAGGTTCTATATGCATATATATAATTTCAGCGAATTTTTTTCAGATTTTCTTATCTTTTTACAATTCCTTATTTCTTATCGTGATATATGCTTGGGAGATATTTCTAATGTTAGATTCATCGTAATATACTTGTCATGTTCATGTTCACAATCATTGAGATAAAAGTACTCGAAACAGGCATGAGCTATAGTATATCATAGAAACCCACTTCATGCATGCATCTTGGTGATTTTAGTTGAGCATAATGACTAGTGGACCCATATTATTTGGTTTTACGATATACTATCCAGTACCGAAGAGTGTCATTGCTGACTCTTTCATGTTCAATAAAAAGAAAAAAGGAAAAAGGAAAAAAAATTGCGTGTATATATAAGAAATAGAATAAAAAATGCACCGTTCCTCCAGCGACACTGAGTACCTGATCCTCACGATAGAAATTGTCGGGGCCTTGCGTCAAAAGGTTTAGATTGGGGGAGTGCATATGAATAAGATTTTTAGTTGGTTTGATCTAGTAGGTTTGAGTGTCCTTTTTAGCCTGATGCCCTAAGGTCGTCTGACTTGGGTCATCGACCCAATGCTCCTTACACAAATCAACTAAGAATCCAAAAAAAATTTACTTAATAAGAAAAGGATTTTGGACATAAATAAGGCTAGTAATCTCACGAGTCATGGAACGATAACGTGTCGTAAATACCACCTCCTTTTGGAGTTCACGACTCATTATACGGCACTAGCTCCTCCTCGACCCATCACATGATCTCGGTCTCCAATTTTGTAGCTCAAGCGGGATAGAGTAATTGTTTTGGAGATTTGAGCATGCACATGATCTTGTATATTGCATGATGATTTATGTAGGAAATAAACATTTAAGCTATATCTTGATGGATAGATAGGAATTGGCATGCTTATTAATCCACAATCTAAAATTTCTCGTTTTCCATGCATATATGCTTGTCGCTATGGAATTCTTGATATAACTTGTTGAATGCTTTTCTTTTATTTGTCTTCCTCGAGGACAAAGAAGAGTTTAGCTTGGGGGATTTTGATGAGTGGTTTATATGTGTATATTTCACACTCATCTCACATGCTTTTCACCTCATTTTATTCACCGTTTCATTCTATTTCATCTGCTTTTGTTTTCATTTTATTCTTTGGTTCCAATTTGTGCGTTTCAGGAAAAAGGAAACAAATTCAGGATAATGGAGCATTTAAAAGGCAAAAAGTGCCAAAAAGAGACAAAGAAGTGAAAGGAGCGAGCAAGGTGAGGAGAGTGAATCAAAAGAAGAGGAATCTGGAGAAGATGCCACAAGAAGCGCACAAGTCCTGCAAAGACAGAAGATCTGCTATCAACTCAGTGGTCATCTTCACTCCATATTTTTCCTTCGAAGAGCGTCTCGTCCCAATTCCAACACCACCTCATTTACTCAAATCCGATTTTTCTAGATTTTTTCTAGAATTTCTGGAGTGTAGCTTGGTCGTGCTGGAAATTCCACACTGCCGTATGAAATTTCCACGCTACCGATGGAATTTCCATGCGATCGTATGAACTGTTTTTCAATAGTTTGAGCCTTCATACGGCCGTTTGAAGACAAGATCCCCTCCTCGACTCAAAGACAAATTCACACGACCGTTTGGATTAATCCAAACGGTCGTGAATGAGTCTGCAGAGTCTACACGACCATTTCAATTTAACGAAACAGCCGCATTGATCTTCCTCTAAAATCAACTTCACGCTGCCATTTGGAAAATTTCTAAACGTCCGCGTCATCATCTTCTTCAGCGGCAGTGGCGCACATTCTGTAAACAACGCGACCGTGTGGTTTCGACCACACGGCCGTTTCGAATCGGGTTTGGAGCTAAACCCGATGGGTTTAGGGCTGTATAAAATGATCGGGGCACCACCGTTTGGGGGAGCTGAGTTTTTGGGCTTATTTCTGCCCTTTTTCATTCTCTATGTTATATATTTAGGAGTAGGATTAATTAGATAGGATTTGGGGGATGCTCTTCTCTTGGATTTGTAATGAAAAGTGACAACTGCTCTTATGGATTAATGAGATGAGTATTTACTTCTCCTTTTTACTGCGTTTTAATAGTTATTTTGATTGTTATTCTTGTTCCTCTCGTGTATCTCTGTCATTCTATGAATGTTATAGATTAATCCATCGATTCATGTAGCTAACAAACAACCTAGGACGAAATACGCTTGCGGTTTACAAACTTGGCGGTTGACTCCCTAGACATAGCTCACACCCATAGCGTAGACGTCGAATCCTAGCACGCGGGAGCGACAGGATGAGACGTTGGGAGTTATCGTTGCGGGCTTAGTGCTCCCGGGATCGATCAGTGTTAATGGACACGGGAGTGCCCACTAATCGAATCCGGGAAGTCCGGCGTATCATCCTGGGCACCGACCGGAATATCGGGCCCATGGGATGCCGGTATCACTTTCAGAGGCAACGTCTCACCATTAGACCCTAATCCCGATCGCTATCCATACCCGTAGGCCGTATCGGCGAGAGTCTCTCGTCGGGTTGGAAACCAAAGTCCCGGGTTTTCATTCTTGTTGTTCATACCCTTTATTTCCTTTCGTGACAACCATCTACCGATTCGGGCTAGCTCGCCCCTCGGGGTGATTTAGGTCCTACCTGACCCAAGCACAACCTCGCCTCCCTGAGTTCGATATTCCCGCACCCTACACTAACCGTGCACTTGCGGTAAACCAACACCGCGCCCATTACCGTCAAGCGGGGGCGCCGGTCAAGTTTATGGCGCCATTGCCGGGGAGGCAACGTGCTTGTTATTTTAGGATCTCTTGAACCCTCGTGTCTAGCTCACATCCATACCTCGCGATAATTTTCGCATTCTCCTTTTTCTTTTTTATTTTTCTTATTTTTATTTCTTATTTTATCTGTTTCTTTCCCACTTGTCGCTTCACGGGTGTTTGTTGTTTTTCATGCGCAGGAGTTCAAGGAGTCTTGACGACTTGATTCCCCTCGATCCAGAGATTAACGCCACCCTTAGGCGTTTAGCGGCCGAGAAGCGAAGAAGAGAGGACCCCGAATCCATGGAGGAGAACACCCCACCTCACAAGTCTCTGTTGGAGTACTCGATGCCATCCATCGAGTCGACTTCCGCCATCCGATCTTCAGCTATTGCGGCCCAAAGCTTTGAGCTGAAGCCGTCTCTAGTGACATGGATCCAGCAAGACCAATTTTCGGGTGCACCCATGGAGAGCCCGATCGAGCACCTAGACTCCTTCTTGGAGAAGTGTGACACCTTTCGGATTAATGGTGTCACGACAGAGGCTATCCGTCTGAAGCTGTTCCCCTTCTCTTTGCGAGACAAAGCCAAGCAATGGCTAAGGGGGAAGGACCCCAACACTTTCAACACCTGGGAGAAGCTCTCCAACGCTTTTCTGACGAAGTTCTTTCCTCCGGGGAAGACCATGAAGTTGAGGAGTGAGATCTCCTCCTTCTCCCAGGCCAGCCACGAGTCCTTGCATGAAGCTTGGACGAGATATAAAGAAATGCAAAGAAGATGCCCTCACCATGAGCTTCCGAAGTGGCAGATTATTAATCTGTTCTACAATGGGTTGAGGGATGACCTGAAATCTTCTATGGACGCCACGGCTGGGGGTTCCTTCATGTCTAGGAGCGAGGAAGATGCCGGACATATTCTGGAAAATATGGCATCCAACAATGATCGGTGGTGTGACGAGAGAGCCACACCAAGATCCGGGGGTATACACAGAGTCGAGGACGTCGACAAACTTTCAAGCAAGTTCGACTTGCTTTCGACCCAGCTCTCCGCACTAATGGTAGGAGCTGGTGGGGCCGGTACACAGCAAATTTCTGCGGTAGAGTCCGAATTCTTTGGGGAATTCGACGGTGGTGACATCTCACCACCATTGGATCAGGCGAGCGCACTATTTTACAACCCTATGGGAAATGCGCCGTATCCGCCAAGGACCAATTCCAACCCGGCCTACTCTCCAAACAACCGGAACCACCCCAACTTCAGTTACCGGCCACCATTTCAGCCCTCGCCGCCTCAGCAGCCGCAGCAACAAACATATCAGCCGGCTAGGCCACAGCAGAGCCAGGTTCAGCAGCAACCATTTCAGCAACAACCTCTGCAACAATTTTACGCCCCCAGGAATCAGCAGCCATTCCAGCAGCAGCAGCTGTATGGCCAACAGAGGGCCGTCTCTCCGGTTGAGTCTCTCTTGACTCAATATATTACCAACCAGGAGAAGATCAATCAAAAGTTGGAAATGGGTCAGCGGACCCTCACGGACCAAGTAACCCAGCTGGGGTTACAAATGGCGAACCTTTCAAGGTCACAGAACCAATTATCGCCACAACCGGAGGTGAACCCGAGGGGAGCAACCCAAACATCGGCACTCGTGCACGAGCACGCAAATGTGTCCGCTATCGTTCTGAGAAGAGGGACACAAATTCCTACTTGAGTGCCCCCTATCAAACCGGAAGCACCATTGGTCGTTGAGAGACCGATCGAAAAATCAAACGACGCCGGTGCTTCGTCATCAAATCCTGTGAATCCGGAGGGAGTCTCTGAAGAAGAGAAGAAGAAGGAGGAAGGGAGCCCGAAAGTGTTCAAACCCATTGTGCCATTTCCACAATGGTTAGCTCAAGCCAAGATTGATGAGAAATATGGCAAGTTCTTCGCCATGGTCAAGGACCTAAGCCTGCAAATCCCCTTCCTAGAAGCAATCGAAACAATCCCCTCCTATGCAAAATTCCTGAAAGATTTGGTGACTAGAGGGTCTAGAAAGGAGAAAGTAGTATTGACGGCGGAGTGTAGTGCTCTCATCCAGAGGGCAAATCCGCTGAAACTCAAGGACCCGGGGAGCTTCTCAATTCCTTGCACGATCGGGGCAGTAAAGATTCATCGTACACTCGTGATCTCGGAGCGAGTGTTAGTTTGATGCCCTTGTCGATGTATAGAAGGATAGGAATGGGTGATTTGGAGCCCACCGGTATGACCCTACAACTAGCTGACCGGTCGGTCAAATATCCGGTGGGGATTGTGGATGACCTCCCCGTTAATGTAAGAGGGGTGCATGTGCCAGTGGACTTTGTAGTCATGGACATGCCTGAAGACGCACACACCCCCATCATCCTGGGACGGCCTTTCATGGCCACCGCTGGCGTTTTAATAGATGTGAAGAACGGAAAACTCTCTTTAAACGTCAGCGGAGAAAAAGTTGAGTTTGATCTGGGGCTGTCCATGAAGCACCCCGACCCCCCGGATGACCATCGGTGTAATTTGCTTGAGGTAGAAGAAGAAAAGGCCGCTGAAGAGAGCTCCTGGGAGATTCTCTTAAGAAACCCCCCCCCCCCCCCCCGATGACTTGGGGGATTCAAAAGATGGAGACGGCCCCAAGAACAAAGAAGCTGCTGGAAAAGCGAGTGCAGCAAGAACGACCCCTCCCGGGTTCCCCAAGGCTCCTCCTGTGAGGAGAACGGGGAAAGAGCCCATGGACCTCACTAAAGACGAGGTCCGGATCCTAAAGAAGATGGCGGGAAGCGCCAACACGAAAGAAAAGCCCCCGGATCCCAAGAACAAGGGGAGGGTAGTCGAGCAAGTATTTCTCCAGCCGCTGACTACTCCAAGTGCCTTCAGCTCCAATGAAGAAGAGATGCCGAACTTCGGGCATCACCCGTATCAACCACCATGAACATCTCTTGCGGGCGTCGAGCCAACGACGTTAAACAAGTGCGCTTCATGGGAGGCAACCCATGCTCTAAACTTTTCCCCGTTTCTTAGCGTTATTTTTGGCTTTATTTTGTCTATTTTTATAAATAAAATCAGCCGCAAGAACATTCGTTCGGGGACTTAGACAAATCTGTTGGTTTTTACAGGAAACAAGGCCCCAACCGATCGGTTGATAACTCACCCGATCGGTTGGGATGTATCAGATACATGTCGAGATCTGTCCCCAAATGACCCGACCGGTTGAGTAATGAAGAGACCGGGTGACAGACCGGGTGAGCTGGGGAGAACTCTCGGAAGTTTTTGGGGAATATCAACCGATCGGTTGAGTTCGAGCGCCATCGGTTGACGCGACCGGGTGAGCAGCCCTAAGTTCTCGGGAAAATGAGTGGAGCGGCCAACCGATCGGTTGACAAGTCAACCGACCGGTTCGCCTGTAGCTTTTCTTCGGCAAGAATTTCGACCTAACCGTCAACCGATCGGGTGACAAGTCACCCGATCGGTTCGACTTAAAACCCTATATAAACCCCCCGACACCCGCTCATTTTCATCCTCGCCCGATCGAAAAAATCACCGTCGTTTCGCCTTCCTCTCCTCCCCAACGACCGATTCTCACTCCCCCACGTCCTCTACTCCTCCATTACTCCCTCTCTCCACCTCCTCCATCAATCCCTCCATCATCTACACCCTCTCTCTCCTTCCATTTCAGATTTCTGACCTAATTTCCCCCCAAACAACCCCATTTCGAAAATTCTTGCCAGAAGAGATCGTCGCGGCTCCACGCTACTCTCGTTGAATAGTGTGGGGACGTCTACGAGCAAGCTCCGCCATTCCGCTTGGGTACACTCGCTCCTAAGCTTATATTTATATATTTGCCCTATAGATTGTGCTTGCTCGTTTGCTTGTGTTAGTGTGCATCCACTGTTTTTTGCACTCATTCATACACGCACACTCACACATGGCTAAGGATAAGGACAAGGGGAAGGGAATTATGCGGGAGGAGGAGCCATCTCGAAAGAGACGAAAACAAACATGCCCCCCTTCCCGTACACGAGCACTTACACTTGGCCCTCCCCCGCCTGTTATCCCCCATGTGGACCCAATGTTGGGCCCACATGGGTATATCTTTAGGAACCAGGAGCACAAGGATTTTTACCGTAGGCTCGATGCTCGAGGGCATCTATCCACTAAGTTCCCGCACACAAAAACACTTGTCGATCTCGGTGTTTACACCGAGGTCGAATCTCTTTTCGCTAACTTAGGATGGTTGGCCTTTCTTAATGCATCTGCCATATCCTACCCGGCCCTCACACTCGAATTTCTCTCTACACTTGTTTGGGAGTCCGGGTCGATCATTAAATTCAGGGTGCGTAACCGTAGTGTCACCACAAATCTGAACACGATTAACGATATATTTGGTTTCCCCAATCTCGGGGATGATTCCATCCGACACTACGGGTACACGCCCGAGTTTGATGTCGATCAATTCTGGTTCCGCCTCACAATGATCCGTGACTATCCCCGAGGAAGGGCCAAGGCCTCCTCCATCATTCATCACGTGTTTCGTTTGGCCCACAGGATCATTTCATCTGCATTTTTTCCTAGGGACGAGTCCGGCACCGTGACTATCCCTGACCTTTTTATCCTTTGGGCAATGAAGTTTCCATATGTCCGGGATGATGATGGAATTAGCTTCAGGGCCCCTACCGTCCCCATCCATGGCAGCGATTGGCTTGTTTACAAGCTACTCGAGATCAGCCGGGCCGGTAAGGGGAAGTTTTGTTGTGGGGGCATCATCACGATCATCTGCTCTCACGCCCAATTCAATATTACCATTCCCAATAATCTTCCAGCTACCGCAGGACCCTCACAGCTTGATATTGATGTCCTGCGGCACATCCACATGATTAGACCCCACTCAGATGGCCGCTTCATCTTTAATTATGGCCACCCCCCAACCCCTTACACCATTCTGCCCAACCCCGCTCGCATGACCATTGCTCTTGTGGGAGATTGGACCTTCCCTCCTGATCCCAACTTCTTAGCGGGGTTGAATCTTCCTTTCCTTCCCGCAGACGCACGCAGCCCACCGTCCCCTGCCGCCCACTTAGGCGAGCAGGATATCCCTGCGTCTGGGGGAGATTTAGGGGCTGGCCCGAGTCGTCCTGTTTCTGCTCCGGGACCGATCACGTCTGAGCACCTCCTTGCGGCCATTTCTGGCCTTGTCTCCTGTCCCGGCATGACCACTACCGCCGGCACCTCTTCGACCTTACCTGGCGGCACCACCTCTGCCTCGCGTCAGTCTACATCTTTTGGTCGCCGTCAGGTATCTGCCCGTCTAGGTCTTGAGAGGGAGGTCGCTGCCCTTCGTGAGCTCGCCATGTCCTCTGCTTCCTCGGACCCTTCACCATCCTCCTTTCTTACTCACCCACGTTTACTCGCACTTGAGAGGAACGTGGCCGCCATTCTTCGCCTTCTCACTCATATCCACGGACCACCTCCGCCTTCACCACCTCCGCCTTCACCACCCCGGCGATCTTCTCCTCCACCCACCCACACATCCCCACATCCATCACCCCCCTCACCACATTCTTCTCCTCCCTCTTCTAATCCCATCCCGGCATCCACTTCACCCCTCCCGACCACTTCCACCGCACCCACGCTACCTCCTCCCTCCTCCTCTGTCACTCCATACGTGCGCCGGAGGAAATTGTCGGTGCACTCCAGATCCCTCCCACCACCTCCCACTACCGTCACCACCGCATCTTCTTCCTCCATTTCTATTCCTCTCACCACCGCCTTGATCGCCTTCCTACCACCACCACCCACCACCACCGACACTCCTCCCATTGTTCACACCACCGCTGCCCCTATTCCTCCGCCTCGTTCCCCACTTCTCCGCACACCCCCAGCCTCCCCCGACCACCCATCCACTCCCTCTTCCGAGGAGGACGAGGACTCACCTTCTCCTGCTTTCTGAATTTCTCCTTGTTTGTTTTTGACTCCCCCTTGCATATCTCTGGATTTCATTGATCACATCATTTCGCTAGCACTGTCTGGTCTAGCTTGGGGGACATCTATTTTGGTGTGTTGTCGTGTTTTGTTTGTTTTTCTCATTTTTGTGTGTGTGCTTGTTTTTCACTTTTTGAGTGTCGTGTCGTGTGGTTTTATTTTTGGTTTTATTTTTATTTTCGTATTGTTTGATTTTGATTTTGATCTTTCTTTCTTTTTCAGTTTCATCTATGTGTTTTCCTCGTTTTCATTTCTTTTTGTGTCAGTGCGTATTCCCCCCATTTTCATTGCCCTCCCGTACTCACTCATATTGCATTGAGGGCAATGCAAACTTCAGCTTGGGGGAGTCGCACTGTGTGCGTAGTTTGAGTCCTTCTTTTTCGTTTTTTGTGTCGTTTTCATCGTGTTTTTATTTTTTCTTTTCTTCTTTTTAGCTCTTTCTCCTAGAGATGAATCCTATGATGAATCGCCACAAAGTCACACACACCTAGCATTGCATCGATAATCACACTCACTAACCCTAGGATTTCGAGTCCTCTTGCATTTCACGCATCGTGGGTCCACTTAGCTTTCTTGTGAGTCGTGCGTCGTGCCTAGCTATTTGGTGTGCTTCTGCTTTGTGATTTTACTTTATATACCTGTCCAGGAATGACCCCTAGATTATCATGCTTCGATTTGAATATGTGGTATTTGTTTCTACTGTATGCATGCTATATTTATATCGTATATTTCAATTCGCATGCGTCGGGATTCCACAACTAAGGACTAGGATAACCCATTTGGCCTATGCTCTATTTAGCGAGAATAGTTTCCTTTGCCCAAGTGTTTAGATTCCGACTTCTTTTTTGTTTTACTTGGTGCAAATCCCCTCGTCGTGTACTGTTCTCCCACTTGGGAGAGTACACATATGTATAGCCAAAACCCCAAAAATCCAAAAAAAAAAGAGAAAAGAAAAGAAAAACCCAAAAAGAAAAGAAAAGAAAAATTTTGTATAGCCCAAAATCCAAAAAAAAATACAAATGCCCAAAACCCAAAAAAAATTTCGTGTGAATATTTTTTCCTACTTGCCGAGAATAAAGGGAAGGCGAGAAGTTGCACCGAGTGTTTTACTCCACATCATCTCAACCCTCATCGTTATCGAAAACACTTGGCTTAGGAACTTTTTAGCTAGTATCTAGGCTATAGTGGCGTGATTTCCTTAACCCTAGTTGTGGAGTCCCCGATGTATGATACGCTTCTATTCTTACTCTTCTCATGCATGCTTGAACTTATATTCGCCGCTTAATTCAATTCGAATCGATATTTGGGTCATATTTTGGATTTGTGTATATCGAGCCTCATAGCACATTGTAGAAAGCGACACCATTTGCTAGCACAAGACCACACTCACTCGCGCTTCACCACGTGGGCCCACGACACTTATTTGGACTCGTTTTCCTAGGTTTAGTGGTGTGATTTGGCGTTTGCTTGCTTGGTGTATCATTTTTGATTTTGGTGGCTCTGATGGACGATCTAGGATTTAGAGTTTTCTTTTTCTTTCTTCCTCTCTATTTTTCCCTTCCGAGGTCCTACTCTCACTCGTCTTCCTCGAGGACGAGGAAGAGTTCAGCTTGGGGGATTCTGACGTGCGTTTATATTTCATATATTCACGCACGTTTTCTTTTGTGTTTCTCCGTGTTTTTCCGCCGTCTTTTATTCGTTTTCGTGTATTTTCTCGTTTTCTTTCACTTTTCTTTGTTTATCCATGATTGCAGGGGATTGACCACGTAGGGGACGTTTAACGATGATATCCCAAGTCCCCGGAGCAACGGGAGAAGTCACGCGTGATCCAGGGGGTCAAACGTCAAAGAATTCATCTTTCAGCCCCTCACCCGGTTAGTTGGTCATCTCCAACCGATCGGGTGATGCAGGCGTGCACCACCCGGTCTCAGCCAGAGCTCACATGGAGGTCACCCGACCGGTTCGCAGACTGGTTCAGCGGGGGCCTGTTCTCTGTTTTCTCGAGCAAAATGCCAACCGATCGGGTGACTCTCACCCGATCGGTTCATCTGTAGCTGAAGATGAAGAGCTGAAGACACGGGCGCCAAACCGATCGCTTCACCCGACTGCTCCAAGATCCAACCGGTCACTCAAGAACTCACCCGACCGGTTCATGTGATCGGGTGAAAGCTCGCCGTTTTCTGTTATTATTTTGTAACGGATCAACCGATCGGTTGACTTGTCAACCGATCGGTTGATGCGAAAGTCTATAAATAGAACCCCTAGGGTTCCAGAAACGGGAGCTGCTAGTTTTTTACTGTTTTCTCACTTTGTGACGGCTGTAATTGTTACTCTTTTGTAAGTTTTCAGATCTTTCTAAAATTTTAGTATTGTCTTATCTACTCTATTACTTCCGCATTGCAATTGTACGATTATGATTCCAACGGTTAATTTTTATTTAGATCGCTTTTTCATGGATTTTTGTGAGTAGTTCCCAAATCTGGGATTTTGGTGGAAACCCCTTCGGGGGCTCTTCCCGATGCGTCCATAGGGTTAGGAAATCGATAGGGAATAGGAATCTAACGGTTACGCGGGGTGTTTCATTGTCATCGGTGGGAAAAAGACCGCCTTTGACCATTGGGCCAAGGGGGAATAAACTTGGCGGTTGACTTCCTAGCCATAGCTCACACCCATAGCGTAGACGTCGAATCCTAGCACGCGGGAGCGGCAGGATGAGACGTTGGGAGTTATCGTTGTGGGCTTAGTGCTCCCGGGATCGATCAGTGTTAATGGACACGGGAGTGCCCACTGATCGAATCCGGGAAGTCCGGTGTATCATCCTGGGCACCGACCGGAATATCGGGCCCATGGGATGCCGGTATCACTTTCAGAGGCAACGTCTCACCATTAGACCCTAATCCCGATCGCTATCCATACCCGTAGGCCGTATCGGCGAGAGTCTCTCGTCGGGTTGGAAACCAAAGTCCCGGGTTTTCATTCTTGTTGTTCATACCCTTTATTTCCTTTCGTGACAACCATCTACCGATTCGGGCTAGCTCGCCCCTCGGGGTGATTTAGGTCCTACCTGACCCAAGCACAACCTCGCCTCCCTGAGTTCGATATTCCCGCACCCTACACTAACCGTGCACTTGCGGTAAACCGACACCGCGCCCATTACCGTCAAGCGGGGGCGCCGGTCATCGGTCAAAGAACGTTTGTCGACCGACTAGTTAATAAACTAGTCGGTCAGCATTTGTTCTTAGACCGACTAAATCAACTTGTATCCAGCCTATTTGATTTCATCTGTTAGTCGGTCAAAGAACACTCACAGACCGACTAGTTATGAAACTAGTCGGTTGGAAAGTCTTCTTAGACCGACTAGTTCATGTTGCCTGGGACTTTCTTGTTTGGCTGTAAGCTTGTTAGTCGGTTCATGAGGAATCACCGACCGACTAGTTGGCAATCTAGTCGGTCAGTGATCCTTCTTTGACCGACTAACTGCTTCAGAAATAGAGCCGTTGGAGCTTTAATTGAAACGATTTTTCCTCTCTCTTTCCTCTATCCTATATATACTTGGAGGGGTTCTTTCCTTGTATTCAAGGTTGCCATTTTAGAGGTTTAGAGATATCAAAGAGAAGCTATTCAACTCCATTCTAAATCTTTCTCTTCCTCACAAGAATCTCTCCCTCAACTCTTTGAGCCATATTCCTCAAGAGAGATTCTCTCCATTGTGAGCCTTCCAAGCCAAGAGCTTGATCCAAAGTCACCATCCTCCATCCTAGCCTTCGATCGCTGATCTTATTGATGGAGATTCGGTTTGGTGACATTCTCTCCTCAAAATCCTTCTTGCCCTAATTTGGTAAGTTATACTCAAGGCATAGGATTTTGTGGTAAGTGTTTCATATTTCATTTCAATTGATATTGCAATTGTGTCTCTCGGTTGTGAGAGAGGGTGTGATCCCGGTTTGTGGGAGTCACATGTCATTTGTATGATTTGGTCTTGTGAAGGTTTTTCACAAGAATTTCATAGTGCTAAATCTTGAGTTAGGGTTTCTAACTCAAGTATCCGGAGGGGATCCGGGTGGTTGGGACGTAGGATCACCGGGAACAAGTCGGGGAGACTTGGGTGGATCCAAACCCGTTACATGCTTTGTTTGCGTTTGACTATCTCTTGTTGATTGTTGTTTATTCCGCATTGTCGTTTGTTTCTTGCACAATAATTAGGAATAACTATCTTGATTATTTTAAAGTACTATTCACCCCCCCCCCCCCCCCTCTTGTACATGTGCAGTAGCTTCACAGGACACTACAATTGGTATCAGAGCTAGAGTTCAAAGCTACAGGGTCAAAACTACACAATCTGATACCAACTACAATTGGTATCAGAGCCAAGGTTAAAGCTATGACGAACAACGACTACAGCGTCTTCAAGGATCGTCAAGGAGCTTCTTCAGTTTTGGAAGGGCAATCCTCAACTATGCCTCCCTCCTTCAATGGTACCAATTACGGATACTGGAAATGCCGGATGGAAACCTTCCTCCGGAGCGCCTCACTTTGGAGAGCCACGATGAAGAAGTATGTCGATCCCGAAGAAGAAGATTTCACGAAGTGGACTCCCGTGGAGGTCGCCGCGGAGGTAAGCAATGCCAAGGCAATGAACGCCTTGCAATGCGCATTGGAGCCCGAGGACTTCAATAAGATATGCACATGTAAGAGTGCATATCAAGTATGGAACTCCCTCCTCATCTTGCATGAAGGAACAAGTAGGGTAAGAGACTCTAAACTTGTTGTTGTAAATAAAGATTTCGAATTATTTCACATGCAACAGGGCGAGAAGATGAAAGAGTATTATGCTCGATTCGTTGACATTACCAACGAATTGGAGGCTCTTGGGAAAACCTACACCCAAAAGGAGAAAGTCTCAAAGATCATCGATGGACTTCCTTCTTGTTGGGAAAAGCGTACCTTCGCCATCGAGGAAGGTAATGATATAAGTATACTGTCACACAACTAATGGGTACCTTGATGTCTTATGAGGTACGCAAGGACAGTAAGCTCATGATGAAAGAAAAGATGAAGTCGTACTTGAAGCAAGACGAGCCAAAGGAAAAGGCGATTGCGTACAATGCCGCTCCATCTACCGATGATAAAGAATCGGAAGAAGAATCGGAAGAAGAGTTGGACTTGGAAGCGTTGGCCGATATGGCAAAGAAATTCGATCGATTCTTCCGGTAAGGTAAGTTGAAGAGTAAATCAAAATTTATTTCGACTAATGCTTATACTCCCGTGTGTTATAAATGCAATAAGCCAGGACATATCAAGCCGGATTGTCCTCTAAACAAACACAAGGAGAAGTGGAAGGCATCCAAGCACGACAAGTCAAGAAGACACAAGAAAGGACTTGTTTGCACTTTCACTGACTCCGATGAGGACTCCTCTAGTGGAGAGTCAGACGATGAAAGAGTGGAGAAAGCACACGCATGCTTCATGGGAAAATAGGAACGTGAAAGAGACTTTGGATCAAGCTTCATGAAAGAGACTTCCTCCGATGAAAGCGATGAAAGCGAGGATGAAGGCGGTGAGGCAACAAACAACGAACTTAGAATAGCTAATGAACAACTTTGGAATAAGTTTTTTAATTTGGCTACTAGATTTATTAAGACTAAAAATGAGCTCGAAAGTCTTAAAACCTCGCCTAAACCTATCATCGTCAACAACGACACCGTTGTTGAAGGGTTGAGAAATGAGATTGTAAATCTCAAATCTCAACTTGAGCATGTTCATATCGAGGACTCGGATGAACATGTGATAGCGGATTTGACATCTAAAATCTCAACTTTGAGTATTGAGAATAAGAATCTCAAATCACGTGTTTGCGCACTCACATCGCAAGTGTCCACCTTGGATGCTTCGATGCATTCTCTCACCGAGAAATATGAGTGCACATTAGGCCGAATTCATGAATTCAATAAATGTAAGGGCCATTTGGATAATATCCTAAATGACTTACTTCCGTCCAATCACCACATTGGCTTGTGGTGTAAGATGGGAGACACATCCAAATCGGCCACGACCTTTGTTAGGCCATCTTCCGAAGCTTCTACTAGTGGGAGTAAACACTTCATTGGTAGTTCTTCTACCAATGGTGCTTCTGCTAGGTACACACCCCCATTTGGAAAGAAACCCACTTTGGGTGGACCTCCAAAGAAGGGTCATGCTTTCATGTATGCCATGCAACGTAGGAACAAACATCCTACTCCACATGTTAGCACATATGATGATTTTTATGCTCCACATCCACGAGCACGTGCACACCATGTGAGACACACTCATGCACGTGTTCCACCACAAGCATATGTCCATCCTCATTCCCATATGAATAATTATCATCATGCACCATTGCATCATATGCCATATGCTTATCCACGACATGCATCACATAGACATCAACAACGTATGCATGTTCCCAATAGGATTAGGACTCCCAAGACATACACCATTTGGGGTCCGAAGAACACAAGCATGTATAATAAGAATATGTATGTGCAATCGTATATCAATGATATTATTTTGAATGATGATTATGTTGGGAAATCACGGTCCTCGTGGACTTGGTTTCCGAAGGGTTAGTTTCCTTTGACCCTTCATTGCTTGGTACCATAAGTTTAATTTCATTTTATAGGTACCAACGCAATTGTGGTAAGAATTGGTTTATCTTTTATTTGCATATAAATCGTGGATGTGCAAGTTAATTTGAATTTAGTTAGGATATGGGTTACAATTAATTTCGCTAAATTTATTGCCTAACCCATAGGATCCAAAAAGATTTTTGGATACCAAAATGATGCTTTCTAGGTTCAATCCATCATGGGATACCAACCCTACCAACTCATTGATTTGCAAATTTTTTCATTCAAATGGAGTTGATGATGCTTAAGTGATGCACCAAAGTAGGGGGAGTTTAATGTTGTAAGTATCTTCGTACATTTGATATACATTTGGTATCCATGTAGGTTGAATGCATGCATTGTTAGAATATTTACATTGGTATCATTTTGTTTCAATTAGTATGCTAGAATTGTGTATGCCATAGATTTATGATGTTTTATCTATGTTTGGCATAACACTTTTTCATGTTACTTTTGGTATCATATTTGCTACACTTGGTTTTCACATTGGATTTTTTGTCTCTGATGTTGATTTCGTCGCTCGACGATTAACTTAGTTAAATAGAAATTCTTTCTATGGAAACATAGAATTGTTTTCCATGCACTATTTAACTAAGAATGTTGATATTGGAGAGTATGTTCCATAACTCAATAAGTGAAATTGATTTGAGTTGTGATGATTTCGTATTTCGATTTTCGCCTATGGCTTGATGATTTCGTTTTTCGATTTTCGCCTATGGTTTGATGATTTTGTATTTCGATTTTCGCCTATGGCTTGATGATTTCGGTTTTCGGTTTTCGCCTATGGCTTGATGGTTTCGTTTTTCGATTTTCGACTATGGTCAAGTTGGCACTCTTTGATTTTCTTCGGTATTTTACATTTGGTATTTTACTTTGGTGTCATTTGGATCGTGGCCGTATTCTTAGACTCTCATGCTTTTAATTCTTAGCCATTGTAATCTTGTCATTGATCTCTTCCCGCTCTTTTTGCTAATGCCAAAGGGGGAGAGAATTAATTATAATGACAATGTGCTAATTGATATCAAAGCAATTTACCATGAATCTAAGTTGATATGTTAGATTCAGGGGAAGTTAAGATATAAAATGGATTTAGAATCCTAAATTGCAATAATAGGATTCATATTTCATATCTCCCTCGACTGCTTGATGCGTATGAATATTATTGAATACGAAACTAACGTGTCATCAACGCAGGGGGAGTAAGTAAATTTCTATTGAACATTTATTATTGATTATTATTTATGTTGGTTTGTCATCACCAAAAAGGGGGAGAATGTTGAGTATTGATTCCCCGGATTTGGTTTTGGATGATGAGCAAACATAAATATCTCGTACTAACTGTTTGTGAGCGAGTTATGGAGATCGTCGCCAAAAGAATATGTATATCAAAAGCGACGTCTCAAGCTTTCTCAATACTCATGATCGTGTGCTTGAAGCTTCGTTGAAGCTCAAGGAGTATTAATGAAGTCAAGAGTGAAGATTGAAGCTAGCTTCGAAGACGGTTCGTCATGTATTATTTATTGTCTTCTAGCTTCATAGAATAGAATGTTAAGCCTTGAGTAGGACTTACATTATAATCTTCATTTCGCTCATATCTTAGAGCTAGGATTATCATAGAAGCCATTAGAAACTTTCCCGAAGCCTATCGCTTCTTCCCTCTGCTTCTAGTGCATCTTAGTTGGTTCAAGTAGAAGTACCAACCGACTAGATGACGATCTAGTCGGTCGGCAACTCTTCTTGAACCGAATAGATGTCCTTGCTCATTTCAGCTCATTCCCTGTTGATCAATTAGTCGGTCAAAGAAGAGTCACCGACCGACTAGAAGACGATCTAGTCGGTTAGGAATCCTTCTTAGACCGACTAGTTGAGCTTTCCCTGTACAGCCATAGTTACTGTTTATCGTTAGTCGGTCAAAGAACGTTTGTCGACCGACTAGTTGATAAACTAGTCGGTCAGCATTTGTTCTTAGACCGACTAAATCAACTTGTATCTAGCCTATTCGATTTCATCTGTTAGTCGGTCAAAGAACACTCACCGACCGACTAGTTGTGAAACTAATCGGTTGGAAAGTCTTCTTAGACCGACTAGTTCATGTTGCCTGGGACTTTCTTGTTTGGCTGTAAGCTTGTTAGTCGGTTTATGAGGAATCACCGACCGACTAGTTGGTAATCTAGTCGGTCAGTGATCCTTCTTAGACCGACTAACTGCTTCAGAAATAGATCCATTGGAGCTTTAATTGAAACGATTTTTCCTCTCTCTTTCCTCTATCCTATATATACTTGGAGGGGTTCTTTCCTTGTATTCAAGGCTGCCATTTTAGAGGTTTAGAGATATCAAAGAGAAGCTATTCAACTCCATTCTAAAGCTTTCTCTTCCTCACAAGAATCTCTCCCTCAACTCTTTGAGCCATATTCCTCAAGAGAGATTCTCTCCATTGTGAGCCTTCCAAGCCAAGAGCTTGATCCAAAGTCACCATCCTCCATCCTAGCCTTCGATCACTGATCTTATTGGTGGAGATTTGGTTTGGTGACATTCTCTCCTCAAAATCCTTCTTGCCCTAATTTGGTAAGTTATACTCAAGGCATAGGATTTTGTGGTAAGTGTTTCATATTTCATTTCAATTGATATTGCAATTGTGTCTCTCGGTTGTGAGAGAGGGTGTGATCCCGGTTTGTGGGAGTCACATGTCATTTGTATGATTTGGTCTTGTGAAGGTTTTTCACAAGAATTTCATAGTGCTAAATCTTGAGTTAGGGTTTCTAACTCAAGTATCCGGAGGGGATCCGGGTGGTTGGGACGTAGGATCACCGGGAATAAGTCGGGGAGACTTGGGTGGATCCGAACCCGTTATATGCTTTGTTTGCGTTTGACTATCTCTTGTTGATTGTTGTTTATTCCGCATTGTCGTTTGTTTCTTGCACAATAATTAGGAATAACTATCTTGATTATTTTAAAGTACTATTCACCCCACTCTAGTACATGTGTAGTAGCTTCACATGGCACTACACATGTCACTTGAGTTCACCTCCTAAAGCTACTTATATCGCATCTATTTCCCAAAAATCCCTACAAAAGAAAAAGGTTGCTCCAAAAAGTCCAAAAAGCCAAAAAGGAGCCAAAAACCAAAAAATACAAATCATATAGCTCCTACAAAAATCCAAAAAGAAAAATGAGAAACAAAAAGCTCAAAAAAAGGAAAAAAAAGGTTTCTCTATCTCATTATTGGAGCCACAAAACGCTTGGGAAAACCAAGGCAAAAATCCCATTTTCCACTATCATATTCCTTTAGATGCGATACCTCAAGCTAAGCTTGGGGGTGAACTCATTTGACCATATGAGTGAGTATGACATTAGAGTGGAGAGGTGCACGAATGGAGAAGTTTGATAATGCTGAAACTTAGCAAAATACCTTAGTTATGGAGATTTCTTATGAATCGATATAAATATGTGAATGCCATGATTTATTCCATTCTCGATTGCATGTTCGGTGTGATTCTTATATGCTTCTGTTATAACTTTTTGATTGAAAAGTGCATCGTCAACATTTGTATATTAAATTCTATGAAATGCATGATGTGGATATGAATTGATTGTATGAATTTAGAGAATCCCTTCCTTTGTTCTTAAAAGCTAGCAAGTATCAGTCTAAGTAAGATATGAAATCCTTATAGCATGTGATTCGTATTTTCTAAGTTATCGTGATATATCGCTTATGGCTTGAGCTCTGAGAGAATAATCTAGCAACCCCTTCCACTTCGTATTCTTTTTCTTTCCTTTCATTTCGTTTGTTTTCATTTCCCGAGTTCGTCTCTCTACTTATCTTCCTCGAGGACGAGTAAGAGGTAAGCTTTGGGGGATTTTGATCGGTCCATATTTTACACCTTTTTCTGCATGTTTGCACGCCATTTTGATTGCTCATATTGCGATTTTCACGATTATTCGATGATATTGCGTTACTTTTCACTATTTCTTGTTTTTGTCGGATTTCAGGAAATATGGAGCAATTGGGAGCAAAATGAGCTAAAAGGACTTGCACATGTACCGGAGCGTCGCCCATGGCCCTATCAAGAAGCTAACGGTGCTGGATGATGAGTGGAAGAAGAAGGAAATCGATAAAATCTACGAAGAGGCGAGGATGAGAATAGTTGACTCCAGAAACAGGCCACTCGGCCGAGTAACAAAGCCCACTCGACCGAGTGAAGAAGCACATTCGGCCGAGTACAACTGATACGAAAGGATCTTGAGCCACAATGTACTCGACCGAGTGGTTACATCCACTCGGTCGAGTAGAGATCACCACTCGCCCGAGTGAGTCAGGACTTCTGAAAGAAATCAAAGCCGACTCTCTAGAATTCTGGGGAGAACATTAGAAGACCCTACTCGGCTCCGTAGAGAAGTCCACTCGCCCGAGTGAAGAATCCCACTCGGCCGAGTGATGCCGATGACACGAGCGCCCAGATTTTCATATAGCCTCCCACTATTTTGAAATCTGCTATCATTCCATTGGTTAAAGTATTTTTCTCATATTTGTTATAATAGTAGACTTTCATGACGGTTCCAATGCCGCCAAGAATACGTCAATCGGAGGTCGGATGAAATCTGGAGAATTTCTGCAAGTTGATGCTGCAGTGCTGGAATTCGCGTATCAGTGTCACTCGGCCGAGTGACACTTTCACTCGGCCGAGTGAGCTTTCCACTCGGCCGAGTGACCAGTTTTTGATAGTTTTTGACAGAGTGCTATTTTCTGGAGTTTCTGCAGGAATTCTCACTCGGCCGAGTGAACTTTCCACTCGGCCGAGTCGCTGCTGCCCCAGAACTTAAGTTGCGCGCAGAATTTATTTTGGGCGCGGGTTTCAGAGGATTTTTTGGGCATTTTGCTAGGGTTTTTTTGGGGTTTATATAAGAGGGTTGTAACCGTCATTAGAGGGGGTTTCCATATATTTTCTTAGGGATTATTTTAGAGGTTAGGCCATGTCCTAGGCCCCCTCTTGGATCTAAAAGCTTGTAATTGGATTGAAGTTCTTCATCAAAGCTAAGTATCTTTGTTCTTATTATTTGAATCTTTGATTTAATATCTTTTCATATGCAAGCAATGTCTCACATTGATTTCTATATCGTTGTTGCTATGCTTGGTTGATTGTTGTTCTCGGGCATTGGGATGAACCCTATGGATTTAATTTCTGAATTGTGATGAATGAATTTCTATATTGCTAGAATTGCTAGAAGGTTAGATTGTGATTGATTTATTACGGATAGCTAGGAATTTCCATCGATTTGGAGTTTGCAAGAGATTGGATTCCGATCGATGGGAAGGCCAGCATATTCAATTTAGGTTTATAATCGAGATTCTCTAGACTTGGTTTGCAAAAGATTGGACCAAAGCTAGGATTTTAATTATAAATCTATACACATATTCGTTTGCAAGAGATTGGACGAATACGAGCTATCACAATCTAGGTTGTAACTCGAGTTTGCATGAGAGTGGGCTCGAGGTGCGATTGGAGATGATGTCGATCTTCATGCTAATGGCTTAGGTTAGGATTTGCACAAGAGTGGGCCCTAATCTAGGTTTCTATAGACCGGCAATAGCGCGAGAGCGTGAGCTTGGTTCTATATTCAGTTACGACTAGTTCCCCTCGACACAAGTCTTGCAATATTGAGATTCACAATTTACAAGGATGAATAACGATCCGTAGTGGGGATTCCCTAGCTCTAGACACTTTAATTATATTGTATTTGAGTCTATATTTAACAACATCTCTATCACCGACAACGACGACCACCACCGTTTCCATTACATCACACCATAGCCATCTCCACCAATAAAACATTTGTAGTCGAGCCAACCTAGGATAGATTGGAACCAATACCACATCCTCGTGTTCGATACCCGCTCGCCACTTGACCGTGCGCTTGCGGTAAAACTACAATCATTCTCTGGGTGTATATCCGGGGCCGATCAATGACCTGCATGGGCCACCACTAAAACTTGTAACGCCCCGCTTCCCAAAAGACACAGGAAGCGAGAAAGTTTCACGATCCGCTTGACTGGAGCGGTGAAGCTCGAGTCCAATAAGCGTCTGTGATAAAAACACAGGGCAGGTCCTGGCATTTGCATTTCAGAACAACCAGAAAACATTCAAAAGATAGGAGCCACATCTAGAGATATAATATTCGTACACGAAATTAAACAACAAAGCCACAGCTGGGCTAAAGTAGCAACAAAGAGATAAACATACACTAAGCAACAAACAACAGCTAAAAGTAACTAAGGGAAAGCAGTAAAGTGTGGGTCCACTAGTCCTCCGCTGGGAGAGGCTCGGCTTCAGGGGCGAACTACTGGCTCTCCAAGACGGGCGTTTCGAATGGATCCTCCGGGTATTCAAGCTCAGAATCTGACATACATTCAAAAAACATGAATGTATGTCAGCAAGGGTCTGCAAGAAAAGATTAGCAACCCAAAACAAGATATACAAACGATATGAATTTAAGAGACAATAAATATTTTAAAGAGGTGACTGTAATAAATTAAAACGTGCTAATTATAATGAAACGAGACATTCCTATCATGCAATTCTACGCAATTTCAAGAAGTAAAGTAAAGTTTTCTTTGAGTTCTTAGCATGTCAATTTACTGAGATCACGTTAGCGTTGCAAGTTTCATATCAATAGTTCACATCTATCATAGGGTTCTCGCCTTTAGGTCATGATGAGTGGATCGTTCTTCTCACGGGTGTTTACCGTGATTGACGCTACCCCACCGCATGCGGATGGTGCTCTTGAAGAGAGGACCCTTTCATACGCCTAGTGGCCACTCTGGAGCGTCACCCAAGTCTCTTTTCAGGGCTATTCGGTGATGGGAGACGGGTGGAAGAAGAAGGAACTCCGTAGGAGCGACGAGGAGGAGAAACGGAGAAGATAGGGCATTTACAGCATGCCACTCGGCCGAGTGGAGCACTCACTCGGCCGAGCAAGAAGACCACTCGGTCAACCAGACCGGACACGCTCCAACTGAAGGAATTGGGCATGCACTCGGCTGAGGGATGATATCCCACTCGGCCGAGTAAGAAGATCGCATCGCCCGAGTGGCATTAGAAATCCACCATCAAAAGAGGCCGACTTACTGGAAATGTACAGGCTTTTGACGGTTCCGACTCGGCCGAGTACCAAATGCCCCTCGGCCGAGTGAGTAAAGCCACTCGGCCGAGCCACCACCAAAGACAGACCCCCAAGATCCCTGACTTACTGGAATTCTACAGGGTCTGTCACTCGGCTGAGTAGAGAAGCCCACTCGACCGAGTAGAGAAGTCAACTCGGCCGAGTGATGCCGAGGACATGCAGCGCCCAGATTTTCAGATAGCCTCCCACTCTTTTCAAATCTTCTATCATTCCATAAAGCAAAGTATTTTTCTCATATTTTTTATGGATAGTAGACTTCATGAAAATTCCAACGCCGCCAAGAACACGTAAATCGGAGGTCGGATGAAATCTGGAGAATTTCTACAAGTTGATGCTGCAGTGCTGGAATTTCCACTCGGCCGAGTCACATTTTCCACTCGGCCGAGTAGGCAACGGGCCCAGATTTTAAGTTGCGGTTTGGGCTGTTTTTGGGCACGAATTTGAGTGGTTTTCTAGGGTTTCTTGCTGGGGTTTTGGGGGAGTATTTAAGGGTTTTGTAGCCACCATTAGAGGGGATCCCCATTATGTTTTCTTAGTCCCCAACATGTTTTCTTAGGGATTCTTGGATCTAAAAGCTTGTATTTTGGATTAAAGATCTTCATCAAGCTAAGTATTTTGTTCTTATTGTTTGAATCTTTGTTTTTCTATCTTTTTATATGCAAGCAATGATTTTTATTGATTCTCATATCGTTATTGCTATGCTAGAGTAGATTTGTTGTTCTAGGGCATGGGGATGAACCCTATGGATCTAATTTCAGATTTGTGATGAATGAATTTCTAAATTGCTAGAATTGCTAGGAGGTTAGGTTGTGATTGATTTATTATGGATAGCTAGGGATTTCCATCGATCTAGGGTTTGCAAGAGATTGGATTCTAATCGATGGGAAGGCCTAGATATTCGATTTAGGTTTATAATCGAGATTCTCTAGACTTGGTTTGCAAGAGATTGGACCGAAGCTAGGATTTATATTATAAATCTATACCCATATTCGTTTGCAAGAGATTGGACGAATACGAACTATCACAACCTATATCGTAACTCGAGTTTGCACGAGAGTGGGCTCGAGGAGCGATTGAACGATGATGTCGATCATAATGCTAGTGGCTTAGGCTAGGGTTTACAAGAGATTGGGCCCTATCCTAGGTTTGCTATAGACCGGCAATAGCGCGAGAGCATAAGCTTGGTTCTCTATTCAGTTACGACTAGTTCACCTCAACGCAAGTCTAGTAATATTGAGATTCACTATTTACAATGATGTATGACGATCTGTAGTGGGAATTCTCTAGCCCTAGACACTTTTATTATATTGTATTTGAATCGATATTTGACCGAATTCTTTATCACCGACACCGACATCCACCACCATTTCCATTATATCATTCCATAACCATCTCCATCAATAAAACATTCATAGTCAAACCAACCTAGGATAGATTGGAGCCAACACCACCTCCTCGTGTTCGATACCCGCTCGCCACTTGACCGTGCGCTTGTGGTAAAACTACAATCGTTCTCCGGGTGTATATCCGGGGCCGATCAAGGACCCTTTCATACGCCTAGTGGCCGCTCAATCCTAACCCCACCCCAATTTTGTGCTGGAACACGAGCCAGCCTAGTCGACTCACACGACATCACGAATTCACGATTCCGCCTTCGAGGCGCACGATTTTCACGATGTCTCAACTTGCTAAACATTCCGAGACATGTAATTATTCAGCATTATCATTATTACTTGTTTGTATAACATTTTCCATTAGTAGGAATGGGTTTGAACAACATTTACAACAATCTTAAAATAACGTTGAATATGGGTTTTACTAAACATGCTACAGAAACCAATTTTCTTTTTTGTTGTTTAAAATTAAATATATCGTGTGATATGCCGTTGGGTCACAAATTTAGTCCAGAGTGTCATGGCATCGTTTTCATGCGTCATTCACGTATGGTTTTCAAGTCATATAGCATAAAGTAAAAGTGACGTAAAACCCCTCAGACTTCAAAAATTCATATCAATTTACATACTTGCCTGTTTTTGGTGTTCTTGGTGTCGTCGGAAACGTCTCGACGGGTACTATGCTAGGTGATGACGGTTCGCTGGTTTGATAAAACACAAATTCTGATTAAGCTATTTTTGATCATAACAACGTCACAAAATGTCCCTACGACGTCTAACCGATCCGTTTTATTAGGTTCTCTAAATTACGTTGTGGGTTATAAGTTATAGGTAGGGGTACTAACCGTTACACAGCGAGTGGGAGTAGCGACAGCGATACGTGTGACGTCTATGGTTTGAAACTCGTTGCGGCAGCGAGAGAGACAGTGGACTGCGACGTCTGGAGGCTCTGCAGGTGGGTGCGAGGGTTGCAGTGAGTTTTCGGGGCTGTTGACGTCAGATCTGAGGTTAGCGACGTGCACGTGGCCTGACGTCGTCGGATCTGTATGTAGGGAAGTTGAAGCACGGCTTGCGGGAGTGTTTCGTGGCTGTCCTAGGGTTGTACAGGAAGCTCGGGGCTCCAGCGGTCAGCAGGCAGCTGGGAGGGGCTCCGGCATCGCTGGGCGAGAGTTGCTGGCGCTTGGGAGCAGCTGGGTGTTTGTGGAGGTCGCGCGGTGCTTCTGGGCAAGGGGGAGCGATAGGGCGAGGGGAGATGGGAAGTAGATGGCCGCGTGAGGCCTGGGCATGGGATGCTTGGCAGAGGATGGCTGGGTCGTGCGGTGTTTGCGTGAAGGAAGGAGGAAGAAGGCCTTGGGTGCTGTCGCGTGGAGGAGAAAAAATAGAGAGGGGCGGCTGCGGTTTGTGTTGTAGGGTGAGAAGAGATAACCTAGGGTTTATTTTATAAAGAAGTAGAGTAGGTAGGGCAGTACGTGAGTTAGGGTTTAAAGTTTTGTTTATATTAGTCTTGGGTTCAAAAAAAGTTGGCTGCAGCTCTCGTGAACTAGGTCCCTTAGGTTTTAAGGTTTAGGTTTCCTCTCTTTTTTTAATAAAATAGCCTCACTCAAAACTCTGTGTGTGTGTGTGTACAGTTGGGTGCGTGAGTATGTGTTCGGCCACAGGGGATTCAAAACGTGGGGTAGGGTTTAATAGGAAATAGGATTTGAAGTGTAATTAACGGGATTGTAATCAATAGGTTTAATCAAGGGAAATAAGAGCTAATCAATTTTAGTTATTAGGTTTTATTCGGAAGGTTTTCATTTGAAATTTAAAAAGTTTAAAAAGATTTGAATTTCGAATTTCGAATTTTGAATTGAAAATTTAAAACAAATTTTAAGAAGGGCATTTAAATTAATTACTAGAAGGATTATAATGGTAATAATAATAATAAGTATGAAAAGAAAATGATATGGGTATGGGTACAGGGACAACAACGTCTAACAATGGATACGCAAAAAAATATACGAGAGAAAATACAGATAATAGTATCGATAAAAACGGTCGTTACAATCGTCGAATAGGCTGAACATTCAAAACTTGATTTGAAACTGATAGGATAGCCACAATCAACTTAGAGACAACTTAATAGAATTTTCTAAACTGGTCCTAACCCCTCCCGTTGACATGTGACAGCAGACTTTGACCGACACGCTACCAGTGACGAGACGCTTCCGATGGACGTTCTTCTCGCCACCGCATGCAAGTGTACCCACTTGTGTAGTTACGGCCACGTTTAGGCCATCTCTCTTTTAATTGTAAAAGTATGAACAAGAGAACTGGACGTGAAATGATAGCGTCTGGGACCCCCTCACGGTAGCTTAGACTTGATGACGAAGTCTAGGCACAAATTACAACAACTGCCATGTAAATCACTATCTGTGTGTGTGTGCATGTGGACCCCATAAGAACGAAATGAACTTACTTCACTCTCGCCATGTCATGCCATGTCATCTTATGCATAAATAGTGTTGAATAACCTGTAGGAAACCCAGCACTCACCTAGCAGAGTGAGTGACCCTTGGTAACCCGCGAGGAATGAAGCACCCACCTAGCAGAGTGAGAGGCCCCTGCAACATGTGGGGATAGAGGCACTCACCTAGCAGAGTGAGTGGTCCTCGTACAATCTTGTCTTCAGCACTTGGGGTGGGGTTGGGTTGAGCGGCCACCAGGTTAGAGAGTTTGGCCACTTTCTAAGCTACAGGCGTGAACCCTCTTGGTGTCACACAGTCTTGTCTAGTCTAGTCATGTCTTGTAGCCGGTAGCAAATGCTACGATTATTGCCTGCAACGTTACTTTCTACACAGTCTTTACTTTCCTTACATATATGTATAACTGCCATGCTGTTGCATCTCTCATGTAATCAACCTTAAAATGTCTTCTTTAAATTCCTTTACACTTGCAGAAGAGTCTTCTCACTTTTCCCTTGTAGACTTTACCTGACGTAAAGCTCCTTTTCTCTTGGGTGTTGTACGTCAAGTACAGAGACGGAGTACAGAGACGAGCCGACCTTACTTGAGGACTTGGAGCCGTATGACGTTGACTTGGAGTATGTTCTAGACGAGGACCAAACCTAGAGGTCCCTCACTGTTGTTGTATTACGGAGGTTTACTGCTTTCTAGTTTGGGTGCGTAGCACCATTTTACTTCTTATCTAGGTTGGGAGCGTCGCACCATTAATTTCCCTTTCCACAGTTGTAGTCATGCTTGTGGCTTCTTTAATTAGACTTGATGTATTGCTGGATATTATCTCTTTTATCAATGAATGTAGTTTCCTTCCGAGTACTCTTATCTTATTGTTATGAACTTTTATATGCAAGAACATGTAATTAAATGGTATCTCTACAGACGCTATTGGGCCCGAGCCTCACAGCTCCGGCCCATGCAGACCTTTGTCTCGTCCTCGCACTCGATTTGGAAAGCTGGGCGTGACAATATAGCTTGTGATACTCTTCCTTCTAATTATACTTATCATCATTACTATCATTATTGCTACAGTTTATATTATTATCCTCCATAGCCATGAAACATGTGTAGGCTCTCTCTTCTTTCTTCTTCTTCCTCTTCGGCCGAGGAATCATCGGATGACTTATTTGAATCACAATCCCAACCGACAAGGAATTTCTTCTTTGGCTTCATGTATTTATTATGCCATTTCTCTTTAGCTTTGCTATTGCACAATCTCTCTTCAAGTGTACCGTCTTGTTTCATCCAAAACATACATGAGATTCATTAAATAATATATCCTTTTTGGATTTGAATTTACCTGTCATGTGGACTTTTTCTGAAACCTTTTGAAATGAGATCTAATTTCTCTTCAACTTCACCTCTAGAGTCTTCCATCTCTGAGGTGGCTTTGAAAGCAATAATCTTTTTCTTGGCTTGCTCCTTATCCCTCTTTAATTACAAGTAGAGCTCGTACACCATGAGGTTACCAATTATGTCTTCTAAGGTGAGCTTGAAAAGATCATTCCCTTTCTCTATGGCCATAGCCTTCCTCTCCCACTCAGGTGTAAGAGATTGGAGAATCTTGGTCACATGGTAGCTTTGAGTGTAGCTCTTGCCAAGTCCCACAAAAGTTTTTATGATTTCTATGAAGCGAGTGTGCATCTCCGTAATTGATTCTACCGTTATCTTTCAAAAGCTTCATACCTACAAATATAAAGGGATGTTTTAGAAATTTTAACTTTATTGTGACTTTCATGAGTTACCTTGAGTATCTTCTAAATTTCATGAGCGGTGGTTGCACAAGACACCATGTTGCTTTCCATGTTTTCGGTGGCACAATAGATTATGTTCATCGCTTTTGCATTCAAGGCATCATGCTCTTTTTCTTCTTTGGTCCATGAAGTCCCTGACTTTGTTGGTGCTTCATACAAAGTCTCTACCATAGTCCACGAATCATAGGAGATGTATTTGAAGTAGATCTTGATAATATTCTTCCAACTCCCATAATTTGTTCTGGTAAGCAAAGGTGGATGAGTAGTGCATTGTCCTTTGGGAAAAGTGTTATTGTTTGTTGATGCCATCTTTTAATCCCTTGACTCTGATACCACATGTTGGGATCGCCTGAGATGGCGAGTAGAAACTAGAGGGGGATGAATATTGTATACGAAATAATCAACGCCCTCTAGAAAATTCTACCTAAGACTACAATTAATGATACCCAATTTAATCTTAATCAACAATATTTATAATTTGCAATAAAGTATGCAATAGAACGTATGCAAAAGATGATTCACAACACAAAATGGAACAATCGTAAACACAATGATTACCATAGTTCAGTCAACCTGTGACCTACATCCAATACCTAAGTCTCACTTGTCTAGTTTGAATAGTTCAAAAAATAGTACAACAATTACTTTCTAAGAGGGTTTTTACAAACCACCTCTTCCCAAGAGGATTTACAAATCACCACCTCATACTTGAGGATTTTTTTGCTAATGATTTTGTTGCCATCACACCCAATATGATTTTGATGATGATAACCACATTATGTGTTACTAATGATTCTACTTATTTTAGTCATAGATTCATCAAAAAGGTTTCTTGAAGATTCCGGCGTAAAAGCAAAATTTGGACGTTATTAGCAGTATGATATTTGCATCTTCATAGAGACATTATGATGCTTAGGATGATGAATCAAAGGGGAGTTTGTTTGCATTAAGGCTTGGAGAATAGGAGCATATATGAACTGAATAATCAAGAAGCTTGAAAAGTATTTTCTTTTGATTCTATATGTATTTTGCTCTTTATTTTGTAGAATACAAGTACGCCTTGATTAGATGGTCTCACATGCACTTTGATCATTTACCATCTTAGAGAAACATAGGAGAAGCCTAGAAACCTTCCCAATAGGTTCCATGCCAAAACACTCTTATTGGTGTTTTTGGACCAGACCAGACAGCTGGAGAAGCTCTTCCAGACGTTTGGTGCGTCTACCTTTCATTTGGACATACACAGCCTATATCAGACGTCTAAATCTCATTTGTCAGATGCCTAAATAATGTCCCAGATGCCTGAGTGTTGAACTCCAAATGTTTGGATGCCATGTGTTGGCCTTTCTGTTTGTTCTGTCCCAACAATAGTTTAGCTGACGGATGTAGAGTTCCAGACGACTGAACAATTTCTCAGCCATCTGACCCCTTAACTTCAGTTGTCTGATGATTAAGAAATCTGCCCATTCATCGCTATTAGATTGTTATTTTTAGGGTATGTCTTCTTGATTTCTTTATAGATCTGAGAGGCTGTTTAAGCCTGTTTATGAGGGAAATTTGAGCACTCATTCAAAAACATAGAGATCATTTTTGTGAGCCCAAAATTTCAAGAGAAAAGCTTCACTCTTTCATCTCCTTCATTTTTCCTTTGTGAGCTTTCTTTGATTGTTACGTTTGAATCCAAAGCTCAAGAGAAGTCTTCAAGTGCCTAAAGCTTGAATCTAGCACTTGGACACCCACTCTCCATTGCCTTGCACTTCACACTAGTAAGTCTATCTAATCAAGGCAATATGTAATAATGTAATTCCTTATTTCATTTCATCGTGAAACCTTGCTCCAGGGTTGTGGGAGTGTCTCTCTTAGAAGAAAGGTGTGGCCCTTGGAATATGGTGTGTAATCTTAGAATAGATTGTGTTGACTCTTGGAATAAAGTGTTGAATCTTAGAAGAGATTGTGTTATCCCGTTTTTGGAATTGTATTGAGTTGCCTCGGAAGAGGTTATATAGTGAAAATCTTCAAGACCCTGGAAAGAGCATGGGACTGGAGTAGGCATAGCCGACCAATATACATCGTGTGTTTGTGTTTGTGTTTGTGTTGATCTCAATGTGTGTTTGCTAATTATCTTGCTCATTATTTTTGCATTGCAAGAAATTTGTTAATTAGCTTTAAATTACCATTACACCATTCATCCCCCCTCTAGTGTGTGGGTTGGCATTATAGGTAGATCCTACAAATTTTCCACGTACAAAGATTTGATACAATTCCATATAGTCTTTACTTGAATCTCTCGTGTAGTTGTGAAGCTATAGGAAGAAACTTGATCCTCAAAGGATTAAATTGAAGCTATAGGATGATCAAGTATTGGCCAAACAAAAGATTGAACTTAAGAGAGTTTCTGGCCAAAGATAGAGGGGGTTTTAAGGCTTAAAAGCTTATTTTCTTTTAAAAACCGATCATTCAATGTTAGATTTAAAATCTAAGTAACCCTCATTTTATAGGAGAAAATTCAGGTCCGAACAGTTGACCAAAATAGACATAAAACGATCAAAATGCTATTTAAAATTCAACCGTTATAGACCAACGGCTAGTACTAGTCGACTACAGTTCATCACTAGTCAACTAGTAGACAACTAGTCATCTACCTGAAGAACTATGGTCAATTAGTTTGGCAATGTCAAAGAAGTTGTTGCTCTCTGGAATTTACTGGTCAACCACAGTTCATGGACTAGTCAACCATAGTATAACCACTAGTCAACTAGTCTCAGAACTCTGTTTGACTACTTTTCTGACATTACCCTAGCTAAATGCAAATACATCAACTAGTTGACTGGAGTATCATACTGGTCGACTATTTTGCCTGAATTCATAAATATGGCCTATAAACACTTAGAAAATATTTGTAAGTAATTTTAAAACATTAAATATATATATTCCTAAGTGTGTGAGAGCTTCAACCAAATTCCGAACATGCAGATGAAGGATTTCCATACAAAGCCTTTTACCTTCTTCCAGGTGATGGTGGCTAAGGGTTTGACCTCAATCCATTTCCTGAAGTAGCCCACTGCCACGATCAGGAATTTACTCTGTCCACTCGTGGTGGCAATGGGGCCGAGAATGTCCAGCCCCCATTTAGCGAAGGAGATGTGGCTGATTATTGGTATGAGCTCGGCTGGGAGTGCTGAGCTGAGCTTCGCGAAATTCTGGCACTCCGAGCATTTTCAGACGTATTCCACGAAGTCGTTGACTAGAGTCGGCCAGTAGTATCCTTGCCTTAGGATCTTCAGCGCGATCATCTTTTCTCTGTGGTGGTTTCCATATAGCCCTTCATGGATCTCCCGGATCACATAGTCTGCCTCCTGAGGTCCAAGGCACTTGAGGTAAGGAAGAACATCGGTCTTGGTCCAGCGTCTCCTGTACAGTACCCCTTTGTAGAGCACATACCTAAGAGCTCTTCGCTCTAGAGTTCGGTGTTCTTCCGGGTCCACGGGGACTTTGCTAGTGGCGAGGAACCGAATGATAGGGTCCATCCAGGTAGGTTCCTCATCGATGTTCATCAGCCCCTCTCCTCCTGTGCTGGGGGTTTGGAGGCTCTCGATGTAGATATCATGACCCAACTCCTTGAGTGAAAGGAGGCCAATTTGGAGAGGGCGTCGGTGCGGGTGTTCTCTGATCTCGGCATGTGGAGAGATTTGACGTGTCTGAATTTGGACAGTTAGGACTTGGCCGATGTAAGGTAGCGTCACATCATTTCTTCTCGGGCTATGTAATACCCTTTGTAGTTTGCTGATAATGAGTCTGGATCACTAAGGATGCATATCGTGTCTGCCCATAGCGCCCGAGCCAGTTTTAGGCCGTTGATGGCGGCCTCATATTCTGCCACGTTGTTGGTTGCCAGAAAATCAAACCAGAGGGCATATTCCACAGTGTTCCCCTCAGGAGATCAGATGACAATACCGGTCCCGCAGTCTGACTTGGTCATGGATTTGTCTACATGGATGACCCACACATCTTTGTCTTCTGGTTGAACATCAGAAATGATATCAGTCGAAAGAAAGGACAAGGGTTGAGGTATTACCAGGTCTGGGCTTGCCCCATCGGTGGGCGTTGTGTTGCCAATGGTACATTCGGCGATGAAGTCAGCTAGTGCTTGCCCCTTGATGGTTGTCCTTGGATTTTACCTAAGGTCAAATTCGCTCAGCTCGAACCCATGTTTAGCATCCTCCACATCTGGTCGAACCTCTTGAGGTTCTGTTCGATTTGGGAGTCGGTCAGGACCAAGATGGTGTGGGCTTGAAAGTATGTCGAAGTCATCGTGCTAAGAGGACTAGTGCATAGGCTAGCTTCTCCATGGGTTTGTACCGCCCCTCCGCATCTCGCTGGATCCGACTGATGTAGTAGACTGGTCATTGCACTCATATGTCTTCTTTGACTAGAACCGAACTTATCGCTTCCTCGATGCTGGCCAAGTATAAGCTCAGTGGCTCCCATTCCTTTGGCTTGGTGAGAAGAGGGGGGCTACGGAGGTACTTCTTCAGCTCGACAAATGCCCGAGTGCAACTTGCATCCCATTTCACGGTCTTCTTTCCCTCCGGTTTGGTGAGGGCCTTCCTCAAGACTCGGAAGAAAGGGAGCGATCTTTCTGTCGACTTGGAAAGAAAGCACCCAAGGGCCACGACCCATCCATTCAATCTTTGCAACTCCTTGATAGTCGCTGGCTCTTTCATGTTGACCAGTGCATCGATCTTGTCTGGGTTGGCTTTGATGCAGCGGTTAGTGATCATGAAGCCAAAGAACTCTCCAGACTTAACCCTGAATGTGCATTTTGTTAGGTTGAGTCTAATGTTGTGCTTCCTTACATGTTCAAAGGTTTCACGAAGGTTAGCGATGTGGTCGGCAGGGTTTTTGGACTTGACCAACATGTCGTCCACGTAAACCTACAGGTTCCTCTCGATCTGAGAGCCAAAGACTCTGTTGACCATCCTTTGGTAGGTTGCCCCTGCGTTCTTGAGACCAAAAGGCAGTTTTCTGTAGAAAAAAGTCCCGTAGTCAGTAATGAACGACGTTTTCCCCTCGTCTTCCTGGTCCATCTGAACCTGGTTCTATCCGAAGTGGGCGTCCAAGAAACTGAGCATTTCATAGCCTGAGGCGCTATCTACGAGATGGTCGATACGAGGTAGTGGTTAACTGTCCTTGGTGCAGGCTTTATTGAGGTCGTTGAAATCCATGCCCATTCATCATTTTCCGTTTACCTTCTTCAACATGACCGTGTTGGCTAGCCAGTAGGGGTTCCAAACTTCTCTAATGAAGCCAGCCTCAAGTAGGCGATCAACTTCCTCGGTCGCGGCCCTCATCTTCTCGCCACCTAAGTTCCTCTTTTTCTGCTTGATGGGCTTGAAGTTAGGGTCGACGTGTAGCGGTGAGTGATCACCTGAAGGTCCATGCCCAGCATGTCGTCGGGTGACCAGACGAAGATGTCTAGATTGGCTTTCAGGCACTCGATCAGCTTGACCCTTAGGGTGGGGTCAAGTTCTGACCCGATGGACAGGAACATGTCTTCCTCACCGATGACAGGGATGAACTCTAGTTCCTATATAGGCATAGTTCTTGACCTGTCAAAATCCCATCTATGATCAAGAAGCCCTATTGGGTCATATCGCTTTGCATCGTGTTCCTTATCGAATAGTTGGTAGCAGATTCTCGACCTCGCTTGGTTGCATCTCACCCTCCCAATTCTTTCTGAGGTCTGGAACTTGACCATTTGGTGGAGAGTCAAGACTATAGCTCCGGCCACATTGAGGAGCGGTCGGCCGATTATCCCGTTATAAGTCGACCCAACCCTTACGGCCATGAACTCAGTCGTCAGAGTGATCATGTGAGGGGGCTCTCCGAGTGTCACCAGGATGCTATCGCTCTTATGATCAGGGCGAAATGTCATATGAACCCGACTACGGGGCACGAACAAGGCTCTAGGTCATATGCCCGCAATCCCATCTTCTCCCAGGTTGACATGAATAGGATGTCACATGATTTTCCCATATAGACGAGCAGTCGTCAGACTACGGACATGTCAACGATGGCCGAGATAACTAGGGTGTCATCGGGTGGCAGCTCGATCCCTTCCATGTCCTCCTCGAAGAAGTAAATGGGTTGAGTGCCATCCACGAGCTTCTCTAAGTCTTTATTCATAGCTATTGCTCCTCGGAAGTTCGGCTCCCTAGTCCAGTGTGAGCATTCACTGGACGTGGTCTTACCAAAGTTAACCTTGATAATGCCCAGAGCAGGCGCCGCCATGGCCGCTCTCCTGCGGCCTTTAGTGCATGATCAAGTCATTTTCAGTGTGGTTGTTTTAACGTGGGTATAACATCGTTCCCACATACAGCGCCAGATGTTTTGGGGTGTTTTCTCACCACATGTTGGTAGTATAGAGGTCCGAAGGTCGTCGCTAACTTGGAGGACAAGGATGACCTTCGGGGCCGATCGGACCAGCAGGCTCTGTGGCGAGAATTCGTGGATCTGAGGCAAGAATTCACGGATCTGAGGCGAGAATTCATGGATCTGAGCGACAGTGCACCGAAGGTAAGCTTCGGCGTGGTGGTAGCCTCCGGGGTAGATCAACCCAGCGGACTCTTGGTCGGGGACGCTCGAGGCTGATCGATCGAATGTCGAAGGGACGCTTCGGCTGGGTGACGTCTCCTTTGATCTGCAAAACGAGGAAGCTCGTCAGGGGGGTCAGACCTTGGTTCCGATTCTTCTTCAGCAAGTCCGTCAGTGGAGCCGTGATAGCCGAGTATCCTCGAATGAATCTCCGGTAGTAGTTTTCCAACCCGAGGAATGACCGCAGCTCCGTCACCTTGGTGGGAGGTTCCCACTCTTGGATGGCCCGAATCTTCCCTTAGTCCATCCGTATCTAGCCCCGTCTGATGATGTGTCCCAAGAACACAACTTCCTTCTGTACGAATGAGCACTTCTCCCTCTTGACGTAGAGCTCGTTCCGACGAAGGGCCTCGAACACCTGCCTCAAGTGTTCCTGATAATCCGCAATGTCTTGACTATAGATCATAATGTCGTTGAGGTAGACTACGACAAAGCAATCTTGGAAGGGCTCCAACACATTGTTCAGCATTGTGCAAAAAGTAGCAGGAGCAGTCTTGAGTCCAAAAGGCATGACTAAAAATTCATAAGACTTGTACCTCATCATGAATGCCATCTTGAGCTCGTCTCCTTCGGCACCTGGTAATATCCCGATCTGAGGTCTAACTTGGTGAAGTACCTCGCATATCCCAACCGATCAAACAAGTTCGCCACCAACGATATTGGGTACTTGTTCTTCACTGTGACTTTGTTGAGGCCCGATAGTCGATGCACAGTCAGAGAGATCGGTCATGCTTCTTCTGGAAAAGCACAGGCACACCGTATGGAGCTTTCGATGGCCGAATGTACCCTGCATCCAACAAGTCCTTTAGTTGCTTCCGAAGTTCTTCCAACTTCGGTGGAGCCAACTGATAGGGTCCCATTGTCGTTGGTTGTGCACTGGCATCAGCTCGATCTTGTGGTCCACCTCCCTCTTAGGTGATAGCTTGCTGGGAAACTTCTTGGGCATAATGTCCAAGTACTCTGATGAGTGGTTTATATGTATATATTTCACGCTCATCTCACACGCTTTTTGCCTCATTTTATTCACCGTTTCATTCTATTTCATCCGCTTTTGTTTCTATTTTACCCTTTGGTTCCAATTTGTGTGTTTCAGGAAAAAGGAAACAAATTCAGGATAATAGAGCATTAAAAGGCAAAAAGTGCCAAAAAGAGTCAAAGAAGTGAAAGGAGCGAGCAAGACGAGGAGAGGGAATCAAAAGAAGAGAAATCTGGAGGAGATGCCACAAGAAGCGCACAAGCTCTGCAAAGACTGAAGATCTACTCTCAACCATGTGGTCATCTTCACTTCTTCTTATTTTTTCTTCGAAGAGCATCTCGTCCCGATTCCAACACCACCTCATTATCTCAAATCCGATTTTTCTAGATTTTCTATAATTTCTAGAGTGCAGCTTGGTCGTGCTGGAATTCCACACGGCCGTATTTCCATGTGGCTGTATGGAATTTCCATGTGGCCGTATGAACTATTTTTCAACAGTTTGAGCCTTCATATGGCCGTTTGAAGACAAGAGCCCCTCCTCGACTCAAAAACAAACTCATACGGCCGTTTGGATTAATCCAAACGGTCGCATCTCTCGGGAAAACTTTGGAGGAATGTGGGGAGTCTGCAGAGTCTACACAGCCCTTTCGATTTATCGAAAAACGGCAGCGTCGTTCTTCCTCTAAAATCAACTTCACGCGGCCATTTGGAATTTTTCCAAACGGTCGTGTCATCATCTTCTTCAGCGGCAGCGGTGCACATTCTGTAAACGATGCGGCCATGTGTTTCGACCACATGGCCATTTCAAATTTGGTTTGGAGCTAAACCCGATGGGTTTAGGGTTATATATAATGATCGGGACGCCGCCGTTTGGGGGAGCTAAGTTTTTGGGCTCATTTCTGCCCTTTGTCATTCTCTATTTTGTATTTTTAGGAGTAGAATTAGTTAGATAGGATTTGGGGGATGCTCTTCTCTTGGATTTGCAATGGAAATTGACAACTTCTCTTATGGATTAATGAGATGAGTATTTACTTCTCCTTTTACTGCATTTTTATTGTTATTTTGATTGTTATTCGTGTTTCTCTCGTGTTTCTCTGTGATTCTATGAATGTTATAGATTAATCCATCGATTCACGTAGCTAACAAATAACCTAGGACGAAATTGGTACTCGATTACCCAATCTCCCTACGGACGACCCGTAAAGCGCTACGACGATAGCCTTGCGCTTGCAGGTTATAAATTGTAAAGCTATAATAAGTTTTTGGCACCGTTGCCCAGGAGGTTGGACTGATTGATATTAGTTTTGTCGATTGGTTAAGTTAAGACTATGTGCCATATAAAAATTTATAAATGTAATAAACGAATTCTTTCCCCACTATCATTATCAATTTGTGCTATCTCTTGTACCACTGACGCGCTTGTCTTAGCCATAACTTTTATTGGTAGGTAGATTATTTGAACTATGTGGATGCCCGATGGATCTACCACAGGAATTTTGATGCCTACACGCCATGCGGTGCTTAGATGGGGGATATGAAAATTTTCTGTGCTTTGTCACAGTTTGCAAAGCTTGAGGGATGCAGGGACATATGGCCATCCATTGTTAATTCAGTGCCTAACCCTACACCCCCACACTCATATACCCACAACCTATACCAAGAACCCTCACATCCTTACCCCCAAATTTACACACCCCCTCCTCCACCAAAATAAAGCCTTGAAATATTCTTGGAAAACTTCCTTGCGACCCAAACCCAATGCACTCCACCACCACCACCACCACTATTGTTCCCACCACGGAAGTCTGAACTTGAGTTGTTAGTGGAGAGTTCCCTAGCAGCCCAACACCAGATGACCACACCCCTATTTCCACCACCAAAATCTCATCTTGAGTTGTTAGTGGCAAATTCCTTTGCAAACCAAGTCCCAACGATCCCATCACCCTCATTTTCATTTCAAAAATCTATCCTTGAGTTACTGGTGGAGGATTCCACAGTAACCCAAGGCCAGATGGATTCGCCATTTCCATTTCTACCCACCACTTCTACTTTTGGTGGTGAAGCAGTCGTGTCTCACACATCGCTGATAACCTGCATCACTTTTGGAGGTATGCTAGACCATGTCAGCACCTGATGTGCACATCGATGAGCATGGGCAAGAGATGCTCGCACCATCACCAAAGCATAGCACCACATTCTCAGGGAGTTATCGTCACCCTATTCCACGCTTTATATTTCACTTTAACGATACTCTTTGGGATACATATATTGCGGGAAGGATTTATCCCCACTGACTGATGCTCCTTTTCTTTCGCAATGTCACGCCCCATCTCCCAAAATATGGAAGACAGTGGGGACAGGCCGTGGTACTGGGTACCAAGCGTGAATGTGCTGTAAATGGAATGCATATGTCACTGCAATAGCTAGGACAACACAGGAAAGACAGAAACTATGTACTAAAATAAACTCATAACATAATAGCTCCAACACAGACTGAAAAAGTAGTACTATCTATACGGCGGCTCACAACCAGCGGGAACATCTACAATCACAACACAGAGCTATCAACTAGCATCGTCATCACATAACAATACAACGAAAAGTACAACAGTCATCACCATGGGGTATGAGGGGATAAGTGGTACAAAAGTTTCTATAACTACTCTCACTCCACCCCAGATTCCCAATCTCACAACAACCCCACTCATTGCTTACACTACCCTGAAGCACCCGGCTGAGTCGAGTCTGCCTCTGGAAGTCTCCGCTCCGGCTGAGGACCTGTACTAGCCTGACATGTACCTGTGGAGGGGGCATGTCACATCGTACCCAGCAGGAAACTCAACCATACCAAGGATTATATCTAAGGCACACGACAAGAACTAACACTGAGTTCTTGGTATTAGTTCAGGTGGGGCCATACTATATGGAGCTTTCACAATCGGTTGAGTTCCTGGTATTAGGTCAATAGTGAACTCTAGAGACCTATCAGGGGGGAGTCCGAAGATATCATCTGGGAATTCCTGAACAACCCTTGGCAAAGTCAGCTCCGCTTCCATCGTCATCTCCAGAGATGATGCTTTGAACTTCACAAGTTCGGGCGTCTAACTACCACTACGAAACTCAAATTCCGGGTGATCAGGAATCCAGAAGACTACCCTCCTCAATCTACATTCTATGGTAGCATAGAACAACCCTAACCAATCCATCCCAAACACAGCCTCATAATTAGGTAATTCAATTACCAGAAAATCTACATACAACTCCCGCCCCCTATTTCAACCAGACAATTACGTAACCCAGAAGTACTACAGATAATCCCATTTTCCGTGTGAACATTCCAACTAGCAGCAAATAAGTCAGCTACTATAGAGTGCTTGGTCACGAATCGTTTAGACAGAAAGCAGTGGGACGCTCCAGAATTAATTAAAGACAAGGCGGGATGTGAAGCTACTCTAACAATACCCATGGCAGCAAGGCACAAAGAAATATCTAACTATCTAACAAACAGCTGGACGGGAACCATGTATTCTAAAGCAAGAGTCACAATCATACTAGATATCACCTCACCTGAATGCTCGGCCTCAACGACAGTCATCAGGAATTACTGCTGTCTTTGTGGAGAATGAACCGTCCATAGGAAGCCCTGTGGTGGATGATGCAAAGGAGGTTCCCTCAGAGTAGTAGGTCTCGACCCCAGTGGTACTGGAAGGGCCAGTCCCTACGGTGCTGGCAGGAGAGTCCTCTGCTGCGATGGTGTCGCAGCCACTGGTGCTACCGAAGATCGGTCCCGACGAGGGCAGAAGCTGCTGATCTGTTTGACTTCCCTGCACTTGTAACACTATCTGTCCATAACCCTGCAGTCTCTCGCCACATGCCCTGGCTTCCTACACTTCCAACAAGAAGTCCTCCTCAATGGCACTGGCGGAAATCCCGGCCGCTTGAAGGTCACAAGCTAGATCGGCAGAGGGGCAGTCCTCACAGCTGGTCGCTGGTCGCTGGTCGGTATCTTTCCCAAATTCCTCAAGTGCGCCTAATACCGTCTGGCTGCACTCAATACGACATCATGTGTCGTCAGCTCCTGGGCAGCCATAGCTCATCTGACCTCAGGTCTAGTCCCATATGAAAACGTCTAGCACGGGTGGCATCTGTCCCCACTAGCTCAGGGGCGTACTTGCTAAGTATGGTGAACTCTGCGTCATACTCGTCCACTGTCCTACGGCCCTGAGTCAGATACTCGAACCGTTGCCTCAACTCGTCCTTCGCAGCCTCTGGGAGGAACTTGGCCCCAAACAGCTCCCTAAAAGTCTACCACTCCACCACCCCGGTCATGTGCCTCTCCTGGGCATCCCACTAATCACTGGCCTGGTGTGTCAGCTGTCGCTTTGTGATCTCCACCCATCCCTCTCGTGCAATACCGGACATGGTCAGATCATCCTATGTGTGTCTCAGCCACTCATCGACCTCCAGACTGCTCTCCTTACCCAAAAAGTATACTGGACTCAACTCCCAGAACTGTTTATAGCTCGACACCTTTGGTGCAGGCACCACTAGTCCAGTCAGCATGTCCTCCTGCTATTGTAAGTGCTCCATGATCCCCATCAGGACCTTTGCCAATAAGGCTGACTCCGAGGTCTGGTCTTCCAAGGTGGGTCCACCACCAGAAGCCCGGACCCTTCGAACCCTCCAGATGTCCCGTTTCCAGCCTCCATCATATGAAGAGAAAACAGAGCAGATTAAATTAGTACCACAACTGAAGTATTGGAGCATAGCCCATGTCGTTCTTATGCATATCGCAGTGCGCACAGACCTGTATGGGCCACCACAAAACCTGTCATGCCCCATCTCCCAAAATACAGAATACAGGGGTGAAGGACTGTGGTACTGGGTACCAAGAGTGAATGTGCTGTAAATGGAATGCACATGTCACTACAATAGATAGGACAACACAGGCAAGAGAGAAACTACGTACTGAAATAAATTCAAAACATAATAGCTCCAACAAAGACTAAAAAAGTAGCACTATCTATGCAGCAGCTCACAACCAGCGGGAGCGTCTATAATTACAACACAGAGCTATCAACTAACATCGTCATCACATAACGTACAACCAAAAGTACGAAAGTCATCACCATGGGGTACAAAGGGATAAGTGGTACAAAATTTCCTACAACTACTCTCACTCCACCCAAAGTCCCAATCTCACAACAACCACACTCATTGCCTACACTACCCTGAAGCGCCCGGCTGAGTCTAGTCTGCCTCTAGAATTCTTCGCTCCGACTGAGGACCTGTAGTAGCCAGACCTATACCTGTGGAGTAAGGGGGCACGTCACATCGTTCCCAGCAGGAAACTCAAACATACCAAGGATTATATCTAAGGCACACGACAAGAACTAACACTAAAAGATCATTATTCTAATTTGTTAGTTATTTATGATTTGGAAACCTAGGTACCAGATACGACATAAGGGACTAGAACCTTACCCAGTAAGGCGGGTGGTAAGAACTAGGAATCCCTGTCGCGCTAGCCCGTCAGGAGCCTAAGGTCACACCACTGCCCACTCCCTGCCCCGGTAGCCCGTCAGGAGCCTAAGGTCACACCTCTGCCCACTCCCCGCCCCGGTTGCCCGTCAGGAGTGCGAGTGTACCCAGCACAACTAACAAAACCAGTCACATCCCTTATGCCTACCCGGTACTTTGGTTTCCCCGCCCCTCCCTAAAGTGCTCACCCACCTCAAGGGTGGAAAGAGACAACTGGGACAATTTCTGAATTAACGTCAAATTCTTAAAAACAATTAGTCGCATGCGAAACAAAACGTATGCAAAGACCAATGTCTTTACAAACACATTCTTTTTCCCATTCAACAAATGAAACGTAAACCACAACTTTGCTTTCCAATCAAGTAAGAGGCCCAACATTCATACTTCACTTCCATATGCAAATAAAAGAGGCTCAACATCCATCATTTAGCTACTTACAAGTAAGAGGTCCATCATTCACAATTTGCTTAAACTCGCAAGTTAAAAAGGCTAAAAGCATGCATTGTGAATATTTAGATTAGCAAGAACCAATCTCACATAAAACCAACTCTTTTTGCTAATGGTAATCACATGCAATTCAAGTTACAATAAGAATTGAGCTAACTAGTTAAGAAGCTAACTAAGGGACTAACCTAACATTTTTTTCCAAGAGGAAAAATAGAGCTTTTCCTAAGAGGACTTCCTATTAGTGATATGGTGGAGCTTGAAATGAACTAATTTAACTATGGAAAAACCAAATTTCTATAGCAAAAGAAGAGTTTTAGGGTACTACAAATTTTTCAGGAAACCCCCTTTAATAAAATGATGTTGTAAAGGAAAATTTTCAAAGTGAATGAAAAAGTGTAAATTAAAAAGAAACTTAAAGAAATTGTGCAGGACTCCCTACTTAGGTACCTAGAAAATGGATTCTTTAGAAAAACAAATCCTTTCACACAAAAAGTTAACTTGGAAAAATCTTCTTAAGAAATTTAAGTAAAAATTATATTTGTAATGAAAAAGTGAGGTGAGTGGTAATAAAGTTCAAAACTTGTAAAGGAAACATGTAGGATTTTGTGTATTAATTTATGGCTAAGTTACCTTGTAATGGATCTTCAAGAAAAGAATATCCTTTTTAAGAAAAACATTAACTTCAAGAAAACCCTCTTAGCAAAATTCATTACTTAGCTTAATACACAAAGGAGCTTAAAATTTTGGGCATGACCTCCCCATAAACATTGATATTCCGAGTGCTTACAACATCCCAATATCAAGAAAAAATTACTACAAAAATAACTTCTAAGAGGAAACATCCAATTCATGAAAGTTAACATCTACTCCTAAATTACAACTACTCCTAAATGAAAATTAACATCACCACTAACAACACCTTAAATATGATTCAAGGATGGATGAGGATCCTACCTAAAGCCATGTAAATGATGGTGAGATTATCCTCCTTGAGCTCCTCCTTGGACTCCTTCTTTTTCTCCTTCCTTTCTCTTCTTTTTTTCTTTTCTTTCTCTTTTTTCTTCCTCCTTTTTGTTCTTTTTCTTTTTGTTTTTTTCCTTCCAAATGTCGGCCCATACACCAATGAGAGAGGTAGAGGGAAATGAGAGAAGATAAAGGAAAAATGTGGAAGAAGGGAGAAGCTTCTTGAGTTGACCATTTAAGAAAAAAATCAAAAAGAAAACTTATCTCTTAAGTTTTCAACAATTTACCACTTTACCATTTCTAATATGGACAAATCCATCATGATAATCCTGTTGATTACCTTTAAGATTTCTCTCTTAATTACCTCCCATGCCATTAAGAGGAAAGAAAAAAATTGCACAGAGGCCCATTTTCATGCCAAATTTGCAAATATGCCCTCATTTTGGTATAAATGTAAAACATGAAGGGCACCAATGCAAACATTGCCAAAACTTGGGCTAATGCATGGATTATCACTAAATATAAAAGAAATTATTTGTATTAGCACCTGTAGGTGTTACATCCTACCCTCCTTAAAACAAATTCCGCCCCTGGAATTCAAAAGAAAAGAGAGACATATCTACACACAAGTGCATACGAGCATCTGGGAATTTCAAAGATACAAGGGTCTTCATACAAACAGATGAGGATATTTCTCCCACATCTCATCCTCCCGCTCCCAAGTCGATTCTCTGGGAGACTCTTGTTGCCACATGACCTGCACCAAATTAATGGCTTTTTCCTTAGCATTTGTTGTCTTCGATCGAGAATGGCCACCGGCCGCAGCTCATAAGTCAGATCTGGACGTACTTCTATTTCCGAATAGTCCACGACATGACTGGGATCCCCTATACATCCTCTGAGCTGTGACACATGAAACACATTGTGTATACTCTCAAGATGCAGTGGCAGCACCAACCGATATGCAACTTCACCAATTCGAGCTGAAACTTCAAAAGGGCAAATGTATCTCGGACTTAACTTCCCATGTTTGCCAAATCGAATAGTTCCACAGATCGGTGAGATCTTCAAAACACATAGTCACCTAACTGAAACTCCAAGGGACGTCGCTTTATATCAGCCCAGTGCTTATATCGGTCTTAGGCAACACGAAGATTTTCTCTGACCGTCTGTACTACATCAGTCATAGCAGCTACTAATTCAAGCCCCAAAAACTCACTGTCTCCGACATCATCCCAACATAAGGGAGATCGACAGTTCCTTCCATATAGAGCTATGAATGGAGCCATGTCAATGGTTGCCTGATAACTGTTATTATATGCAAATTCTACTAGATGCAGATGATCTTCCTAGGATCCTTTAAATCCAATATACAGGCCCTCAGCATATCTTCTAGGATCTGGATAGTGCGCTTCGATTGTCCATCTGTTTGGGGATGATAAGCAGTATTGAAATTCAGGTGGGTCCCCAAACTACCTAGTAGGCTTCTCCGGAAATGAGACGTGAATCTGGTGTCCCGATCTGATACAATACTTACAGGAACCCCATGTAGTCTAATGATCTCTTATATATATTTTCTGGCCAAAACCTCTGTGAACTGTCCAACACGAAATGGAATAAAATGAGCTGATTTTGTCAATCGATCAACGACTACCCAAATCGCATCATTCCCTTTTGGGGTCCATGGTAGGCCAGTCACAAAATCCATATTTACATACTGCCGCTTCCATTCGGGTATGGGGAGAGGTTGCAATAAACCTGCAGTCCTTTAGTGTTCAGCATTCACTTACTGGCAGACCAAACATGAACCACGCTCTTCGGTACACTCCTTTTCATCACATGCCACCAGTAATACTGCCACAAGTCTCTGTACAACTTCGTTCCTCCAGGGTGGATAGAATAAGGGGAACTGTGTGCCTCTTTCACCAATTCTTCTCGGATGTCGCCACTCTGCACACAAACCCGGTTTCCAAATCTTAGAGATCCATCCTCATGAACCCGAAGTCAGTTCGAAGTCCTGTCTCCACTTGGTCTTGGATCCTTTTCAGCTTCACATCCTCTGATTGTGCCGCCTTGATTCGATCCACCAGGTCTGATCGAATCTGCAGGCCCAACATACCTGCCTTCTCTCCCCGGAGTATCACCTCGATCTCCATCTATCACAGAGCCTAATGAAGTTGTGGTTGAATGGTTAACCTCATTGCTGCCGGAAGTCGACTAAGAGCGTCGCGTACTACATTAACCTTTTCGGGATGATACTGCAGGTTTATATCATACTCCGCCATCAACTCAAGCCACCGACGCTGCCTCATATTAAGTTCCTTCTGGGTGAATACATATTTCAAACTCTTTTGATCGGTGTAGATCTTCACATGTTCACCCAACAAGAAATGCCTCTACAGCTTCAGAGCGAAAATCACGGCAGCCAGCTCTAAGTCATGAGTGGGATAATTCTATTCATGCACCTTCAATAATCTAGAAGCATAAGCTACAACCCGTCCATGCTGATGAAGGACGTAGCCAATCCTTCTACCCGATGCATCATAGTAAATTTCAAATCCACATGTTCGATCGGGAATTGTTAGAACAGGAGCAGTAGTTAGTCGATGCTTCAATTCATCAAATGCACACTGACAGTCCTCAGACCAGACGTAGGGAACATCTTTCTTGGTCAGGTGAGTCAGAGGTGAGGCAATCTTGGAGAAGTCTTTATGAACTTCCGACAGTAGCCAGCCAATCCTAAGAAACTCCTGATCTCCATGACGGTTCGAAGAATGCGCCACTTCTATACCATAGCAACCTTCTCTGGGTCAACCAACAATCCCTCTCCAAAAAAATATGACCAAGAAACACAACCTTAGCTAACCAAAATTGGCACTTGCTGAACTTGGCATACAGCCGATGCTGTCTGAGAGTCGTCAACACAATCCATAAATGCTCAGCATGCTCGTCCTCATCCTTTGAGTACACCAGAATATCATCGATGAAGAACACCACAAACTTATCCAGATAGTCAAAGAAAACTTGATTCATCAATCTCATAAAGGTCGCTGGGGCATTAGTCCGAATGGCATCAACAAGAATTCATATTGCCCATACCGAGTTCGGAATGCAGTCTTCAGAACATCTGATCCCCGAACCTTCACCTGATGATACCCGCTCCATAAATCCAGCTTCGAGTATACATGTGATCCACCAAGCTGATCGAAGATGTCATCAATCCGAGGGAGAGTGTACTTATCCTTAACAGTCACTTTGTTTAAATCTTTGTAATCAATGCACATCCTCCGGGTTCCATCCTTCTTGTCCACCAACAACACTGGCACTCACCATGGTGACACACTCGGACGTATCAATCCTCTATTGGATGGGTCAATTAACTGATTGTGAAGCTCGGCTAATTCAGGTGGGGTCATACGATATGGAGCTTTCGCAATCTGTTGAGTTCCTGGTAGTAGGTCAATAGTGAACTCTAGAGACCTATCAGGGGAAGTCCAAAGATATCATCTCGAAATACATCTGGGAATTCCTGAACAACCCTTGGCAAAGTCAGCTCCGCTTCCATCATCATCTCCAGAGATGATGCCTTGAACTTCACATGTTCGAACGTCTTACTACCACTACGAAACTCAAATTTCAGGTGATCAGGAATCTAGAAGACTACCCTCCTCAGTCAACAATCTATGGTAGCATAGAACCCTAACCAATCCATCCTAAACATGGCCTCATAATCAGGTAATTCAATTACTAGAAAATCTGCATATAACTCCCGCCCCCCTATTTCAACCGGACAATTACGTAACCAAGAAGTACTACATATAATCCCATTTTCCGTGTGAACATTCCAATTAGCAGTAAATAAGTCAGCTACTATAGAGTTCTTGGTCACGAATCGTTTAGATGGAAAGCAGTGGGACGCTCCAGAATCAAATAAAGACAAGGCAGGATATGAAGCTACTCTAACAATACCTATGGCAGCAAGGCACAAAGAAATATCTAACTATCTAACAAACAGCTAGAAAGGAACCATTTATTCTAAAGCAAGAGTCAAAATCATACCAGATATCACCTGGACTGAACGCTCGGCCTCAACTGCAGTCATCAGGAACTGCTACTGTCTCTGTGGAGCAGGAGCTGTCCTCTGGAAGCCCCGCTGTGGAGGACGCAAAGGAGGTCCCCTCAGAGCAGTAGGTCTCGACCCTGGTGGCACTGGAAGGGCCAATCGCTGCGGTGCTGGCAGGAGAGTCCTCTGTTGAGGCGGTCTGGCAGCCATTGGTGCTACCGGAGGTCGTTCCCGGTGAGGGTAGAAGCTGCTGATTTGTCTGACTTCTTTGCACGTGTAACACTGTCTTTCCATAACCCTGCAGTCTCTCTCCACATGTCCCAGCTTCACACACTTCCAACAAGAAGTCATCCTCGGCGGTACTAGCAGAACTCACTGCCGCTTGAAGGTCACAAGGTAGATCGGCCTAGGGGCAGTCCTCTGTGGCACAGCTGGTCGTCGATCACTGGTCGGTAGCTTTCCCAAACTCCTCAAGTGTGCCTCATAGCATCTGGCTGCACTCAGTACAGCATCATGTGTCGTCAGCTCCTGGGTAGCCATAGCTCCTCTGACCTCAGGGTCTAGTCCCATACGAAAACGTCTAGCTCGGGTGGCATTTGTCCCTACTAGCTCAGGGGCATACTTGCTAAGTACGATGAACTCTGTGTCATATGCATCCACTGTCCTACGGCCTTGAGTTAGATGCTCGAACCACTGCCTCAACTCATCCTTCGTGGCCTCTAGGAGGAACTTGGCCTTAAACCACTCCCTAAAAGTCTTCCACTCCACCACAACGGTCATGTGCCTCTCATGGGCATCCCACCAAACCTTGGCCCGGTGTGTCAGCTGTCGCTTGGCGATCTCCACCCATCCCTCTCATGCAATATTGGACAGGGTCAGGTCATCCTCTATGTGTCTCAGCCACTCATCGACCTCCAGACTGCTCTCCTTGCCTGAAAAGTATACAGGACGCAACTCTCAAAACTGTTTATAGCTCGTCGCCTTTGGTGCAGGTGCCACTAGTCCAGCCAGCCTGTCCTCATGCTGATGTAGGTGCTCCATGATCCACATTAGGACCTTTGCCAACAAGGCTGACTCCGAGATCTGGTCTCCCGAGGTGGGTCCACCACCAAAAGCCTTGGACCCTCCAGACCCTCCAGACGTCCTGTTTCCGGCCTCCATCCTACGAAGGGAAAACAGAACAGATTAAATTAGTACCACAACTGAAGTATTGGAGCATAACCCATGTCGTTCTTATGCATATTGCAGTGTGCACAGACCTGCATGGGCCACCACAAAACCTGTCATGCCCCATCTCCCAAAATATGGAAGACATGGGTGATGGGCCGCGGTACTGGGTACCAAGCATGAATGTGATGTAAATGGAATGCACATGTCACTGCAATAGCTAGGACAACACAGGAAAGACAGAAACTATGTACTAAAATAAACTCATAATATAATAGCTCCAACACAGACTGAAATAGTAGTACTATCTATGCGGCGACTCACAACCAGCGGGAGCGTCTACAATCACAACACAGAGCTATCAACTAGCATCGTCATCACATAACAATACAACCAAAAGTACAACAGTCATCACCATGGGGTACCTGGGGATAAGTGGTACAAAATTTTCTACAACTACTCTCACTCCACCCCAGAGTCCCAATCTCACAACAACCCCACTCACTGCCTACACTACCCTGAAGCACCCGGTTAAGTCGAGTCTGCATCTGGAAGTCCTCCTCTCTAGCTGAGGACCTGTAGTAGCCCGACCTGTACCTGTGGAGTAAGGGGCATGTCACATCATGCCCAGCAGGAAACTCAACCTTACCAAGGATTATATCTAATGCACACGACAAGAACTAACACTGAAAGATCAATATTCTAATTTGTTAGTTATTTATGATTTGGAAACCTAGGTACCAGATACGACATAAGGGACTGGAACCTCAACCAGTAAGGCGGGTGGTAAGAACTAGGAGTCCCCGCCGCGCTAGCCCGTTAGGAGCCCGTTAGGAGTGCGAGTGTACCCAACACAACTAACACAACCAGTCACATCCCTTATGCCTACACAGTACTTTGGTTTCCCTCGTCCCTCCCTAAAGTGCTCACCCACCTTAAGGGTGGAAAGAGACACCTATGACAATTTCTGAATTAACATCAAATTCTTAACAACAATTAGTATCATATGAAACATAATATATGCAAAGACCAATGCCGTTACAAACACATTCTTTTTCCCATTCAACAAATGAAACATAAACCACAACTTTGCTTTCCAAGCAAGTAAGAGGCCCAACATTCATACTTCACTTCCATATGCAAATAAAAGAGGCTAAACATCCACCATTTAGCTATTTACAAGTAAGAGGTCCAACATTCACAATTTGCTTAAACTTGCAAGTTAAAGAGGCTAAAAGCATGTAGATTAGCAAGTCTCACATAAAACCAACTCTTTTTGCTAATGGTAATCACATGCAATTCAAGTTACAATAAGAATTGAAGTAACTAGTTAAGTAGCTAACTAAGGGGCTAACCTAACATTTTTTTCCAAGAGGAAAAATAGAGCTTTTCCTAAGAGGACTTCCTATTAGTGATAGAGTGAAGCTTGAAATGAACTAAATTAACTATGGAAAAACCAAATTTCTATAGAAAAAGAAGAGTTTTAGAGTACTACAAATTTTTAATGAAACCCCCTTTTAAAAATGATGTTGTAAAGGAAAATTTTCCAAGTGAATTGAAAAAAGTGTAAATTAAAAAGGAACTTAAAGAAATTGTGTAGGACTCCCTAATTATGTACCTAGATAATGGATTCTTTAGAAAAACAAATCCTTTCACACAAAAAGTTAACTTGGAAAAATCTTCTTAAGAAATTTAAGTAAAAATTATATTTGTAATGAAAAAGAGAGGTGAGTGGTAATCAAGTTTAAAAATTGTAAAGGAAACATGTAGGATTTTGTGTAGTAATTTATGGCTAAGCTACCTTGTAATGGATCGTCAAGAAAAGACTATCCTTTTTAAGAAAAACATTAACTTCAAGAAAACCCTCTTAGCAAAATTCATTACTTAGCTTAATACACAAATGAGCTTAAAATTTTGGGCATGACCTCCCCATAAACATTGATATTCCAAGTGCTTACAACATCCCAATATCAAGAAAAAATTTAGTACAAAAATAACTTCTAAAAGGAAACATCCAATTCATGAAAGTTAACATCTACTCCTAAATTACAACTACTCCTAAATGAAAATTAACATCACCACTAACAACACCTTAAATATGATTCAAGGATGGATGAGGATCCTACCTAAAGCCTTGTAAATGATGGTGAGATTATCCTCCTTGAGCTCCTCCTTGGTCTCCTTCCTTTCTCTTCTTTTTTTCTTTTCTTTCTCTTTTTTTCTTCCTCCTTTTTGTTCTTTTTCTTTTTGTTTTTTTCCCTTCCAAATTTCGGCCCATACAACAATGAGAGAGGTAGATGGAAATGGAGAAAAGAAAGAAAAAATGTGGAACATGGGAGAAGCTTCTTGAGTTGACCATTTAAGAAAAAATTCAAAAAGAAAAATTATCTCTTAAGTTTTCAACAATTTACCGCTTTGCCATTTCTAATATGGACAAATCCTTTATAATAATCCTCTTGCTTACCCTTAAGATTTCTCTCTTAATTACCTCTCATGCCATTAATGGGAAAGAAAAAAATTGCACAAAAGCCCATTTTCATGCCAAATTTGCAAATATGCCCTCATTTGGGTATAAATATAAAACATGAAGGGCACCAATGCAAACATTGCCAAAACTTGTGCTAATGCATGAATTATCACTAAATATAATAAGAAGTTATTTGTATTAGCACTTGTAGGTGTTACAAGCAGGATTTAGGTGGACGTCCTCGAAAGAAGCTGGGGGAGCATTGCTAGAGTTCGTCGGTATTCGTGGCCCCGGGACATCAGCGGAGCCACGAAAAGAGCAGGAAGAGCAGCTACCTGCTCGATTGGATATTTTGGATCCTCCTTTTGATCAGGTGATCCCAATTCCAGTGGTGTAGATAAATTTTATACGCTTTCTAGGTAGGTTAAATAATCTCGCATCCTCTCGATAGCGAGGGGAGCGTACTAGGATTTTCTGATTTTATTTAGTCTATGAATAAATGAATAACCCCTCACATCTCTTGCGGTGCACTCATATTTTTATAGTCTATTAATAAATGAATAACCCCTCACATCTCTTGTGGTGCACTCACATTTTTATGAACCGAAACCCAATATGAGCTTCATTGCTCGTTCTTCGCCATTGTTTCATATATTATGACTCTCCCACCCACACCCCCCCCAAAAAAACTCATGGACCCTCAGTTTATCTACTCATTTCATTGCAAGTATACATTTATGCAAGCTTGGGGGAGGGTCATTACACTTGCACCATTCGCACCCCCATATTTTACACTCTTTTAAGCATTGAGGACAATGCTTCATTCTAGCTTGGAGGAGGGTGCATTGCATGCTTGGTTTACATTTTTATGTTTAGAATTCCATTGCGCCAGGTTCTATATGCATATATATAATTTCAGCGAATTTTTTTCAGATTTTCTTATCTTTTTACAATTCCTTATTTCTTATCGTGATATATGCTTGGGAGATATTTCTACTGTTAGATTCATCGTAATATACTTGTCATGTTCATGTTCACAATCATTGAGATAAAAGTACTCGAAACAGGCATGAGCTATAGTATATCATAGAAACCCACTTCATGCATGCATCTTGGTGATTTTAGTTTAGCATAATGACTAGTGGACCCATATTATTTGGTTTTACGATATACTATCCAGTACCGAAGAGTGTCATTGCTAACTCTTTCATGTTCAATAAAAAGAAAAAAGGAAAAAGGAAAAAAAATTGCGTGTATATATAAGAAATAGAATAAAAAATGCACCGTTCCTCCAGCGACACTGAGTACCTGATCCTCACGATAGAAATTGTCGGGGCCTTGCGTCAAAAGGTTTAGATTGGGGGAGTGCATATGAATAAGATTTTTAGTTGGTTTGATCTAGTAGGTCCGAGTGTCCTTTTTAGCCCGATGCCCTAAGGTCGTCTGACTTGGGTCATCGACCCAATGCTCCTTACACAAATCAACTAAGAATCCAAAAAAAAATTTACTTAATAAGAAAAGGATTTTGGACATAAATAAGGCTAGTAATCTCACGAGTCATGGAACGATAACGTGTCGTAAATACCACCTCCTTTTGGCGTTCACGACTCATTATACGGCACTAGCTCCTCCTCGACCCATCACATGATCTCGGTCTCCAATTTTGTCGCTCAAGCGGGATAGAGGAATTGTTTTGGAGATTTGAGCATACACATGATCTTGTATATTGCATGATGATTTATGTAGGAAATAAACATTTAAGCTATATCTTGATGGATAGATAGGAATTGGCATGCTTATTAATCCACAATCTGAAATTTCTCGTTTTCCATGCATATATGCTTGTCGCTATGGAATTCTTGATATAACTTGTTAAATGCTTTTCTTTTATTTGTCTTCCTCGAGGACAAAGAAGAGTTTATCTTGGGGGATTTTGATGAGTGGTTTATATGTGTATATTTCACACTCATCTCACATGCTTTTCGCCTCATTTTATTCATCGTTTCATTCTATTTCATCTGCTTTTGTTTCCATTTTATTCTTTGGTTCAATTTGTGCGTTTCAGGAAAAAGGAAACAAATTCAGGATAATGGAGCATTAAAAAGGCAAAAAGTGCCAAAAAGAGACAAAGAAGTGAAAGGAGCGAGCAAGGTGAGGAGAGTGAATCAAAAGAAGAGGAATCTGGAGAAGATGCCACAAGAAGCGCACAAGTCCTGCAAAGACAGAATATCTGCTATCAACTCAGTGGTCATCTTCACTCCATATTTTTCCTTTGAAGAGCGTCTTGTCCCAATTCCAACACCACCTCATTTACTCAAATCCTATTTTTCTAGATTTTTCTAGAATTTCTGGAGTGTAGCTTGGTCGTGCTGGAAATTCCACACTGCCGTATGAAATTTCCACGCTACCGATGGAATTTCCATGCGATCGTATGAACTGTTTTTCAATAGTTTGAGCCTTCATACGGCTGTTTAAAGACAAGATCCCCTCCTCGACTCAAAGACAAATTCACACGACCGTTTGGATTAATCCAAACGGTCGTGAATGAGTCTGCAGAGTCTACACGACCATTTCAATTTAACGAAACGACCGCATTGATCTTCCTCTAAAATCAACTTCACACTGCCATTTGGAAAAATTCTAAACGACCGCGTCATCATCTTCTTCAGCGGCAGTGGCGCACATTCTGTAAACAACGCGACCGTGTGGTTTCGACCACACGGCCGTTTCGAATCGGGTTTGGAGCTAAACCCGATGGGTTTAGGGTTGTATAAAACGATTGGGGCACCACCGTTTGGGGGAGCTGAGTTTTTGGGCTTATTTCTGCCCTTTTTCATTCTCTATTTTATATATTTAGGAGTAGGATTAATTAGATAGGATTTGGGGGATGCTCTTCTCTTGGATTTGTAATGAAAAGTGACAACTGCTCTTATGGATTAATGAGATGAGTATTTACTTCTCCTTTTTACTGCGTTTTTATAGTTATTTTGATTGTTATTCTTGTTCCTCTCGTGTATCTCTGTCATTCTATGAATGTTATAGATTAATCCATCGATTCATGTAGCTAACAAACAACCTAGGATGAAATACGCTTGCGGTTTACAAATTTTAAAGCTCGTGTAACATACTCCTCCAAGACCGATTGGATCTCCACAGCTTCATCATTGGTAGGGCCTTCCTCCATCTTCACAGTAGTGATGAATGTGGGTTCATTCCTTCGAACCCCCTTGGAGAGGTGTATAGCCGAGAGGATCTTGCTTGACAAGGCCTTCTCTCTTTGTATCGGAATCGTACAAGCCTTGCCCTCAAGGAAGCACATAGTGTTGAACCAACACCACCTTCATCCGATCCAAGAACTCCATGTCGATGACTGCATCAAAGTCATCCATCCCGATCACCGTCATGTCAACCGGCCCAGACCATTCTCTCATTTTCACTAGGATTTGTCAAGCCATGCCAACGATAGGAGTGGGTTCCGAGTTGACGACCTTGATGATTCCTCTCTCCTTAGCCACTTCAAGCCCCAAATCCCCAGCCACCCTACCAGAAATCAAGAAGTGGGAAGCACCAGTATTAAGAAGATCTTTAAAGACCTTACCCACGATCTCTGTTTCTACGAACATTGGCCTTCTTGACCCTTCATCTACCTTGGCATGAATGGCATTGAGTAGCCACAACGAGTTCACCCGCATTTCCTCTTATTGCTTCTCTTCTTCCTTCTGGATTAAGGCCGTGAGATTAGACTTCTTCGCACATTCTCGAGCCTTACAGGGACCATCACAAAAGTAGCACTGGAGTTTCAGACGATCCTCCTTGGACCTTTCAGTGGACTTGCCCTTCCACTTGTTTAGCTTGGGGTGGGGGTCTTTGGACTGTTTCTCTTTCTCTCCTCCACCTTTGCCACGGTTCACCTTCTTCTCCTTTGGCTTGCCGAGCCAGAGTCCATCTTCCTAAACGAAATAAAAGACTCTACTACGTCAATAGCCTAGGTGAGGGTCTGGACTCCTTGCCTCTGAAGATCCATCTTGGCCCAACCCACGAGGCCATCCATAAAGGCAAAGAGCGAGTCCTTCCTGCTTATGTTGTAAATCTTAAGGAGCAACTCTGAAAATCCATTCACATAATCCCTGTTACGACCTAAAGATCATAAGAATCCGACTCCCGCCCGGATCCGCTGACATACCCCACTAACTCTCCCCTTCACGAAAGGGCCGCCTCCCCGGGAGACCGAAGCTACACGGGAACGGGCGCACCTCGCAGCACTCCCCCCACCCGGCCGAGGCACACAACCGCGGTTGCATGGCCCACCGGGGGCAGGGCGCTTGGGGAGCGCCTAGACAGTACCGCCGGAGGTGCTGACAGGTATGTGCGTGTCCTTCCGTGCCAGCGGCCCGCAAGCCACGACCGAAAAGAGGGCGCGGCCGGGCCGGACAACCACTGAGTCAATCGACCCGGTCGGCCCCCATGAACCGCGGCGCCAGGGACGGCATAGCCCGACCTATAGATTGTCACCAACGACAAACAACCTAGGATAAGGACACGACTAACACTAACGCCGCCCGACCATCTGACAAAGCACCCCCCGGCAGCTGAGCCCCCTGACACTTAATGCTTTCGGCCCTGACATCCTGACAAAAGTGCCCCTGGCCGTTGCGCCGTCTGACAAAAGCAGGTCAGGCACTCCTGTTCCTGACATCCTCGTCCGAAGCTTCCGCTGACAACCGAGCCAACTCAGCACGTCGAGTCAGCATGCCAGGTCAAACCCATCTAGTCATCTCCCATCAGGTATAAATACCCCCTTACTTCTTACGAGGAAGGGGGTTGGAAAATTCTCTCTCAAAATCTATTATTCACACATGAGAGCAAAGGTCATCCACATCTTTGTTCACCCATATATAGCTCGTCACGTACGGTCGACACACCCTCAGTCCGACCGGCGTGCCTAGCCCCCGTTTTAATTCCTACCACTGACTTAGGCATCGGAGGGGCTAAGGGTTGGACCCCAACCCCGCCCTTCTGACGAGTTGCTCGTGCTGCAGGAAAGCTCGCCCCTTGGTCGACATCAGCTTCAGCCTCCCACCGTCCCATCTTCCTCCGCCGCGCCCGAAGAGATTTGACTCCGTGGCCACCCCCGGCAACAAGTCCAACCTCTTCACCCCACTAATCACTTGTTTAATAGCCCACCTAAACCCTCCTCTCAACATAACCACCATGCCCTTGGTTCTCCTCAATACAAATTCATTGTACGCGAGTTCCGCCTCGTAACAATTGGCGCCGTCTGTGGGAACGAAGGATCACACCCATGTTAGACTCCATGCCGATCACGCGGAACCTTGACCACGGCAAGGATCCCGTGGGTCAGGAACCGCTCTCTCTACTAATCACCCCGGCGCCCGACCCCCCTCCGAGGATGGGCACCGAGACAGATAACACTTCGGCCCGCGCAGTCCTGAAGAGCTTCGAGGCTGTTACGCAGGCGATGGCAGGCTACCCGGCGGCGGGGGCGGAGCCACGGCCCGGCCCCTCGGAGCCCTAGAACGTGAGACGGAATCTCCACCCTCAGTTCGAGGAGGAAGGGGAAGACGGGGGGCTCGCTGATCACTCCTTATTTTACACCTTTTTTCCGCATGTTTGCATGCCATTTGGATCACCCAAATCATGTTTTTCACGATATATCGACGATATTGCGATGCTTTTCACGATTTGTTGTTTTTGTCGCATTTCAGGTGATTTGGTGCGATTTGGAGTGATCCCGAGATGCGCTTACTCTAGACGGTCACCAACGACCTCCCCGAGGGGTATTTTGCTGTTGGAGAGGAGCGAAAGAAGAATGGACGTCGCAGGAGCGACGAGGAGGCCAAAACAAGCAGATTGGGCATTCTTTGTGTCCCACTCGGCCGAGTGGAGGATCCACTCGGCCGACCAGCGAGACACTGCTCGGCCGACCAGTTCAGACACGAGTTACCTGTGCACTCGGCCGAGCACAGAAGACCCACTCGGCCGAGGGACGATACCACGTCCGCCTGAGTGGCGCCCAGACGAAGCCCTTCCAAAACATCGAAGTTTCTGTTTTTCGGCTGCCTGAACTTCAGAAGACCCACTCGGCCGAGTGGAGAATCCCGTCCGCCCGAGTGCAGTGAAGTCATCGGCCGAGTGACGACAACTCACTCGGCCGAGCCGCCTCCGAACTGAAGACCCCTGAAAGCCCCGACTTTCTGGAAAATTGCAGGGTTTTCACTCGGCCGAGCGACTTTTGTCACTCGGCCGAGTGCGATGCGCTGCCTGTAGCGAAAACTGCGGAAAACAGGCTGTGCAGGGGTATTTTGGTCACGATTTTTGGACGATTTTTGGGGCTATTTAAGCCCTGTTTTTACCCTAGTTTTGAGAGCCATCTCTTAGATTTTTTGCAGCTTTTTAGATTACTTTTTAGCTTTATTATTGTGATTGGAGAAGAGGAAAAACTTGGATTTTTGTTGGATTAAATTGAAGAACTCCATTGGTTTGCATCTCTCTTCCCTAAAAATCCTATTTTTATTGTTTATCTCAATATTTGTGATGAATTCTATTGCTTATTTCATTGATTATTTTTGTGCTATTGCTATGATTTGTGAGTAGTCTCCACGTCTTGGGGCGTGGGGATGAACCCTACAAGCCCTATTTCCTATTTGTGATGAATTGGTAGAAATTGAGCTAGAATTGCTATTAGGGATTAGATTGGGATCGATTTACTACGGATAGCTAGGAATTCATATCAATTGGGATTTGCAAGAGATTGGATCCCAATTTGATAGGAAGCCCTAGAAATCCGAATTGGGTTGGAGTCGGATTTTCGAAGTATCGGTTTGCAAGAGATTGGACCGATACCAGGATTTCCGATTGCAATTCCATGCCAATACCCGTTTGCAAGAGATTGGACGGGTAGGAACTATCCTAATTTAGATTGTGGACCGAGTTTGCAAGAGATTGGGCTCGGTGCGCAATTGGACGATGATGTTGATCCTAATGCTAGCTTCCCTAGGCTAGGGTTTGCAAGAGATTGGACCCAAACCTAGGATAGCTATAGACCGGCAACAGCGCGAGAGCGTGAGCTTGGTTCTACATTCAGTTGCAACTAGTTCATCCGGATTCTCATTCTAGCAATTTCGATACCGACGAACCACATTTATGAAATACGGTGAGTAGCGGGAATTCCCCATTCCCTAGACGTTCTTTATTTGATTTGATATTTCGCACATTTGTCTGACGATTGTGACAGGATCGCCCAAGGCAATTTTCTCTGTTCTCAAATAGCCAGGTTGATTCGGAGCAAGCACAGTCATTCGTCCTCCCTGTGTTCGATACCCGCTCGCTGCTACACCGTGCACTTGCGGTAAAACTACAACCGTTCTTTGGGTGTATATCCGGAGCGATCAAGTTTTTGGCGCCGTTGCCGGGGAGGCGATTGCGTTTGATTCTTTCTCACCCTAGCTATTCTTTTTTTATTACTATTATCATTATTTTTATTTCTTACTTCTTACCTAACCCTTCCACGGTTCTAACCATTTCTTTGAAACTATGTTTCCCCTGTGCATGTACACGAGATCTACGGCGGACCCTGAAGCTTTATTATTTGATCCCGAGATCGAACGTACCGCACGGAGACTTAGAGCGGAAAGAAGACAAGATCTGGAAGGGAGGTATATGACCAACCCGGAAACTCCTGAAGAATTGGCGGCAAGGATGGCGAGGATAATTTCTATTCGCGATAGGCTTCGGCCTAAGACCTCTTCTACTACCTCGTCCATTGCCGTGCCGCAGTTGGCGGCTGACAAGAACTTCGAGCTAAAGACTGGATTGGTGGTTTTGATGCAACAAGACCCATTTCATGGGAACGCCCATGAGAACCCCCACTACCACATCCAATTATTCTTGTCAAAGTGCGCCACATTTCAGATGCCGGGGGTCTCCATCGATGCTATCAGACTGCGTCTCTTCCCCTTCACGCTTAAGGACAATGCACTCTATTGGTTGAGGACGCAGGCGGACGGAGTCTTCACCACTTGGGACGAGTTGGCGGGTGCATTTATTGACAAATTCTATTTGCCATCCAAGACGGTGAAGATCCGGAGCGCTCTCATGTCCTTCAAGCAAGGACCACAGGAGACGCTCTATGAAGCTTGGGAGCGTTTTAAGGATTTGCAGCATCAATGCCCGCACCACAGTATAGAAGATTGGGAGCTAGTTCATAGCTTCTACAACGGTCTCCAACCGGGGACCAAACAAATTATTGATGCCGCGGCGAATGGTGCAATCTTGTCAAAGACTCCCGAAGAAGCTACGGCCCTAATTGAGGAGATGGCCTCAAATAACCAACAATGGGGCGATGAGCGAGGACACTCCACGTCCTCCTTAAAGCCAACTAGCATCTACGAGGCGAAGGCCGTAGCGGAGCTCACGAGCAAATTTGATTCTCTCCACAAGGTGGTGGAGAGATTGGAGAAGTTCATCACGGAGCCCCAAGGAAGCCCTTCCACCACCGCTCCAACCAACCAAATGTGTGATTGGCAAGACCAATCTAAAGTCATGTACTCGGGAGGAGAGCAAGGAGAAGGATCCTTGGAGCAAGTACAATATGTTGCGGGGAACCAAGGGTATTGGTCCAATCCGGCCGCAAGAAATCATCCCGGATTCTCCTATGCCAACAATGAAGGAGCTTTGAACCCGCCACAACCACTACCTCAACAAGCTCGACCACCAACACCCCAACAACAAAACTATCCACCGAGGGGGCCTACTCAACAAAACTTTCAACCGAAGCAACAAGTTCCACCTTATAGGCCGCCCGGTTACAACCAAGGGTGGAGGAATCAAAATCAAAACCCTCCACAAGCTCCACAACGGTCCGATTTCGAAACTAGAGTGGAGGCGTTCATGGTCGAGCAAAATAAGGTGAATGCTACTTTGAAGGCGGGGCAAGACTCTCTTAATACCGTAGTGGCTCAAATATCGGAGCAATTAGCGTTGCTCAATCGGAACACTCAACGATTGCCGGCGCAACCGGAGCAAAACCCACGGGGCAACACCGGCCACATCAATGCCGTAGTCGCCGTTACTACTATAGGCGGGAAGGACACCACCCCCACTATGATTCCTACCGAGGAGGCCGTGGAGGAAAGCTTGGAGCCGATTGAGCCGATAGTTGAAGTTGAAAAGGAGAAGGAGCCACAAGACAAGGAGAAATCTAGGGCGGAGCAATTAATTGAGGAAAGGCGCTTCATGCCACCGGTCCCATTCCCCCAAAGGCTCGCTAGAGCGAAAATGGAGAAAAGGCTAGTGTTACGCCTATTTGGCCGAGACCCGTAAAGCACGAGCCCAGGAGCCCGACTACTGGTCAAAAGCCCATCTGCGTCCTCAAAGCCCATTCGACAAAGGCCCTACAAGAGGCCTCCTCGAACGTCGATCCGACCCAGCCCCAATAACCCATTAGTCGCTCGCCCACTCCTGCGAAAACCACTCCCCCAGAACGCGCGACCACTAAAGAGCGATAATGGGAAGGTGCTGGCATGGCGGAGGGAGCGGCGGCGAGGGGGGACTGATGGGGCACGATCAATGGCGGACGTGGGACGTGGGTCAGAGGCGATCACGCCGGGGCTCTACAAAAGGGCAAGGAAGACGACGAAGAAAGGGACCGCATCTGAGGTAACAAAACCTAAGGTACTCCATCAACGACCTCGTTCCCCCAATTCATCTCCTTCCTCCCCCGCTCGCGCCGAGAGACGCCGTCACGATCTCCTCACGAGTCGGACCGTCTCCGCCGGGCCTCCTTTCTCAGATCTCTATCTGACTTAGGCATCGGAGGGGATTTGGCCGGAACCAAGGTCCGGCCCCCCTGACGAGCGTTCTCGTCTACGCAGGTGAACAACAGACCAACGGGCCGAGGCTACCCCTCGCCCCTCTCCGACCACTCGATCAACCGGACGGTGAGGCTTCCCCTCACCCTCAGCCTTCCTTGGCCGAGCACGCCCTACCGAGGCCGAGCGTCCTAATCGGGTCTGAGACTCACCCTCGCCACCAAACGGCCGTGCATCTACCCGGGCGACTGAGGCTACCCCTCGTCCCCCTTCCAGCCGAGGCCGAGCGCGTCTGTCCGAGGCCGAGCGTCTCAACCAGGGCCGAGGCTTCCCCTCGCCCCTTCTGCACCGATTCGAAGCCCCCGAGGGACCCAAAGCGGGTCCCTTGACCACGTTGACCGGGTTCTCCACGGTCAACGCATTGTAGTGAGAAAACACTCCGAAACATCTGGCGCCGTCTGTGGGAAAGAGAAACCATCCCACGAAGAAGCAAACCACACCAACAATGGCACGAGCCAGCAATGGGAGGAAGCGCATGCCCTCCATCCCAGAGGAGGGGAATGGCACAACAAACGGCAATCCCGAGGACACACCCGTCAGCGGCCACCCCACCCTCTCCACCGAAGAAGCCGGCGGCTCAGAACTGGCCACGCAGGGACAGCTCCGCGCCCTAGCTCAGGAGACCAACACGAGCCTCCAGACGTTGGTCGCAACGGTGCAGCAGCTCGTCGGCCCTGCGCCACCCAACGGAGGCACGTTGGACGACAGCCATCGATGGGCGGGGGGTCCCCCACACTTGCGGTCCGCCGTGGTCGACGACCACGGGACCCGGAAACCGAACATGGAGCGTCGGTTCACGCTGTCTGGCTCTCGTCAGGCGAGGTCACGCGCCTCCTCACCCAATCGTGAAAGGAGCCGAAGAGAGACCGAAGGGACGGACGGCGAATCAAGGACGGCCTCGTCTCATCGATCGCGGTCGTCCCGCCGCAGGAGAAGCGAACGACACCACTCGAGAGACCGATCGCGGCGGAGCAGGAGCTCCCGCAGGAGGAGTCGGGAACGTCGGGACAGCCCGGCCCCCAGTGTGGCGAAGGCTGCGGAGCCAGCCCCGCTGGCGCCGGTGGTACCCCCACCCCCGGTCGATCCAGAGGCAGGCGAGTACCGCATCCCCGGAGGCATCCACGGAGATCGATGCCCCTTGTCACGGAGAATAACCGACGCACGGGTCCCCTCCCGATTCCGGATCCCGGTGCTGGGAAAGTACGATGGAATAGGAGACCCGGCGCACCACGTGATGGACTACGAGGGGGACATGGCCTTCCAGGGAGCTGACGATGACCTGCTTTGTCGGGGCTTCTATTCTACTCTCAGGGGAGCGGCGAGGATCTGGTACCACAGCCTGCCCGGCCGCTCCATCGACAGCTTCGAACAACTCGCCCAGTTGTTCTGCAAACAGTTCATGGCGGGGAGGCTGATCAAACCTGGTGCTGAACATCTGTTCAACATAGTACAAGGCCCGGCCGAACCACTCCGACAGTTCATGCGCCGCTTCAATGCGGAAAGGCTAAATGTGAACAACCCACCCGACCTGGTGGTCCAGACGGCTCTTAAGAAAGGGCTTCGCCACAGGGGCCTCAAGAAGTCCCTGCACAACGACCCCCCAAAGGACCTCCCCGGGATCATGGCAAGGGCCGAGCACTTTATGCTGACCGAGGAGGCCTTGGCCGAGGATGCAGGAAAAACCGCTCGAGGGACCAAGCGTGGCGACGGCGGACGAGCAAGCCCCGAAGGATACCGGACCGAAAAGAGACAAAGGAACAGGCAACGGGGAGAAAGCGCGAGGGACACCACCCCAGACGCCATTCTCGCCCAAGTACAGAAGGAAGAGCGAGCTGATCGCCCCCCGCCGAAGGCTAAAAGAGGCGGGAAGAACAGGGAGAAGTACTATAAGTACCATAAGGACGATGGTCACGACACGGAAGATTGCTGGCATTTGAAGAAGGACATTGAGAAGATGATGATCCGAGGGCACGCCAGGAATCAGGCCGACGAGCCGGCCCACGGAGAAGGGACCTCCACACAGCCGGACAAGGGGAAGAAGATCAACACCATCCAAGGCCCCCTCCGCATCATAGAGTGAGCAGGCAACATCCTTCCCCCCGGGGGGCGGCCTAAGTATGAGGGAGATATCTAGTTTTACATCCCTCTGTTTAGCTTCATTTCCCCATTTCCGTTTCCTCCAAATGTACCGGTCCAACTGGGCCCGCGAGAGTACAAACGCCTTCTTTTTATTGTCTTTATTTAAAATTCCGACGGAGTTGACATGTCGCCAGTAACGCAAAAGGCCGGGGACCGCCGCCTCACTGGAGGAGGAAGAGGAGCTTTGCCCTCACCGACTATCCCCCAGCAGGCACGACGCCGACTGGTCCTAAGCCGAGGAGCTTTGCCCTCGCCGACCGACTCCAACGCTCATAAGACTGGGGGCAATTCCCCCAGCAGGCACGGACGCCGACCGGTCCTAAGCCGAGGAGCTTTGCCCTCGCCGACCGACTCCAGCGCTCATAAGTCTGGGGGGCAGTTTCCCCAGGAGGCACGGACGCCAACCGGTCCTAAGTCGAGAAGCTCCGCCCTCGCTGACCGACTCCTGCGCCCCTAAGTCTGGGGAGAATACCCCCAGCCAACGCCAGTTTCGTCCATTCCCAAGCCAAGAACAAGGCAACAACGCCAAGTACACAAAAATTCCAAGTAAGTCGATTTCATTTATAATAGTTAACCCGAGTACAAAAATGCGTCTTATTTACAGGGGATCAAGGCGAAGGGAACACCCTACAAACAGTCTACTCGCGACAAATGACAGAGTTCAGATCGACACCGACAAAGCAAAATTGGTTGACAAAAGACCCAGAGTAGGTGACCCAAGCTAGCGGCCATGCAACCAGCAATTGTTGGCCGCGGGGCTGAAGGAGAGGGCGGGGGCCGGGGATCCATTTCAAGTAGACTGGCCCAAAGCGAAGCGGATGCTTAAAAATTTGAGGATAAGGCTGGAAGGGACTGCTTAAGGAGCCCGAGCTCGGGAGGACACATCCTCGGGCACTTCGCCCTGCTCGGAGCAAGGGGACTCGACTGGCGGAGGGGCTTGCCGGACACGTTCCGCACATTCCCGGAAGGAAGACTGGACGACTTCTACGATCCGGGGGGCGATGATGTCTATATACTTACCGAAGGCCCCCCTGAGAACCTCGAAGATCTCCTTCCCCAGGGTCTCGACGACGCCCTTCTCGACCTCCTCCGCCAGCCGCATTACCTGACGCCGGTCCGACAGCTCCCTCTGAAGCTCCTCCCTCTCCAGACGGAACGATTCCGCCGCTTCCTCAGCCGACTGATGAGCATCCCCTAGCTTTCCCTCAAGGTCACCCACTTGCCCCTCCAACGCAGCCACACGAAGGGCGAGGCGCCGAGACTCCATCTGGGCCTCCATCATGGCCACCTCGGCCGCCCCGGCCCGCTCCTGAGCCCTCATGGAAGACTCCTCCATCTCCCTCAAGCGGACGGCTCGACACTGCAACTCCACAGCGAGCGCTGAACCCTGAAAAGACGAGACATGTGCTAAGAAGAGGATAAAGAGAAAGAGAGGATAGCAAGATAACCGAACCTGTTGGAGGATCCAGACCAAGGAATCCGACTTCTTGTCGGCCGGGATCTTCTTGAGGAGGCTGCGGTCCCGGGGAGGGACGGAGACCTCGGCAACCTGCTGGGCCACTGCTCGGTCAGCAAACATCGAACTCCCAGGGACGACAATCGAAGCCAAGTCGCTCGCCAATAAGGCCCCGACCCCTGGTGATACGGGCGAAGACGCTGCGAGGGGGGTGGCTGGCAAAGCTATCGAAGGATCCCCGGCGGTCGCCACGGGAAGTGCGGAACCTGCCGGGCCAGAGGGATCCACGTCCTCCTTCCTCTTCTTTCCCCCGTGGAGCTCCGAAGGCGCCGGAGGAGAACGCTTCCGCCTCGCACCATCCTCACCCCCCGAAAGGGGATCGCCAGAAGAAGAGGCGGGGGGCGCGGCCACCACCTTACCCACGGCAGGCTCGGCTCGGCACACCTCCTCCTCAATGGTCCTCCGAGGCGCCCTTCCAGAGGTACTACCTCGGCTCCGAGCGGCTCCACGACGGATCAGCTCGTCAACGTCACGGACGAATTCGCGGCCAGCCATCCCTGCAAAGGAGACCGAAATCAGGATGAGTCATAGGGCGATCCGGGGATGAAAAAGCGACCTACCCGGAGACCACAAGACGGCCTTCAGGAGTAGGTCGTCCAGCAAAGACCAAATGGACTTCGTTTCCAAAGGAAGAGCCAACAGAAGCGCAGCGGCTGCCCGGTCGGCGTCTGAGAGAACCAACGACGGGCGAGAATGGACAGAACTGCCCCAGCTTGTCAGAATCTGGGCCTCGCCCAAGAAGACCACGAAGACATAATCCAAGTTCCAATCCCCTGACCAGCGGGGTAACCCGATCAGGCATTCCCTCCTCGAACGAGCTCGGAGTAGCAGCCATGACCCTGGACCGACCGTCTGGGCCTGGTAAAAGTAGAAGAGAAGGGGGAGAGTCGGCTCCAGACCACGGGTACAGCAGAGCGTTACGAAGCCCGTCAGTACCGCGATCGAACACGGGGTGAACTGACACAGGGACACTGTGAAATGTTCCATGACCTGGATGAAGAAGGGATGGAGCGGGAAGCGAAGACCCAGGCGGAACATCTCGACGTACACACCGACCTCATTGCTCCTCGGAAGGCAAATCCGCTCGTCGACAAATGGAACCCGAACCTCGTATGGAAAGCAGAGATATCTTTCCCGGATCTCCGCGGCCACCGAAGGAGGGGTCCTCGACGGCGTACAGAGGACAACCGGGGGCACATTAAGCCGTACGGCAGCCAACGCCACGTCATCACGGGCGTAGTCTGGAAAAAGTTTCTCCTTCCCCTTATCTTGAAGAGAACGACTCCCGGCGGGGGAACCAGACTCCCTTAGCCGGGGTTCGCCCCGCCCGGACTCCGGAGGACCCCTCGTCCTCCGGCCAGAACCGCCTATCCTAAGAGCAGCCATAAGATGAAAGCAAGAGAGGAATTACCTATTTTCAACTATTTTTGGAGAGGACAAAGAAGCGAAGGCGACGGGGAACTCCGGGTTGCTGAAGGCTCTGAATATCGGGAGGAGCGAAGAAGAAATGGAGATCAACACAACTGGGGATCTTATATGCCAGGGGAGAATTCGAAGCGCCTGACAAGAATGCGTGGCGAGGCTCGAAGAGTCGGCGGCGTTCCGAAACTGGCGCCAGTTGAAGACCAATCGATCCGCCTCATCATGACCTGCATTTATGGCCTCGCCTCGATTGAAGCACCGCTCGGGATCCCAGGAGACATAACGGGTGATCTGAGCGAGCCGAGGCTGATCGACCCCACCAATGGCGGCTCACAAACCCTTCGGCTTCTCGAGCTTAAGGCGACTACGCGAGCGGTGGGGATAAGCTTGCCGCTACACGTGGCAGCATCTGAAGGCCGACGGCGCTTCGGAACCCGCGCCTTAAAAACATCGAACGGGCCAACTCATGATGACGACTAATAAATGAGTCAGCATCGACTGGCGAGCTCGTCAAAATCGGCAGAGGTCACATCGGCCGAGCCGAACCGGCCGAGGCCGATCGACCCGACCGATGGGGGCAATTGTTACGCCTATTTGGCCGAGACCCGTAAAGCACGAGCCCAGGAGCCCGACTACTGGTCAAAAGCCCATCTGTGTCCTCAAAGCCCATTCGACAAAGGCCCTACAAGAGGCCTCCTCGAACGTCGATCCGACCCAGCCCCAATAACCCGTTAGTCGCTCGCCCACTCCTGCGAAAACCACTCCCCCAGAACGCGCGACCACTAAAGAGCGATAATGGGAAGGTGCTGGCATGGCGGAGGGAGCGGCGGCGAGGGGGGACTGATGGGGCACGATCAATGGCGGACGTGGGACGTGGGTCAGAGGCGATCACGCCGGGGCTCTACAAAAGGGCAAGGAAGACGACGAAGAAAGGGACCGCATCTGAGGTAACAAAACCTAAGGTACTCCATCAACGACCTCGTTCCCCCAATTCATCTCCTTCCTCCCCCGCTCGCGCCGAGAGACGCCGTCACGATCTCCTCACGAGTCGGACCGTCTCCGCCGGGCCTCCTTTCTCAGATCTCTATCTGACTTAGGCATCGGAGGGGATTTGGCCGGAACCAAGGTCCGGCCCCCCCTGACGAGCGTTCTCGTCTACGCAGGTGAACAACAGACCAACGGGCCGAGGCTACCCCTCGCCCCTCTCCGACCACTCGATCAACCGGACGGTGAGGCTTCCCCTCACCCTCAGCCTTCCTTGGCCGAGCACGCCCTACCGAGGCCGAGCGTCCTAATCGGGTCTGAGACTCACCCTCGCCACCAGACGGCCGTGCATCTACCCGGGCGACTGAGGCTACCCCTCGTCCCCCTTCCAGCCGAGGCCGATCACGTCTGTCCGAGGCCGAGCGTCTCAACCAGGGCCGAGGCTTCCCCTCGCCCCTTCTGCACCGATTCGAAGCCCCCGAGGGACCCAAAGCGGGTCCCTTGACCACGTTGACCGGGTTCTCCACGGTCAACGCATTGTAGTGAGAAAACACTCCGAAACAGCTAGCGAAATTTCTCGAGTACCTAAGAGGAGTTAGCCTTAACATCCCCTTCCTTGACGCCATCGTCGAGATCCCCACGTATGCTAAATTTTTGAAGGACTTGATTTCGGGGAGGAAAAGGAAGGAGAAGATCATGCTAGCCGAGGAGGGCTCTTGGTTCACCAAGAGAGAGAAGGAGCCGGCAAAATTCAAAGATCCGGGGAGTTTTCGGATTCCTTGCACCTTGGGCGGCGTTCCTCTTCAAAAGGCGTTGGTTGATCTTGGGGCTAGTGTGAGCCTCATGCCCCTCTCCATGTTCTTAAAGCTAAACACCGGGACAAAGTTGAAACCCACCGACATGCGCATTCAATTAGCCGATGGACGGATAACAAGGCCGATGGGGATCGCCGAAGACATACCGCTTCAAGTCCCAGGTGGAATATGCTTGCCATGTGACTTTGTGATCATGGACGTTAAGGAGGAGGGAGACACCTCATTGATACTTGGACGCCCGTTCCTCGCCACCGCCGGAGTCATCGTCGACATGCGCGAAGGTACCTTAACCTTAAACGTCGGAAACATCGAGGTGGAGCTCCACATTCCTAAGGCTATGAAGCATATGCCTTATCACGAGGAACTTGACTACATGGACCTCCTTGATGAGGTGATAGAGGAGGCGATTCCTCACTCAATTGGCGCTCTTTTTGATGAAGAATTTGAAGAAGGCCCGGATTTAGGCCATGAAGAGAATAAAGATGATTCCCCCGACTTCTCCGCTGAAGAAGATGAAGGCGACGCTGATGTCGCAAGGATTCGAGAGCTCTGCAAGCTCTCGAAACTAAAGTCTCCAAAGAAAGCTCCGCCGGCACGGAAATCGACACCACCGGCAAAGCCGTTGACCGGACCAAATGCTAGCTTGGGGGAGCCTCCCCCCAACACTATTCGAGATAGGAGACCATCGAGGGAGAGCGTGCCACCGCCACATCCAAATCCAAGCGCGCTCCCCGGAAAGTTTGATGGGTGCATCTCATACGCACCAAACATCCCGCATTGATTGAAAATTATAGGGGGTCGAGCTCACGACCTTAAACGAGCGCTTGTCGGGAGGCAACCCGACGGTTTTTGCTTTATTTTTACTTTTTCTTTATTTTCGTTTTAGAAATTTTTGGTGTTTTGAGTCGTTCGCCCAAAAATTTTGTGATAACGGGTCCTATTTTTCTTGACAGGAGAGGAGATAGGTAGATCCATCATGAGGAGGAAGAACGAGTCGACGAGGAGCGCCCCAAGAAGGCGCTCGACGCTTAGGAGGAAGATGAAATCGATTGGAGGAAGAAAGACGGAGTTTAGAGCCAAAACGAAGACAAACAGCAGAACACAAGGCTCACTCGGCCGAGTATACTAGTCACTCGGCCGAGTACACAAGTTCGTCCGGCCGAGCCACTCACGAACGAGGGAAGTCTGTTGTACCCAACTCTCTGTTTATTTTCTTGATTTCGATATAACTGCTACTCGGCCGAGTATATATGTTCACTCGGCCGAGTGAAACGGATACCCTCCTAGGGCGAGTCATGCCGAGTAGCTTGAGTCACTCGGCCGAATGGACTTACTCCACTCGGCCGAGGCTGGCAAAGCCACTCGGCCGAAGCGATAGCGGGGAGGAAATTTTCATTGGCCTCGCTCGGCCGAGTGACCACGTCACTCGGCCGAGTCGTAACTTTTTTATATAAAGGGCCGAGGGGGGGCGCGGATTTCGAAACGCAAAAACCCCAAACCCCCCGACGCTCCAGCTCCCCTCGCCCGAACCCCCCTCGCTCTCGCCCTCACTCGCCCGACCAGCGCCGCCCCGCCGCCGCTCGGCCCGCCACCGCCGGCCGAGCACCTGCCGACGCCTCGCCCGAGTCGCCGCCGGCGGCCGACTGTCCGATCACCTCCGGTACCCCTGTTTTCGCCGTTTTCTCCTCTTTTCGTGTATTTCTTGAGGATCCATGTGCTAAACGCCCCCCTAACCCAAATCAATTTCTATATCTATCCATTATACCCCTATTGCTCCATACATTTTGATTATTACTCGCTGATATCGCTTTTTCATGCGCAGGTTGCTTTTTGGAGCTTAGGGGAGCTCAAGGGAGCTTCTACGGGCTGTTTTGGACTTCGTGGAGGCGCGGACTTCGTACGCTTCCACTGCTTAGCACTCGCGGCGTGTTTGGGTATACTCTTTCCATTCTTTTTGCACACGCCACACTTTTCACGTTTTTTCGGCGCGCGCTCGGGGCCGATATGCCGCCCCGGACACGGCCGCGGTCGAAGAGAGCTTCCGCCAAGCGGAAGCGGTCGGATGATGCCAGCCCCTCCCACGAGTTGGAGGACTCTCCTCCACCATCCCCCACACACCCAGTACAGCCTGCAGGCCCCGCACACCCCGCACAGCCTGCAGTGCACCCACAGCCCGCACAGCCTCTCCCCGCCGACCCACTGCCACCACCACCGGCTCCACTGGTCGGGCCGCTCGGGATTACGTTCCGAGACGACGCACACCGCACCGTCTTCGAGCGTTTCTCCCAGCGCTCGATCATACCCTCCAGGTTTGCACACCTCGCTGACCTAGGACGCCTGGGGGTACTAGAGGGGATGCTCACGTTGTACGACAACGTGGGCTGGCGAGATTTTCTGCAGGTGTCGGCGGATACTTTTACCCGCCCGACACTTGAGGTTTTGAGTTCGATCACCCGGACCGATGAGGGATGCTCATTCCGGTTCATGGATCGAGAGTGCCAGGTCACTCTCGATATGATGAGAGCATTCTTCTCGTGGCCCGCCGTCCCCGGAGCCGATCGCGGTTACGGCCCCACCCATATCCCCCCACCTTCCTTCGACGCCGGTGCCTTCTGGGCCCGGATTACAGGCCACCACGCCGCCTTTGACCCTAGTAGGGCCAAGGCCTCGGCCATTGTCCACCCCTGCCTACGCATTGCCCAGCGCCTCATGGCGACCACCTTTTTGGCCAGATATGAGCCGGGCACGATGTCTACGCCAGAGCTCTACATGCTCTATGCGATGACACGTCCCAGAGCTCTATCTAGGGATGGACACGAGCTTGTTCCCGCCATCGTGATCGACATTGCGGCTTGGTTTTTAGACCGCATCATTGTATCGGTGGGCGCTCGCTCACCGATCTACTGCGGCGGTCTGATCACCCTGCTTACCATGATGACCGGCGAGGACCTACCTGACGACTTGCGACGCGTCCCGGGCCCCACTTCTCTGTCGATAGACGTTATGGCCTGGATGAAGATGCTTCGTCCGCATGGTGAGCGTCACTGGGTCTGGTTGCACGGCCCTTACGGTGCCGACTACATGATTCTCCCGAGCCCTGCTCGGACTCAGATTGCACCAGCCCACGTCGACTGGCTCCCGGCGATGGATGTTCTCATCCCCGCCGCCTACGTGCTCGAGGCCGAGGAGGCCGAGCAGGCCCACGTTGCCCACGCTGCCCAGGCTGCCCCCGCAGACCCTGCTGCACACCCTGCCGAGCCTGCCGCCGACCCTGTTGACCCAGTGGCCCCTCAGCCCATACCAGATGTTTCCGCTGCTCCTGACACCGCTGTCGGTGTCGAGAGTACTTTTGCTGAGCCCACTTCCACCACTGTCACCACTTCTGAGGCTGTCCCCACCACTCCCACTGCCACCTCTGGCCCTCTGTCCGTGGAGCCTCTTTGCTCCGCTCTCCCCGAGCGCCCGCCGACCTTTGTCGAGAGTGGAGAGCCCTCGTTTGCCGCGGTCGTGGAGACCATGGCTAGCATGATCTCCGCTGGGGTTGCGCCTTTTGGTCCACACAGTTTCGCCCCAGCGGTAGTTACCTCTGTCTCCACCCCCGCTGTATTTTCCGAGAGTGTCGTGGCGTCTGTCCACACTTCTGTGCCACTGACCTCTCTGGCCGCCTCGTTGCCACCTTTGCACACTTCTTTCGCTGCCGCTGCCTCCACTTCCCACCAGCTGGTGCCCCGGCCTCACACTGAGGCCAGGCCCACATTTGCTGGCGCGGCACCTTTTGTCCCCTTCCCTGCTGAGCCCGTTACATACTCCACTCGCGTACGCCAGCCTCGCCCTGCACAGCCTAGACCGGTGCGACCCTCTGCACCACCCCCGCCCGACACTGTACTGCAGAGCATACGTGCTCTTGAGTTGGCGGTGAGTGGTCTTAGAGGTGACCTTAGGACCCTGTCCTCCACCGTCTCTGCGATGGCTGGACGCTTCGAGCTGATCCCCCAGATCCACTACTGCCTTACACAGGTCTTGGAGCGTCTCCCACGCGTACCCCCACCCACCCAGTAGGTTCCCACACACACTTCCACACACACTAGACCTGCTTCCACTTCCACGACCACCCCAGCTCAGCAGCCTACACCTCCTCCTCCTCCTCCTCCGCCTCAGGACGGAGACGGCGCAGCACCACCTTCTTAGGCACCCTTGATGCCTTGATCCATTCCTGCCGTTGTGCTGCCCGTTTCTGCTGGGTCCTGTTGCACTTTTTGTCCCCCCCCCCCCCTCCCCTCACTTATTATTATGGTATTCTCTTTTTGATCATATCTTTTTATATCTATTCTGGGAGAGAGGGAGAGTTTTTGGTGACACTTATATCTATGTATCGCTCCTATCTGTGCATGCATCATGTCCGCATCATATTTTCATTTCTTTATTTTACCTTTTTCTTTTCATTTTTCCATGCATGCATCCTCACTTGCCCCTCCCATCGCTTGTCTCTCGGTGTGCCACACTTTGCACATTGAGGACACTGTGCCATTTAGCTTGGGGGAGTGAGTTCTCACGTTCTTTTTCGATTTGCCACCTTTATTTTTAGTTTTTCACACCATTTTTTTTCGCTTTTGCACTTATTTTTCATCATTTTTCTTTTATTTTGCCATGCATCACGTTTTTCCTATTTTCCTGTGTGCCGCACTGCATAGTTTCTATTTTCCCTTTATCTTTATTTCTTTTTCATCTCATGCTAGAGATGATTTTTCTGTGATGATGATGACGTTGGATTTAGCTTATTCTATATGCATGCTATATTTGTCATGTCTTAGGTTTTATTTCAGATATCAGATGCTATGACTTGCTTTGCATTTAGAATAGTAACCCACACCTTTTTCCGCATGAAAATGGATGTAATTTTGTTATTAGCTAAGTCTGAATATTCATATGTATGCTATCACAGAAAACACACCAAGATTCACGCATTGAATGCTTATATCTGGAGTACTGACTTTCTTTTCCTATATCACTTCTATATGCATGAATTGTACACTTCACTTCAGGACGATTGAATGATGTTAGCTATGATATATCTGGATTAGTTAGCTTTTTTGTGATCGAAACTGAGTAGATTAGATTACCCTGCTGAAGTTGTCGTGCATGTCTTATAGAGTGAACCGAGAGTTATATTTATTTCTTTCTCCACAAATCTTGAACATCATTTCTCTACTTTTAAAATCATTGGTGAATCTCCCCTTAGTGATTCTATTTTATGGCATTTTCCCCCGCTACTAATTTCTAGCTCCAAATCTCTTATTCTAAAAAGAAAAAAAAAGGAGAGAGAAAAACATTCTTGTACATCATTATCTCTCTCTGAGTTGGGATCGTTGTGTATATATTGCTTATTGCAAAGAAAAAAAAAAAACAAAAAAAAATCCTCAATAAAAGATCCCATCTCACCTTCTTTCTTTCTTCTTTCTTTTCGTTGCTTTTGGAGCTATATATAAAAATGGGGATGTAAATGTTTTTTATGCCACCACGCTTATAGATAAGCTTGGGGGAGGGGATCCATTGATGTGTGAGAGAGTGACTACTTGACATTGCACGACAACCTAGGCTAAGTAATATTCTATACTCGGTGAGATTATTTTTAGTTTTACGAAATCCAGAAATCTAAGCCTAGCGTTCATTTCATGAAATCCATACTTTTCTATTCTCTCTACTCTATAGTGTGATACTCTTATACTCCAGATAGAAAGCGTTCAATTGAAAAGTGTGTGATCTGTGATTTGTATACCGCTTTAAATGATTCAGACGACGTTAATTTTAAAATTATTCCGTTTTTCATGATTATATCGTTTTTCGTGGGTTTTCTATCTCTATTTGCATTATTATACTATGATATCAAAATAAAATCCTTTGACATGAGTTTTTCATTCGGTGCATGCTATAAGAGTAAGTGAAACCCACGTCCTGAGAAAATGATCTAGCATCCTACCTCTTCGCTTCTTTCTCTCTTCTTTATTTTCACTTCGTTTTCATTCTTCTTCGTTTTTTTCATTTTTCCGTTTTTCGCCGTTTTCGTTTTCAGAATCCACCGGGTTCGCCTTTTACTTATCTTCCTCGAGGACGAGTAAGAGGCAAGCTTGGGGGATTTTGATCACTCCTTATTTTACACCTTTTTTCCGCATGTTTGCATGCCATTTGGATCGCCCAAATCATGTTTTTCACGATATATCGACGATATTGCGATGCTTTTCACGATTTGTTGTTTTTGTCGCATTTCAGGTGATTTGGCGCGATTTGGAGTGATCCCGAGATGCGCTTACTCTAGACGGTCACCAACGACCTCCCCGAGGGGTATTTTGCTGTTGGAGAGGAGCGGAAGAAGAATGGACGTCGCAGGAGCGACGAGGAGGCCAAAACAAGCAGATTGGGCATTCTTTGTGTCCCACTCGGCCGAGTGGAGGAGCCACTCGGCCGACCAGCGAGACACTGCTCGGCCGACCAGTTCAGACACGAGTTACCTGTGCACTCGACCGAGCACAGAAGACCCACTCGGCCGAGGGACGATACCACGTCCGCCCGAGTGGCTCCCAGACGAAGCCCTTCCAAAACATCGAAGTTTCTGTTTTTCGGCTGCCTGAACTTCAGAAGACCCACTCGGCCGAGTGGAGAATCCCGTCCGCCCGAGTGCAGTGAAGTCATCGGCCGAGTGACGACAACTCACTCGGCCGAGCCGCCTCCGAACTGAAGACCCCTGAAAGCCCCGACTTTCTGGAAAATTGCAGGGTTTTCACTCGGCCGAGCAACTTTTGTCACTCGGCCGAGTGCGATGCGCTGCCTGTAGCAAAAACTGCGGAAAACAGGCTGTGCAGGGGTATTTTGGTCACGATTTTTGGACGATTTTTGGGGCTATTTAAGCCCTGTTTTTACCCTAGTTTTGAGAGCCATCTCTTAGATTTTTTGCAGCTTTTTAGATTACTTTTTAGCTTTATTATTGTGATTGGAGAAGAGGAAAAACTTGGATTTTTGTTGGATTAAATTGAAGAACTCCATTGGTTTGCATCTCTCTTCCCTAAAAATCCTATTTTTATTGTTTATCTCAATATTTGTGATGAATTCTATTGCTTATTTCATTGATTATTTTTGTGCTATTGCTATGATTTGTGAGTAGTCTCCACGTCTTGGGGCGTGGGGATGAACCCTACAAGCCCTATTTCCTATTTGTGATGAATTGGTAGAAATTGAGCTAGAATTGCTATTAGGGATTAGATTGGGATCGATTTACTACGGATAGCTAGGAATTCATATCAATTGGGATTTGCAAGAGATTGGATCCCAATTTGATAGGAAGCCCTAGAAATCCGAATTGGGTTGGAGTCGGATTTTCGAAGTATCGGTTTGCAAGAGATTGGACCGATACCAGGATTTCCGATTGCAATTCCATGCCAATACCCGTTTGCAAGAGATTGGACGGGTAGGAACTATCCTAATTTAGATTGTGGACCGAGTTTGCAAGAGATTGGGCTCGGTGCGCAATTGGACGATGATGTTGATCCTAATGCTAGCTTCCCTAGGCTAGGGTTTGCAAGAGATTGGACCCAAACCTAGGATAGCTATAGACCGGCAACAGCACGAGAGCGTGAGCTTGGTTCTACATTCAGTTGCAACTAGTTCATCCGGATTCTCATTCTAGCAATTTCGATACCGACGAACCACATTTATGAAATACGGTGAGTAGCGGGAATTCCCCATTCCCTAGACGTTCTTTATTTGATTTGATATTTCGCACATTTGTCTGACGATTGTGACAGGATCGCCCAAGGCAATTTTCTCTGTTCTCAAATAGCCAGGTTGATTCGGAGCAAGCACAGTCATTCGTCCTCCCTGTGTTCGATACCCGCTCGCTGCTACACCGTGCACTTGCGGTAAAACTACAACCGTTCTTTGGGTGTATATCCGGAGCGATCACTCACCAAGGAGGTTGCGACCCAGCAGAAGCTTCTGGAAGAGGAAATAGAGGTCGCACGGCTGCGGAGGCGTCGGGAGGAGGCGACCGCCGCGCAAAGGCGTTTGGACGAAGCGGCCGAGATCACCCGGAGGGCCTACCAGGACGAAGAAACCGCCCGCCACCAGCTCCGCTTTATCATCGCGGAGCGCGAGAGGCTAAGGAGGGAGAACGAAAGCATCCGGGAAATCCTGGAGGTGACGGCGACGGGACGGCGGCTCGGGGACGGGTGGGATCCGTTGTCGGCCAGGTCCCCACCGGGAGGAGGCAGCCTGCATCGCCTGCACCACCACTCTGATCGCCTGCACGAGGAGGCCATTTGTCGACAACTACGCTTCCTCACCACCGAGCGCGAAAGGCTTCTGCGGGAGAGTCAGGAGCGGATGGAGGCCCGATGGGAGCCGGTCGGGAGGCGATGGCACTGGGAGAACCGTAGCCCGCAACCCGTCAAACCCTCGACCCGGGGAAGGAGCCCCGCTAGGCTACCGTCAAGCTACTCCCCGGGGCCAGAGGGCCGTCGGTGGCCAAGGCGCGACCGAAGCCAGACCCCCGAATGGCAGAGAGGGGAGGCGTCCGATCGCCCTACCTATCCGGAGGAGGCCACGCCGCTTGCACAGTGGATTACGTCCACCCCAAGGCCCATAAGGTTCAAACCCCCCCCCCCCCACTTGGCCACGTACAACGGAAGAGGCGACCCCCTCACGCACGTGCAGCAGTACCGGGGGGCAATGGAGGTGCAGGATGTGGATGAGGCATTCCTATGCCGGCATTTCTCCCAAAGCCTGAGGGACACCGCGTTGGACTGGTACTTTGGCTTACCTGCGAGATCCGTTGGGATCTTTGGTGAGCTATCCCACAAGTTCTGCCAAGAGTTTCGGGCCGGGCGGACGAAAAAGAAGCCCTTAGACTATCTCAGCACGATAGTCCAAGGAGAGGGGGAGACAACGGGCAGATACCTCCGTCGCTTTCAGGATGAGAGACGAGCGGTGGTGACATGCGGTGACGAGGTGCTTATGCTGGCCTTCAAGACAGGGTTGCGGACTCGGAGTCTCCACAAATCCCTGCTCCGGGATCCGCCGACCGACTATGAGGCGTTGGTTGCTATGGCGGAGAGGCATGTGTTGGCCGAAGAGACTCTCGGCACAAAGGCCCTATTCCCCCCAGCGAAGCCATCCCAAGGCGAGCCCCGGTCACACCCTCGGCCGAGGAAAGAAGAGGGGCACCGAGTTCGCGACCTGTTGACCCAACCAAGGCACGAACCGGTGTTGCAACGCCCGCAAGACCGCCCTGGCCTGGCGCACGAGTTCGCCCCAGCCCAAGGTGCCACCCAAGCCCTCCCAAGACAGGAAGGCCCCCTGCGGGTGCACTACACGTGGCTCAACGCCCCCATGATGGAGGTTCTGGCCGCGGCGACGAGGGCCGGATTACTGCCGGAGCCTCCCCGAGAGATGAGGACGGATCCGGCGAAGCGGGATCTCCGGAGATATTGCCGATATCACCGTGACCACGGTCACGATACCGACCGTTGTTACACTCTTAAGAGAGAGATCGAGCGGCTGATCCAGGCGGGCCACTTGGGAAACTTCGTGGCGGACAGGCGGGCAGCAGAAGGAGGGAGAGCCCACCGGAGGGGTGGGGGCCAGAACCGCCAGCGGACCGCGATCGGGGGGAGCCACGCCCCCCCCGGGGCGATCATGCGCATTGAGATGATAAGCGGGGGGTCGTCCCCAGTGGGGACGTCACCCGCGATCTCAGAGGCCGGTGCCCGACAGGTGATGGTGGCGGGCGCCAGCCACCGGCCAAAGCGGAGAAGGACACACCGACCCCCTATCACCTTTACCGAGGGAGACCGGTAGGAGGTGGGGAGCCAGAGCGACGACGCCCTCATCGTCGAGGCTCGGATCGGGGCGGTTGTCGTCGGTCGGCTCCTGATTGACACCGGTAGCTCCTGCGACATCCTGTTCCTGTCAACGGTCGAGAGAATGGGGTGGGGGTGTGCAGACCTAGAGCCCTGCGTGGGCCCCATTGTCGGCTTCACCGGCCATACGATCCCCATAGTGGGGACGATCACCCTGCCGATGACTATGGGGGGAGCCAAGGGTCGTCACCAGGGGGACGCGTTTCGTCATCGTCGACGTCTCATCGGCGTATAACGGAATCATAGGGCGTCCATACATGACAGCCATCGAGGCGCTCCCCAGCCTGCAACACCAGATGATGAAGTTCCGGACCCCACATGGGGTGGGACTGGTTCGACGAGACCAGGAGATGCATGGGGGCCGCGACAGAAGGCCAGCCCGACGTGGGAGCCCGACGTGGGCCCTGACGGTTCTCATCCCCGACGAGAGGGAGGACGTCTGCGACCAGCGGCTGACCCCGGCCGAGGAGGTTGAGGAGGTTCCCGTAGCCGCGGATGAAGAGAGAACCGTCTCCATCGGGACAAAACTCCCGGCCGCCCTGAGGGCGACCCTCGTCGCCTTGCTCCAGGAAAATGCGGATATATTCGCGTGGTCACCCGCCGACATGCCGGGGGTTGACCGGACGGTGATCTCTCACAGGTTAAATGCGGACCCAGAAGCCCGACTGGTCCGACAGAAGAAGAGAAGTGCGGGGGGGCAAAAAGAAGAGGGCGGCCGAGGAAGAAGTAGAGCGGCTCCTCAAAGCCAAGTTTGTCCGCCCGGTGGATTACCCGGACTGGCTCGCCAACGTCGTTTTGGTGAAGAAGCCCAGTGGAAAGTGGCGCATGTGTGTCGACTTCACCGACCTCAACAAGGTATGCCCGAAGGACAGCTTTCCCCTACCCCGGATCGACCGCTTGGTGGACCAGGCGTCCGGCTACGAGTTGTTAAGCTCTATGGACGCCTTCTCGGGGTACAACCAGATACCGATGGCGGAGGAGGACAAGGAAAAGACGTCTTTTGTCACCGACAAGGGCACCTTCTGTTACACCAAGATGCCCTTTGGACTGAAGAACACCGGGGCGACCTATCAGCGGATGGTAGACCGAATATTCGGCCCTCGGGTGGGGCGAAACCTGGAAGTCTACATCGACGACATGCTGGTAAAGAGTAGGAGGGCCCCAGACCACCTCGTCGACCTACAGGAAACTTTCCAAAGGGTCTGCCGATACAACCTAAGACTAAACCCCGCGAAGTGTATCTTCAGTGTGCAGTCGGGAAAATTCCTGGGCTTCATGATAACGAAGCGGGGGATCGAGGTGAACCCCGACAAGGTGGCGGCCCTCATCAGTATGGCGGAACCCCAGACGATCCGGGACTTGCAGCGACTGAACGGCCGAATCGCTGCTCTGGGGCGATTCCTGTCGAAATCTGCGGAGAAGTCACTCCCCTTCTTCAGGGTCTTGCGCACAGCCTTTGGCATGGCTAAGGATAAGAGGAAGGTGATCCCGTGGGACGACGACTGTGCGCGGGCGTTCGCAGAGCTGAGGGCTTACCTACGGAGCCCACCGCTCCTCGCACGGCCGGAAGAAGGCGAACCCCTAGGGCTGTACTTGGCGACCAACGAGGAGGCCGTTAGCTCCGTCCTAATTAAGGAGGAAGGGGGTGCAGCGCCCTGTTTACTACACCAGCCGAATCCTCAGGGAGGCAGAGACTCGTTACAGTCCCATCGAGAGAGCCGCCTACTGCCTAGTCACCACAGCCCGAAAGCTCCGACCATACTTCCAGGCCCATCCCATAGCCGTCCACACCGACATACCCCTCGAGAAAAACCTGAAGAGACTGGAGCGATCGGGGAGGATGCTCAACTGGAGTGTCGAGCTCAGCGAGTTCGACATAACGTATAAGGTCCGGACGGTGATCAAGGGCCAGGCGCTGGCCGACTTCGTAGTGGAATACACCGCAGGGGGCACACCGGGGAACCAGCCAGGGCTCCCCTTGGCGACCGTGTCCCCGCGGGGGACCGGGGTGGGCGAACCCTCAGAGCCCCCCCAGATGGACGTGGACGAATTATGGACCATCCACGTCGACGGCTCTGTGACGGGATCCGGGACCGGGGCAGGTATCGTCATTCAAACCCCTGATGGATGCTCGTTGGAGTACGTCCTACGCTTCAACTTCCCGGCAACCAACAATGTCACGGAGTACGAGGCCGCGGTTAACGGGTTGAAACTCGCTAAGGCGGTGGGGGCGACGAACGTGTTGCTCCTAAGTGACTCACAGCTCGTCGTCCAACAAATCCTAGGGAGCTTCGAGGCTCGAGAAGAAACAATGAAGCGTTACCTTAGGCGCATCCAGATCGAACTCCGCAAGTTCAAGAAGGCGGACGTCCAGCACCTGTCCCGCTCCAACAACCTCCAGGCGGACGCCCTGTCTAAGCTGGCTTCCTCCTCCGCGGCCGAGATCGGGAAGGCCATCTACGTTGAAAGCCTATGGACCCCAACCATTGACGAAGGAGAACTGATGTGTACGGGCACGGTGACGACATGGATGACCCCCATTGTGAAGTACTTGGAGACGGGGGAACTGCCCGAGGAGCGGATGCTGGCTAAACAGGTGGAGAGGCGAGCCCTGTCATTCGTACTCCTCAATGGAGTGATGTACCGCCACCGCCGCGCCAATTTCGACGTCCTGCCCTATCTGAACTGCTTTGGCCCGGAGCAGGCTGAGCAAGTCATCCGCGATGTGCACGAGGGCTTCTGCGGAAACCACCATGGCGGTCGCACAATCGCCCACAAAATAATGCGCCAGGGGTACTATTGGCCGACGATGATCCGAGACGCGGTTCAGTATGTTAAGAGGTGCGAGGCGTGCCAGAAATTCTGCCGACGGACGACTGCACCTCCGGCCAACCTGATGCCCATCGTGAGCCCGATCCCCTTCGCCAAATGGGGACTCGACATCCTTGGGCCTTTCCCAAAGGCCTCCGGAGGAAGGAAATATCTAGTCATCACCGTGGACTACTTCACGAAGTGGGTGGAAGCGGAGCCGCTAGCGCGTATCACGTGGACGGACATGAAGGGCTTCATCTGGCAATCCGTTATATGTCGCTTTGGGATTCCCCGCTCCATAGTCACGGATAACGGAAAGCAGTTCGATTGCGAAGGCTTCCGTGACTTCAGCTCGGGCTGGGGGATCAAACTCCAGTTCACGTCAGTCGCCCACCCACAGTGCAACAGAATGGCGGAGGCCACGAATAAATGCATCTTGAACCCAATGAAGAAAAAGGTGGACGCCGCCCTGGGGGCGTGGGTCGACGAGCTGCCGGGAATCCTATGGTCCTATCAAACCACCCACAAGGCCTCGATGGGAGAAAGCCCATTCATTCTAGCATACGGATCGGAGGCGGTCGTTCCCGTGGAGGTTGGCGAAGAGACGCTCTGACTAAAGCTCTTCGACGAAGAGATCAATGGGGAGGGACTCGGCCTCAGTCTTGAATTGATAGACGAGGTAAGAGACCGGGCCCTGACGAGCCTCGTCAAACATAGCCAGAGGATGGCACGATACTATGACTCCCGGGTAAAGCCGCGGACTTTCAGGATCGGCCACTTGGTCCTCAGAGACGCCACCTTCCGCCCCGAGACCGCCCAGCGGGGAAAGCTGGCCGCCAAATGGGAAGGGCCCTACAAGGTCGTCGATATTGTCGGACCAGCCACGTACATCTTGGCAACCCCCAAAGGGAACGAACTGGCCCACCCTTGGAACGTAAAGCATCTGCTAAAATTCTACCAATAGTTGTGAGTTTTTCTTTTTCATACATACGAAATACCCATCTATCCGCTTTCCCCAACCTTGTTGTTCCTACATAAGTTTTGCAGCGTAAATCTCCGAACCTCTGGGGCAGGGCCAACCCTAGCCACCCAAACCAGAGAAGGGCACGGGCTGGGCTACGCGCCCGCTCCCCCCCTCAAGACCTCTGGGGCAGGGCCAACCCTAGCCACCCAAACCAGAGAAGGGCACGGGCCAGGCTACGCGCCCGCTCCCCCCCTCAAGACCTCTGGGGCAGGGCCAACCCTAGCCACCCAAACCAGAGAATGGCACGGGCCGGGCTACGCACCCGCTCCCCCCCTCAAGACCTCTGGGGCAAGGCCAACCCTAGCCACCCAAACCAGAGAAGGGCACGGGCCGGGCTACGCAACCGCTCCCCCTCCCTCAAGACCTCTGAGGCAGGGCCAACCCTAGCCACCCAAACCAGAGAAGGGCACGGGCCGGGCTACGCGCCCGCTCCCCCCCTCAAGGCCTCTAGGGCAAGGCCAACCCTGGCCACCCAAACCAGAGAAGGGCACGGGCCGGGCTACGCGCCCGCTCCCCCCCTCAAGACCTCTGGGGCAGGGCCAACCCCAGCCACCCAAACCAGAGAAGGGCCGGGCCGGGCTACGCGCCCGCTCCCCCCCCCCCCTCTCAAGACCTCTGGGGCAGGGCCAACCCTAGCCACCCAAACCAGAGAAGGGCACGGGCTGGGCTACGCGCCCGCTCCCCCCTCAAGACCTCTGGGGCAGGGCCAACCCTAGCCACCCAAACCGGAGAAGGGCACGGACCGGGCTACGCGCCCGCTCCCCCCCTCAAGACCTCTGGGGCAGGGCCAACCCTAGCCACCCAAACCAGAGAAGGGCACGGGCCGGGCTACGTGCCCGCTCCCCCCCTCAAGACCTCTGGGGCAGGACCAACCCTAGCCACCCAAACCAGAGAAGGGCACGGGCCGGGCTACGCGCCCGCTCCCCCCCCCCTCAAGACCTCTGGGGCAGGGCCAACCCTAGCCACCCAAACCAGAGAAGGGCACGGGTCGGGCTACGCGCCCGCTCCCCCCCCCCCCCCCCCCTCAAGACCTCTGGGGCAGGGCCAACCCTAGCCACCCAAACCAGAGAAGGGCACGGGCCGGGCTACGCGCCCGCTCTCCCCCCCCCCCCCCCCCCCCCCCTCAAGACCTCTGGGGCAGGGCCAACCCTAGCCAACCAAACCAAAGAGGGCTACGCGCCCATGACCCTCGAAAAATCGAAAGAAGACAGGGGCACATAAACCGGGACGAAATGGCGTCAGTTCCCGAATAGGCGGCCCCGATGTGACTCGACGAAACGAAAGGACATTCGAGAAATATGCCACCATTAATGGTACACTCCAAAAGAGGCTCCGTAAGAGCCACCTGGCAAAAGCGGTTTCCCACGGGCGTGAATCCGAGGAGCCCATTAATAAGGCCAACTCATCGCAATAAATATGGGGGAAACCGTCAGCGAGATCTCCCTATAAAGACACCACTCACCCTTCCGAAAGAAAAAGAAAAAAGAGTCGGAAGACATGAGAAATCGGTACTTATCCCCCCCCCCCCCCCCGCCCGCTGGGAAACGGGCCGAGATACAACTCCCTAACAAAAGAGAAGTCACCGGCCATCAGTGGTTCCCACCACCCAGGGTGACGGTTCCTGCATCTCCACCACCTCCGATAGGATATTCCTCTTACAAACGGATCGCCAACAGGATATTCCGCTTACACAAGGGAAATCCACCTTTCACGCCTCCGTCCCCCCTAAACAAGGACGAGTCGGAGAAAGGTAGGCATCCGACCCCCGCTGACAGGAAAAGCGAGAGCCCCCCGGGCTTGCAAGCCAGTACCTCCTCGCCGTCGACCTCCGGACGGGGACCTCGGCAAGGCTGCATCCCTGGCGAGCCCAAACGGCGAGTCACGGCGTGTCAGCCCGCCCCGGCACGATCGGGCCCCGAACCCCACCCTCAAACCCCAAACAGCGAGGTGTGGGGGGAGGGCGGCCCGATCATCAGGACTCCCCCCACCCTCAAACCCAAGCAGCGAGGCGTGGGGGGGCGCCCCGATCATCAAGACCCCCCAAGACACAAGCCCCAGAAAGACGGCTTCCCTGGTGATCCCCCCCAGTGCTTCTACCGGACCGGGGAGACCTTACAACACTTCAGCACGGAAGGCGGTCGCTCACCTCTGCGCCAAGAACAACTCGAGTTAAAAAGGCCCACCCCGCAGAAGGTGACCCCTAGATCCGGAGGTCGTTCACCGCAGGCGAGGACAGCTCTACATCCCATCCTAGGGCCGGATCTTACCCCACAATGGGCGATAATCTAAGAACTCATGTACAAGCCATAGATCAGTTCTTGCAAATTTAAATGAAAACATTCATCCTTGTCAGATACGCTTTGATTTTTGGAGAATACCATAGCGTGAAGCGATCCCCCCGCCAAGTGCCAGGCGAGCTCCCCACCCCTCATGGCGTGGAAAGTAGGAACGGCGCAACGCACTCCCCGGACTAGCTTAGGACGCCCAGGAAGTTTACAGCCGCAGCTCGACCCCCTCGATACTACGCTTCCAACCAAGACCCCTTGCCAACTAAAGTCAACGACAACTTTCGGTCAAAAGGGACAGAAGTGAACGGACGCCCGCCCTGTGGGACCATTTCCGCCCGAGGTCAAATCGTGATAAGGCTGCATGTCTCATCCCGAACCTTTCCAGCAATTCCCCGCCCTGCCCAAAGACAACACAAACCATCAACATCCCCTTCCCCCAGACCTCGCGATCTCGGAAAAGGGAATGTTGGGGGCATAATTAGTAATTGTGTAACTCACGCAAGAAGCCAAAATATGCAACCTCAGCGGTAAAACACGGCAAAGACCGACATCCCCGTAACGCCTCGGCTCAGACCACACAGCGACCAACTACCCAGGGCCGGTCCCCTAAACCACATCTGGATTCCCCCAGATTAGGCCCAACATCCTCAAAAACTCAGCCCGGGGGATAGGGACACGCGACCTGGGACGGACTGTGAAACAACACCTGTCGAATATACGCCTAGTCCAGACAAGGCAGCGGCCTAGTCTCGTCAAGGCAGCGCCACGATGCGACTTGACATAACGAAAGGACGCTTGGACAACACGCCATTAGCAGCAACACGCCCCCCGAGAGGCCAGAGCAGACAACCCGTGTCGGGTACCGCCAGGAAAAAGCGATTCCCAAAGCGCGTGATTCAGCGAAGCCCATTAATGGCACTTGTCCCTCACATTATCCACAGAAAACCCTTCCGCAGAATCCCACTATAAGTACCCCCCCTTCAGAAGTCAGGGGAGAGTGGGAGATAGACAAAGGGGATTCGCATCCCCTCACACCGGGTATGAAACAGCCCCGAGCGCCCCACCGAGCTACGAAGAAGGCCGATGACCACTGACGGGCCCCACTTCCCCCGACGGTGACCGCCATAGCCCCACGACCCCTGATAGGATATTCCCCTTACACATGGGAGGCCCCACCCGCCAGCCTTCCTCCTGCTCGTTACCGGATTAAACGGCAGGTCCAGAAGACTGGCCGCGGGCCGCAACACCCCAATTAACACCCAGCCTACGGCGATCCCTACGGGGTGCGAGGGCGGAAACCCCCAACGGCTCTCCCAGCGACGCCACCACTGCTACCTCGTCCTCCGCCTCCCCCGGGGTTCCCCCTCGGTGCGCGGGATCCCTGGCGAGGCCGGGCAACCCTCCAGCACGGCGACGGCGAGGCAGAACGCGAGGAAACGAGGAAAGGGAAAGGAAGAGGGTCCCCCGACAAACGAGGGTCAACCCCCCCCCCCCCCCCGAAGGGCGGACCACCACGGGGTGGCATCCCTGATTAAACCAAACATTGATTCCCGGCGCGTCAGCTCGTCCCCGGACAATGAGGCAGTAGGAATTCAGCGGTCAGTAAAAAGGAAGACCACCCCGCAACGGGGTTTTGCTCACCCCGATATAGCGGGTGACGAGTGTAAACAACCTCACGTCCCGACCACTGGTTTAGTCACACCTACCCTATTGTTGTAAGTATCATCTGGATCTCCGGTAAAGGTTGATGAATAATATTCCTCCTTTCGGACCCCTCCCCCTGAGCCCAAGCGCACAACAGCTGGGAGGTCCACCAGGCACAGCACGGCTGAAGTCTCGCGAAAATTACAAACACGCCCGGTAAACACCTCTCATCAAAGACCATAACCTTCTCAAAAAAGTCGGGCTCCCCCAAAATCCGACCTAGCCGCCACCCGCAACGGCACGTCGGGGAGGGGGGGCAACACCCCCCTTTGGTTCCCACTCGGGATGAGACCTCGCGATCCTGCAACAGTGGGACACACCCCGCGGGAGCGGCGTCACCACCCCTGAGCTTGGATCCAGGTCCGAGTCAGGTCATAGGGCAGCGTTACGCCATCCGAGCCGAGCCGGGCTTCCGCCTCACACTCGAATGCCGGGGGCAATTGTTACGACCTAATGATCATAAGAATCCGACTCCCGCCTGGATCCGCTGACATACCCCACTAACTCTCCCCTTCACGAAAGGGCCGCTCCCCGGGAGACCGAAGCTACACGGGAACGGGCGCACCTCGCAGCACTCCCCCTACCCGGCCGAGGCACACAACCGCGGTTGCACGGCCCGTCGGGGGCAAGGCGCTTGGGGAGCGCCTGGACAGTACCGCCGGAGGTGCTGACAGGTATGTGCGTGTCCTTCCGTGCCAGCGGCCCGCAAGCCACGACCGAAAAGAGGGCGCGGCCGGGCCGGACAACCACTGAGTCAATCGACCCGGCCGGCCCCCATGAACCGTGGCGCCAGGGACGGCATAGCCCGACCTATAGATTGTCACCAACGACAAACAACCTAGGATAAGGACACGACTGACACTAACGCCGCCCGACCATCTGACAAAGCACCCCCGACAGCTGAGCCCCCTGACACTTAATGCTTTCGGCCCTGACATCCTGACAAAAGTGCCCCTGGCCGTTGCGCCGTCTGACAAAAGCAGGTCAGGCACTCCTGTTCCTGACATCCTCGTCCGAAGCTACCGCTGACAACCGAGCCAACTCAGCACGTCGAGTCAGCATGCCAGGTCAGCCCCATCTAGTCATCTCCCATCAGGTATAAATACCCCCTTACTTCTTACGAGGAAGGGGGTTGGCAAATTCTCTCTCAAAATCTATTATTCACACACGAGAGTCTAACGACTGGTTTTCATGTATCTGGATTTATTATATTATATTATATGTTTTGGTGGATTTTCTCCTCATGTGTGGTTTTCGTCTCCGTAGCTTTCATTTTCGATCGTTTCGTCGTGTTTTCTTAGCTTCTTCCTTAGAATCGTCGATTTCGGAGTAAGTCATTCGTGACGGGCTTCGTATCGGTCATATCTTATTATTAGATCAAGCCTAGGAGTCTTAGGAATCGATCCCGGAGCTCCGCGCTCCATATCGGAACTTTTGGTGCACGTTAGCCGGTGTAAGAAGGGGAACCGACCGACTAGATGACGATTTAGTCGGTCGGCAAGCCTTCATGGACAGACTAGTGGGCTTTCTAAATTTCTCAGGAGTTACTGTTTCTCGTTAGTCGGTCTAAGAACGTTGGTTGACCGACTAGGTTGCAAACTAGTCGGTCGGCAATACTTCTGTGACCGACTAACTCTTCAACTATTTTTGGTATCAGTTGTTGTTCCTTCTTAGTCGGTCTAAGTTCATCTCTCGACCGACTAGTTGTCAAACTAGTCGGTCAGCAGTTGTTCATTGACCGACTAAATCTAAATCCTGATTCTGTACAGGAGTTACTGTTTACACTTAGCCGGTCTGCGTTGGTCAACCGACCAACTAGTTCCCAAACTAGTCGGTCAGTGGTTGCTCCTTCACCGACTAATCTGTGTTAAAACCCTAATTTCTGGGCAGCCACCAGCCCATCCTATTTAAACCCCTCCCAAACGTTTTCTTCTTCCTCCTCTCGACCTAAAACCCTAGTTTCTCCCCCCATTGAGCCCCCTTCTACCTCAAACCCTTATTCCTTCATCCCAAGCCCTAAATCCATCATCTAAACTCTCCCCTAACACATTCTACCTCTCATCTTCCTCAAAATCTCATCAAACCCCCAAAATCCACATCAAAACCCATTTCTCCAGATTTTTCCCAACTTGTTCAGATCTGAACCCTAGGTTCCCCGGAGCGTTTCTTCCGTCGCCGTGGTTGCTCGGCATCGTTCTTCCGTTTCCTCTACGGTAATGATCGATCTCTTAATGTTTTCATAACCCGTTATGTTTTTGTGAAACCCTAATGAAATGAGCGTTGTTTTGATGTTTGTTTCCCCGTAGCAGCGACTTCCCCGTAGATTAGCATCCGCGAGACGAACCCTCGTCGATCGTCATCCTCGGTGCTAGGCAAGTGAAACTTGCCACTTAGGGTTTAGGCCATGTTTTAGGCCATTTGCTTGTTGTAGGCGTAAAAGAGACTAGGCGACGAAATGATACTCGCCTAGGCACAATTCCGGGACTAGCTTGACAACGAAGCTAGGACCGTCGTTTACATGTTGCACAACTACCATGTCATGTTTAATTTTGATTATCGGTACGCGAATACATTGTCATCCATGCTATCCATGTTGTATATCGCATTCGTAGCAAACGCTGCAATACTTGTGTTTCCTGGCTCATGTTCCAGAAGCGGGCCATGTGTTGGTTGATAGCCAATGCCCGACCTACTAGTTTCCGGCTAGGCACCCACTATACGTGGGCATAACCCTATGCCATACGTGTTATTCACACTTCCTGGCTCGTGTCCCAGAAGCAAGCATTCTGTGTTCAGGGGTAATGCCCTGGCTCGACACACGTGGGAGGGGTAGAGATAAACGGTCACTTGAGCTTAGGAGTTGGCCCGATCAGCCACTCTAGCCAACAGGCGGAATCTCTGTGCACGACATGTTTACTTGACGTGATTTACTTGACTTGTACTTGAACACAGCCTGTGGGCAATAGGGCACTCGTTGAGTGATCTCTTGTACTTGTTACTTGACATTACATGTCACAACTACCACTTGTTACTTGCTACTTGTACTTCACTTGTTATTCCCATGCGATACTTGCCATGCTATGCATCATACTATAACTGTTAGGTTGCTAGTTTACCTTACCTTCAGTTTCCTTGCCCAAGTCTTTTAGACTTGCTGACATGTGCCCCTTTACTCTTTTGGGTGTCACATGTTAGATCTCGAGCCTGAGTCCGTTGTTGAGGACGAGGTGTTTGCTGACGCTGAGCCCGAGCCTGTGTTTGGCGGGGAGTACGTGGACATTGGGGACCAGTCCTAGTGTCTTCGTTGTGCTTTTCCTTTTGTTTAGACTGATGTTTTGTTGTTGGTGCGTAGAACCTATACTTCGTTACGTTGTTGGTTTTGTTGGCCTTGTTCTGGGCCTTTAGACTCTTTCTTTTAGCCTGGTGGCTTTTCTGGATGTTGAACTTATTTTCGTGTTGGACAAATTATGAGATGTGAGAATTTTATTTCTGTCTCTCCTTGTGTTATTATTGTTGTTCCGTTTGTGGTTACAGGGACCTGCTTATGTTTTATTGACGCTTATCGGGTTTGGGGCTTCACAGCTCCACTCTCGTGCGGACCTTTTCACGTCTTGCCTCCATTTTAGGGAAGCGAGGCGTGACAGGTTTTGTTGGTGGCCCATGCAGGTCCTTCTGTAACTGCGATTATCGGAGTGACGATAATAATATTAGAATGTCCAATAAACTAAGTTCGACGCCCGAGTCATAAGCTATGAGTCTAATTGTTTCGTTTTCTGTGTCACTAGATGGCAGGAAGACGAATCACCCGTGGTGGAGGTAGTGGTGCGCCCCCTCATGATGAGGAGCCTGAGCGAGAACCCACCAACGGGGAGATGATGCGGATGATGCTCAGATGATGCAGGTGCAGCAAGGCGTGCTCCTGCAAGTCCAGAATGCTCCGGCTGGTCGTGCCCCTCGGGCGACTCCGGAGGCCCCTCGCTCCGAGCCGGGAGCGAAGAAATTTCGGGAGATGGGTCCCGCATATTTTAATGGGTCTGAGGGTCCTCTGGCTGCCGATGAGTGGATTCGGAACATAGAGGATAATCTGAAGATGGCCAAGATCACCCCGGCTGGATGGGTTGATTTGGCGAAGAGGCAACTCAAGGATAATGCTCGGAACTGGTGGGATGCGGAAGAGAAGATGTTGGTGGAGCCGATAGCTTGGGCTACCTTTAAGTCCAGGTTTGATGAGGAGTTCTTTCCGAAGGCTGCTAAGAAGGAGATGCTGCAGCGTTTCATTGATCTAAAGCAAGGGAGCTTGACGGTGGACCAGTACCACCAAGAGTTCACTAGGCTGAGTCGGTTCGCACCGAAGATGGTGCAGGATGCTGATGAGAGGGCTCAGAGGTTCCTGCAGAGACTTGCTTTGGAGCTCCAGAGTTTTGTGTCTTCCTTCGATCTGGACTCTTATCAGAAGGTTCTGGTCGCTGCCAGGAAGCAGGAGCTGAAACTGAGTCAGAGGAGAGGACATGTTTCTGGTGTTGGGAAGAGGCCTATGGAGCAGGCCAGAGCGATGGTTAGGCCTGGTTTCAAGCCTAATCAGCCAGCTCAGTTCAAGAGGCCAGGAGGGTCTATTCTGAAGACTTGCCATTTCTGCGGTAGGACCGGGCACGTCAAGGATCAGTGTAGGAGATTCCTGGGCCAGTGTGTCGTCTGTGGGGATCCTACTCATGCCATGAAGGATTGTCCGAGGTCGAAGCAGCCTTGGAGGGCACCTGTTGCAGCACAGCCGTTGCAGCAACGAGCGTCTGTTCCCGCTGGACGTGGAGCAGCTCTTGTTCCACAGAGTCAGGCCTTTCGGCAGGCTGTTCCACCGAGAAGGCAGGCCTTTCTGATGACTGAGGAGGAGAGCATGGCCGTGGATGAGGTTATTACAGGTAACGCTCGTTCTAGCTATTTTCTTCCTTAGTTAGTTGATTGTTAATTATGTTGGTTGCTTGCTCATGTTTGTTGCTAGAATAGGATTTGATTATTAGACTGCTTGCTAGGTGTGGTTTTGGTTTGCACATTTCCTGCGCGAGTCCTCTTTGACTCAGGTGCGTCGATGTGCATTTTGGCCCGGAGCTTCGTGGAGAAGCATTCCTTGTCGACGTCCTCTCTTCCTAAGAGTTGGAATATCGTCACAGGGAACGGTGTGGTCTCGGTGCATCGTGGGTGCAATTCTTGCCCGTTGGTGGTTTGTGGACGAGAGCTTTGTGCTGATTTTATTGTCCACGACATCATCAATTACGATGCGGTCCTAGGGATGGATTGGCTTGCGAATTTCTATGCTACGATTGACTGTCGAAGGAAGAAGGTGGTGTTCGAGATTCCCAGGCATCCAGTGTTTGAGTTCAGCCGTGGTAGCAGTTCGCTTGGTCCTGTCAGATTTCGGGCCAGACCAGTGGAGGTCGTGGCTATGCGGATGGAGTTGGAGAGGCCAGCTGTGGTGCGGGATTTTGATGACGTCTTCCCCGAGGAGATGTCTGGTTTGCCACCGGATCGAGCTTTGGAATTTTCTATTGATCTTGTTCCGGGAGCGCAGCCGATTTCGAAAGCACCGTATCGTATGGCGCCTGCAGAATTGGAAGAGTTGCGGAAACAGTTGGATGAGCTTTTGCGGAAGGGTTACATCAATCCTAGTGTGTCTCCGTGGGGAGCATCGGTGTTGTTGGTGAAGAAGAAGGATGGTTCGCGTCGCATGTGCGTGGACTATCGGGAGTTGAATGCGGTGACCATTAAGAATAAATACCCGTTGCCTCGCATCGATGATATCTTTGATCAGCTTGGAGGTTCGAGGGTGTTTTCTAAATTGGATTTGAGGAGTGGTTACCATCAGTTGAAGGTGAAGAAGGATGATGTTCCGAAGACAGCGTTCAGGACGAAGTATGGACACTATGAGTTTGTGGTTATGCCCTTTGGCGTAACTAACGCACCCGCAGTTTTCATGAATCTAATGAACCTGATTTTCTATGACTTTTTGGATAAGTTTGTCGTTATCTTTATTGAAGACATTCTGATCTATTCGAAGTCGGAGGAAGAGCATGCCTCGCACTTGAGGACAGTGTTGGAGATGTTGAGGAAGCATCGTTTATATGCTAAGTTTTCGAAGTGCGAGTTTTGGCTGGATAGAGTTGCTTTTCTTGGGCATGTGGTGACTGGAGATGGCATTTCAGTGGATCCCGAGAATATTAGGGCCATCAGAGAGTGGCCTGTTCCGTCGTCAGCGTCTGAGATCCGGAGTTTCCTTGGACTTGCCGGTTATTATCGGCGTTTCATTAAGGACTTTTCCCGTATTGCCGAGCCGATGACCAGGTTGACGCAGAAGAATGTACCTTTTGTTTGGTCGGGTGATTGTGAGAATGCTTTTGGTGTTCTGAGGGAGAGGTTGACGACTGCCCCTATTCTTGCTGTGCCTGATCGCAGCGGTGGATTTGAGATCTTTTGCGATGCTTCTGGCAAGGGTCTCGGTTGTGTGTTGCATCAGCACGGGTATGTTGTGGCTTATGCGTCTCGTCAGCTTAAGGTTCATGAGAAGAATTACCCGACGCATGATTTGGAATTGGCTGCTGTTGTGTTTGCTCTTAAGATTTGGAGGCACTTCCTGCTGAGTGAGAAAGTGAAAATTTTCACCGATCACAAAAGCTTGAAGTATATTTTTACTCAGAAGGAGCTCAACATGCGACAGCGTCGATGGTTGGAGCTCATGGTGGATTATGAGATTGATTTGCAGTATCACCCTGGCAAGGTGAATGTGGTCCCTGATGCGCTGAGTAGGCTTCCAGCGGTAATGATTTTGACCTCACAGTGGAGATTGCAGCAGGATTTTTGCGAGTCTGGTGTTGAGATTGTTCTTCCTGGGGAGGCTTCTTCGTTGATGTGTATGCAGATACAGTCGACGATCGTGGATCGGATTAAGGCTGGCCAGGCTGAGGATCCGAAGCTGGTGAAGATTCGGGAGCAGGTAGAAGCCGGTCTGCGGACTGACTTTCTGATTCATGAGGATGTCTCGCTGAGGTTTGGAGCCAGGTTGTGTGTGCCAGCTGGAGATATTAGAGAGGAGTTGATGGTGGAGGCACACAATTCGTCGTATTCTGTGCATCCTGGTGGCACCAAGATGTACCAGGATCTTCGTCTGAATTATTGGTGGCATGGTATGAAGAGGAGTGTGGCTCGGAGTGTGGCCAAGTGTTTGGTTTGTCAGCAAGTGAAGGCGGAGCATCAGCGTGCGGCCGGGTTGCTACAACCGCTTCCGATTCCGGAGTGGAAGTGGCAACACATCACTATGGATTTCGTGACTGAACTGCCTCGGAGTCCGAAGCAGAATGACGTGATTTGGGTGATCGTAGATCGATTGACCAAATCCGCGCACTTTATTCCGTTCCGAGTGGGACAGTCCATTGAGGCGCTAGCGAGGAGATATATGGAGGTAAATTCTTCTACCCTCCGTTTTTATTTCCTTTTCCTAGTTTAGATAGTGATGTAACGTGAATCGTGCAGGAGGTCGTGCGACTTCACGGAGTCCCCGTGAGTATCGTGTCGGACAGAGACACGAGGTTCACATCTCAGTTCTGGCAGAGTTTGCAGAAAAGTTTGGGTACGCGTCTGAGTTTCAGCACGACGTACCATCCGCAGACGGATGGCCAGTCCGAGAGGACGATTCAGATTTTGAAAGACATGCTGAGGGCGTGCATGTTGGATTTCAAGGGTTCGTGGGAGGACCATCTACATCTGGTGGAGTTTTCTTACAACAACAGCTTCCAGGCGAGTATTGGCATGGTGCCTTTCGCCGCTCTTTATGGGAGGAATGTCGATCGCCATTGAGTTGGGATGACGTTGGTGATCGGGAGCTGTTGGGACCTGAGATGATCGTGGAGGCTGTGGATATTGTCAGGAACATTCGGGAGAGGTTGAGGATTGCTCAGGACCGTTTTAAGCATTGGGCGGATGCTAAACGTCGTCCTTTGGAGTTTCAGCCGGGTGACCATGTGTTCTTGAATATTTCCCCGAATCGTGGTGTGATTCGTTTTGGGAAGCAAGGGAAGTTGAGCCCGCGATACATTGGACCGTTTGACATTTTGGAGAGGGTTGGCGAGGTAGCTTATCGCTTAGCCTTGCCGCCATCTTTGGTGGGAGTTCACAATGGTTTCCATGTGTCGCAGCTTCGTCGATACATTAGCGATCCATCTCATGCGGTGGATTTCTCGGAGATTACCGTTCGCCCCGATATGACGTATGACCAGCATCCAGTGCAGATTCTGGACAGGCGTCAGAAGTCACTTCGAAACAAGGTTTTCAACCTTGTGAGGGTGATGTGGCGACACGGCTCGCCTGGAGAGTCTACTTGGGAGAATGAGTATGAGATGCGAGAGCGCTTCCCACTTTTGTTTCCGGACACGTGAGTGTTTGGAAATTCCGAGGACGGAATTTTTCTTAAGTTGGGGCGGATGTAACGACTGGTTTTCATGTATCTGGATTTATTATATTATATTATATGTTTTGGTGGATTTTCTCCTCATGTGTGGTTTTCGTCTCCGTAGCTTTCATTTTCGATCGTTTCATCGTGTTTTCTTAGCTTCTTCCTTAGAATCGTCGATTTCGGAGTAAGTCATTCGTGACGGGCTTCGTATCGGTCATATCTTATTATTAGATCAAGCCTAGGAGTCTTAGGAATCGATCCCGGAGCTCCGCGCTCCATATCGGAACTTTTGGTGCACGTTAGCCGGTGTAAGAAGGGGAACCGACCGACTAGATGACGATTTAGTCGGTCGGCAAGCCTTCATGGACCGACTAGTGGGCTTTCTAAATTTCTCAGGAGTTACTGTTTCTCGTTAGTCGGTCTAAGAACGTTGGTTGACCGACTAGGTTGCAAACTAGTCGGTCGGCAATACTTCTGTGACCGACTAACTCTTCAACTATTTTTGGTATCAGTTGATGTTCCTTCTTAGTCGGTCTAAGTTCATCTCTCGACCGACTAGTTGTCAAACTAGTCGGTCAGCAGTTGTTCATTGACCGACTAAATCTAAATCTTGATTCTGTACAGGAGTTACTGTTTACACTTAGTCGGTCTGTGTTGGTCAACCGACCGACTAGTTCCCAAACTAGTCGGTCAGTGGTTGCTCCTTGACCGACTAATCTGTGTTAAAACCCTAATTTCTGGGCAACCGCCAGCCCATCCTATTTAAACCCCTCCCAAACGTTTTCTTCTTCCTCCTCTCGACCTAAAACCCTAGTTTCTCCCCCATTGAGCCCCCTTCTACCTCAAACCCTTATTCCTTCATCCCAAGCCCTAAATCCATCATCTAAACTCTCCCCTAACACATTCTACCTCTCATCTTCCTCAAAATCTCATCAAACCCCCAAAATCCACATCAAACCCCATTTCTCCATATTTTCCCCAACTTGTTCAGATCTGAACCCTAGGTTCCCCGGAGCGTTTCTTCCGTCGCCGTGGTTGCTCGGCATCGTTCTTCCGTTTCCTCTACGGTAATGATCGATCTCTTAATGTTTTCATAACCCGTTATGTTTTTGTGAAACCCTAATGAAATGAGCATTGTTTTGATGTTTGTTTCCCCGTAGCAGCGACTTCCCCGTAGATTAGCATCCGCGAGACAAACCCTCGTCGATCGTCATCCTCGGTGCTAGGCAAGTGAAACTTGCCACTTAGGGTTTAGGCCATGTTTTAGGCCATTTGCTTGTTGTAGGCGTAAAAGAGACTAGGCGACGAAATGATACTCGCCTATGCGCAATTCTGGGACTAGCTTGACAACGAAGCTAGGACCGTCGTTTACCATGTTGCACAACTACCATGTCGTGTTTAATTTTGATTATCGGTACGCGAATACATTGTCATCCATGCTATCCATGTTGTATATCGCATTCGTAGCACACGCTGCAATACTTGTGTTTCCTGGCTCGTGTTCCAGAAGCGGGCCATGTGTTGGTTGATAGCCAATGCCCGACCTACTAGTTTCCGGCTAGGCACCCACTATACGTGGGCATAACCCTATGCCATACGTGTTATTCACACTTCCTGGCTCGTGTCCCAGAAGCGAGCATTCCGTGTTCGGGGGTAATGCCCTGGCTCAACACACATGGGAGGGGTAGAGATAAACGGTCACTTGAGCTTAGGAGTTGGCCCGATCAGCCACTCTAGCCAACAGGCGGAATCTCTGTGCACGACATGTTTACTTGACGTGATTTACTTGACTTGTACTTGAACACAGCCTGCGGGCAATAGGGCACTCGTTGAGTGATCCCTTGTACTTGTTACTTGACATTACATGTCACAACTACCACTTGTTACTTGCTACTTGTACTTCACTTGTTATTCCCATGCGATACTTGCCATGCTATGCATCATACTATAACTGTTAGGTTGCTAATTTACCTTACCTTTAGTTTCCTTGCCCAAGTCTTTTAGACTTGCTGACATGTGCCCCTTTACTCTTTTGGGTGTCACATGTTAGATCTCGAGCCTGAGTCCGTTGTTGAGGACGAGGCGTTTGCTGACGCCGAGCCCGAGCCTGTGTTTGGCGGGGAGTATGTGGACACTGGGGACCAGTCCTAGTGTCTTCGTTGTGCTTTTCCTTTTGTTTAGACTGATGTTTTGTTGTTGGTGCGTAGCACCTATACTTCGTTACGTTGTTGGTTTTGTTGGCCTTGTTCTGGGCCTTTAGACTCTTTCTTTTAGCCTGGTGGCTTTTCTGGATGTTGAACTCATTTTCGTGTTGGACAAATTATGAGATGTGAGAATTTTATTTTTGTCTCTCCTTGTGTTATTATTGTTGTTCCGTTTGTGGTTACAGGGACCTGCTTATGTTTTATTGACGCCTATCGGGTTTGGGGCTTCACAGCTCCACTCTCGTGTGGACCTTTTCACGTCTCGCCTCCATTTTAGGGAAGCGGGGCGTGACAGAGAGCAAAATTCATCCACATCTTTGTTCTCACACATATAGCTCGTCACGTACGGTCGACACAGCCTCAGTCCGACCGGCGTGCCTAGCCCCCGTTTTAAGTCCTATCACTGACTTAGGCATCGGAAGGGCTAAGGGTTGGACCCCAACCCCGCCCTTCTGACGAGTTGCTCGTGCTGCAGGAAAGCTCGCGCCTTGGTCGACATCAGCTTCAGCCTCCCGCCGTCCCATCTTCCTCCGCCGTGCCCGGAGAGATTTTACTCCGTGGCCACCCCCGGCAGCAAGTCCAACCTCTTCACCCCACTAATCACTTGTTGAATAGCACACCTAAACCCTCCTCTCAACATAACCACCGTGCCATTGGTTCTCCTCAATACAAATTCATTGTACGCGAGTTCCGCCTCGTAACAATCCCGAATAGAACCCTTCTGAGTAAGTCGACAAAGCTTACCTCGTGCTTCATTTTTCGCATTCTCGGGGTAGATTGCTTCTTGAGCTTCGCCTTGAACTCCTCCCAAGTGTTGATGGTGCACATTCCCTTCTCCATGTCATCGGATCGTCTACGCCACTACAATATAGCAATATCTTAGAGGTAAAGTGGAGTCGTGAGTAACTTGAATTCATCGTCCTTGATCCTCATAGCATCAAAGTACTTCTCCAAATTCCATATGAAATTATCAAGTTCTCGAGCGTTCCGTGTACCTCCATATGGCTTTGGCTTGGGGATGTCTACCTTCGGCAAGAAGGGATGGCTGACAACCGCTCCACTCGCCCATGCCATCTTCTGTTAGTTGAGCTCGCCCCTGAGCTCTTCCAACTCCTTCATGAGAGCCGTCACTTGAGCCTTCAAAGTTTGCTCCAAGAGATCGTAACTCTTCTGGAGCATGTCGACGGTTGAGTTCAAGACCCGCCAGTATCTCCTCCCGAAGCTCATCCATCCTGGAACGTAGCTCCTCGATGCTTTCCTACATGGTCTCGAACTGTTCCTTTGCCTCAGCCACGACGAGCTCCACTTTGTCCAACCGTGCCTCGAACATCGACATGATCTCCCTGGACTTCTCTATGCGAGGCGGCCTCTTTGCCATCTAAGCATCGCCAGCCGTAACTGTGACGTCGCTAGTTGACATCCTTCCCCGAACCGTAAGCTCTGATACCAACTTTCACGTGTGGACAGTTTAGCTACTTCAATCTCCCAATCCCGTGCGGCACTTTAGCTCACTCACCCTTCTTTAGAATGGCTAAGTCAGCCTAACTCTCACTCTTACTCTCAAGAAAGAACTTAAGAGCACAAGAGAACTCAAGAGAACTTGGAGAATGCCGTGCTTGTATTGCTTCCGACTCTTGGATGGTTCCAAATGGCCTCCCCTTGCCCTTATTTATAGGTGAGGCTCCCATACAACTAATGGTGGAGATTAGGCTTCTAGGGTCTTCCAAGATCCAATGGCTAGGAAGCATCTCTAGAACCTTCTCTACATTCCTCCTTTTAAAGAATATAAAAGAACACCCATGCATATACAAGAACATTCTAGATACACTTATTTACAAGTATACCCTAGAATACTCTAGAAGGATGCCACCTCATGTGCCAAATTCGAGCCACGTAGGCGATGATGTGGCGTTCGTGACACCTTCGGGCTGTGGTCGTGGGCCGAGACGTCTTGATCCACTCGTGGGGCCCCTGGGCTTGAGCCCGGGGTGGTCCTGGGCCGAGCGGTCGACTTGCTTCTCTTCAGCCCATTCGGTGGGTTGTATCAGGCATAAGGGCATACATTCCTCAACAATAATATAGTTTTTTAAACAATAGTCATTCTAATACAAATCACGAGTTTACAACTCTCAATTGGATTATTTTTTAAAAATTAATCATTCATTCATGAATAGGAACATGATTTAGATTTTTATGAGGACATTATTCATTGTGTTATTTGATTGACAAAATTGAAACAGTATTCTCAAAGACATTGATGCAAATCCATGCATCTAATATAAGATATACACTTTTATTCCAACTCAATAAAAATTGTTAAGTTTATTTTACAAAGAGAGATTCAACATTTCATGCTAATGATCATTACAATGATAAAAATTTCATAAGTTTATTTTAGGACCTATTTTTTGGTATAGGCTCTTAAAAGTTGTTTTATTATTTCTCATGATATATATCTAATTTTTTATATGTATAAAATTTTATTCACATTCATAGAACGTACAAAGAAGTTGGTTTAGTGCATTGTTGTAAAGTTTATTCGTGCCCAATTACCGACTTTAGCATGTGCTAGACATATGTTCTTTTGGGTGGGGGAGTGGACAAAAAATCTATATTACATTTGACAACATTTTTTGAATCCAAGGGCTGATTAGGACAAGCTGACGAGAACAAACAGGTTAAGGATGGTTGAGATTTGACATTGGAAAATCAATGGTTGAGATGAGAGTTTGCGAAAATTTTGGGAGGGAAAACTTTTGTATTTGGGGGAGGGGAATTTTTGGAGAAAAAAATTTAAGAGCTCTTGGAAGTTTAACAGCCATGCATTTATGTGATTTAATTTACAATATTTATAAAAAATAAGAAAAAGTAATATTATCAATGAAGTATATGTTGCCTTTTCAAATCATCCTTATCTATCCTGTCATTTGACTTCATCGAGAAAAAAACAATACACTCACAAATGGGATAACAGAGCGTTGTAATTAATACACTCGTCATTATTAGGGCGTCCGCACACTAAAGGCATGCCTTCGACACCCATTAAATTTTTTACGCTAATTTGTTGTTTTGCGCCCGATAAATTTTTTACGCTAATTTTTTATTCCATACCAAAGGCACCCGTGCCGAATTTGTTATTCCACGCCAAAGGTGCCTGCGTCAAATTTGTTGTTCTACACGAATTTATTGTTTTGCACTGCCAAAGGCGTCCGCGTCGAATTTGTTGTTCTGTGCCGAATTTGTTGTTCCACGCTGAATGAGCCCGCACCGAATTTGTTGGTCTACGATAATTTGTTTTTCTGCGCCAAATGTGCCCACGCTGAATTTGTTTTTCCGTGTCGAAGGTGTATGCGCCAAATTTGTTGTTCCACGTCGAAGGCGCCGGTGCCGCTAAATATTTTTACGCTAATGTGTTGTTCTTTTATATTTTGGTTGTGGAAATATTTTTTTGGGAACAAAGATTTCAGATGGAAAATCTTAAGTGAACAGTGCCCGCAGGCACGGGTTATGACTATCTATTATTTAAAACACAACTCTTTTTTATTGTTATGGCTGAGTAGGACAAGATAAAGAGTGTCTGTGATTTGATATTGGGGAATGGAAGGTTGAGATGAGTTTTGAGAAAGTTTTGAGGACAAATCGAGAAGTTGAAATCTTGGAATGGGTGCATATTTATATAAATGCAGAGTGGAGAGAGAGCGGGGGAGAGGGTACCTCGGGGTCTGGGGAATGGGATTGGCGTACGCTACAAGCTTCTTTTGAAACAGGAGGACGCATTGACATGGAAATGATATCATAAAATTGATTGGTCTGTTCCAATTCAAGGTGTGGAATCGAAAATATATATTAAATAAATAAAAACATATATTTAATATATATTTAAGCGTGCTGTTTTATTTTTGTTGGATGGTCCATGCCAATGTCGCCGCCAAGATCTTTATATTGGCACACTGGACTCGATAAAAGGAATTGTGGCAAAATGCAATGGGCATTCACACTAAATTCAAGTACCCCTTCAAACTAAATTAAAGGTGAAAATAAACTCGCTTTGATCTGGTAAGAAAAAACTCAAAAAGGAAAGAGGTTTATCAACTTTAAATGAATAGCATGAAAATGAAGAGATCCACATGCAAACCAATTTAACTATAAATTCAATAATATCTAAGGCATCAAATACATTGGGCTTTACATAGAGAGGCCCTGACCCTAACTATTGGACCTCACAAAATACATTGGGATGACTCCAGAGAAGCTCTGGCGGTACCTAGCAAATACATTGGGCTGCAAATTTTTTTAAGCATCAAATACATTGGGCTGACCTAACTCCCCAAAGACACACCCCAAAAACACCCCAAATTCCCCGAAATTATTTAAGATTTTCTCCTGCAAAATTTTTGTCCTGCAAAATTTTTGTCCCCCAAAAAATTATTTTCACAACCAAAATTGCGCGGAACAACAAATTAGCGTAAAAATATTTAGAGGCATGGGCACCTTCAGCGTGGGCCCTTCGGCGTGGAACAACAACTTCGCGCATGCACCTTTGACACAGAACAACAAATTCGATTCGGGCGCCTTCGGCACGGAACAACAAATTCAGGCGACGTGAATTGGAACAGACCAATCAATTTAGCGGCCCATGTCGAATTTTTTGTTCTGTGCCTTCCACGTCGAATTTGTTGTTCCGTGCCAAAGGCGCCCGTACCGCTAAATATGTTTACGCTAATTTGTTGTTCCACGCAATTTTGGATATGGAAATAATTTTTTGGGTAACAAAGATTTCACGAGAGAAATCTTAAATGAACCATACCTGCGGGCACGGTTATGACTAGTCTATTATACATTTGAAGACTTTTTTGAATTGGGTTTCTGACTAGGACAAGTTGACTAGGACAAAAGGGGTTTATAGAAAGATGGCTCAGATTTAATCTTAGGGAATGAACGGTTAGGATGAAGGTTTGTAGAAAGTTTAGGAAAAATGGTTTATATTTTGGAGGGAAAACAATTGATGGAATTTGATTTTTTCCTGTATTAACTTCTTATCGGCATTCATTTAATATCTTTTTATTAAAAAAACATTATGCACACACATTCTCTCCTCTAGGAAATGAATGTGAGGGGGCACGCTATGGGCAATAAGCACGGGATGCGCAGGCATGCATTCATTTAATAATTTTTTTATCAAAAAACATTATGCACACACACTCTCCTCTAGGGAATGAACTCGAGGGGGCACGCTCTGGGGAATAAGCATGGGGTGCTGCCACCTCATCGATCCACAACCGAAGACACCCGTGCTAGGGAATGAATATAAGCGGGAATGCTTCGGGGAATAAGCATGGGGGGTGCTGCCACCTCATCAATCCACGGCTGAAGGAGCCTGCTAAATTAATTTACACTAATTTGTTGTTTCGCGCTGAATTTGTTATTTTACGCTATTTTGTTTTTCTGCATCGAAGGCGCCCGCTAAATTTATTTACACGAATTTGTTGTTCCGCGCCGAATTTGTTGTTCTTCGCTATTTTGTTGTTCCGTGTTGAAGGCACCTGCGCCGAATTTGTTGTTTCGTGTCAAAGGCACCCGCACCGTATTTATTATCCATGTCGAAGGTGCCTGCGCCAAATTTGTTGTATCGCGCCGAAGGCGCCCGTGCCGCTAAATATTTTTACGCTAATTTGTTGTTCTTTTAAATTTTGGCTGTGGAAATAATTGTTTGGAAAACAAAGATTTCGCAGAAGAAATATTAAATGAACCCTGCCCGCGGGCACGGTTCATGACTAGTTAATATAATAAAAAGGATACACTCTACAAGTTGGAAATTCATTAGAGCCTTACCTAATAATAAGGGGGTATTTCCTTGCCAAAACTGGATATGGAAAGGCATATGATTGTGTTTGTTTTGACTTCCTGGAACTTGTCTGTCTTGAAGAAAATTGGATGTGCACAAGAAGAGATAATATTAAATATGGCATGCGCCACTGATTATACGATACGCTTCAACTGGCAAGGTCGTTATTCAAAAGTAGTCTCGACAACTAATAGACTATGCTAGGAGGACCCATTTTCTCCAATCTCATTCTTCATAATAACGCAAGCATTATCAACATCAATCTAGTATGCCCAGGTTCATAAACATATAAAAGGGTTCACTCCATCAAAGCTTCAACATGCAATTACACATTCCTTATTTGTAGACGACAAAATCTGAAAAACACACCCTAGAGGGGGGAATAGGGTATAGGAACAAATTAAAAATCAAAGCACAAGATCAACCAATCCAAATCGCAGAAATAAGCCAGCAATGATTTTTTCAACGGCGTGGCACCCCGTCTCTACTCCAACCCCAAACCCTTGAGGCTTTCACCCTCTTTTATAAGCAAAAAGAGAAAAACAAACCGATCACCCTTCCATGTAGTGATCTCACCGTTAAACTATTGTTTTCAAAGTTAAAGCACAACAAATAGCTTTTGAGTAAAGCTATTCACAAATATAATGTAACACCAAAACAAAAACTAAAAGATGTCACCATGGTGTATATCGTCCCTCAACAAATTCGTAAGCGCAAACCATGCTTGATTCTGACACTTGTGGAGAAAGATATCGCCTTTTCAGATCAACGTATGCAAAACTTCTTCTCCTTCTTCTTCACGCACTTAAAGCTTTGATGGATGGATGATTTTGGTCGGCTAGTGAGGATGAAAAATCACTGGAGATTTTTGCTAGATGGTTCAATTCTTTTCTCTAAAGGATGGCTCTCCTTTTATATGGGATGAGGAGTTTTCTTCAATTTGAAACTCTTGATCTTCAAATCGTCTTTCAAATCTTCAATCCAATCTTCATTGATTTGATAGATCTCTTTTATTTGGAAACTTCTCTTCAAATTGGTCTTCCAAAGTATTAAAAACTCCTCCAAATTGATTGAAGTCAAACCTGGATGTTTGACTGGTCAAACTGGTCAAATTAAAGCTTGATATGGACTCTGCAGGTTGACACGGTCATGTTGGCATTATTCACATATTTTCAGAAACTAATTTTCTTGACACGAATATGTTGGTAGTTTTCACAGAATTTCCAGAAAATGTTTCTTAGACACGGCTGTGCTGCACGGCCGTGTTTGTCACGCCCCGCTTCCCAAAATGGACAGAGGCGAAGCGTGACTAAGGCCCGCTTAGGCCAGAGCTTGAGAAGCTCGGACCCAACAAGCGTCTGTAGAGGTACCATTTGAATTTTCCAGGTTCTTGCATTTATAAAGTTTAGAAACAACAAAGTACAGAAAGGAAATGGCATTCATTAATATGGAGAAATAATATCCAACGAGTACAAATCTAAAAGAAGCCTAAGCACGGCAACAACTACCAAAAAGACAAACTAAAAGCAGTAACCTCTGAAAGTGACGACTGAAAAGACTTCAAGGTCTGGTCCTTGTCAGGCACGTGCTCTGGGTCGGCGTCCTCAGCTCCTTGTACTCCAGCGAGTCTGCCTCGTCCACGAACTCTGGCTGAACACCTGACGTACAGCACCCAGGAAAAAGGAACTGTACGTCAGGTAAAGTCTACAAGAAGGGTTAGACTTTACTGCAAGTGCACCGAACTTTAAACAACGGTTTACTGGTTGATTAACATGCTGAGGTTCTTTTACACAACAGTTTACTGGTTGATTAGCATGCTGTGGTTATAACAGGGTAACACAATAGTAAGTAACGTAGCAGGAAAGTAAAACGAGACAAGTAGTAATCGTAGCGTGTGCTACCAACTACGGGGACTAACCTACAGGTGTCAAGACAAGTCGGGACGTGGCGGGACAAGACAGGACAAACAGGACGGGACAAGACAAGACAAGTGTGACACGAAGGGTTCACGCCTTACGGTTCGAGGGGGATCAGACCCTCTTGTCGTGCGCACGCTCAACCCTACCCCAACCCAGGAACTCAGGACAAGAAGTATAGGGTGTTGAATATTGGACTCCCCGGATTTGGTTTTGATGATGAGCAAACATAAATAATCCATGAACTAACAATTTGTGAGCGTAGTTTTGGAGATCGTCGCCAAATTCACGAGAACATTCAAAGCGACATCTCAACACTTACCAAATCTCGTATTCATGCCTAACGCTTCGTTGAAGCTCTTGCGACGCTTTGGAAGATATGAAGATTCAATCGAAGCTCTCGAAGACCGTTTATTAAGGTTTTATTTATAGTCTTTTAGCTTCGATATATAGAATGTTAAGCCTTGAGTATATCTTACGTCTATATCTTCATTACGCTCATTTCGTAGCTCTAGGATCCTTGCACAAGTTCATTCTAACTTCCTCGAAGCGTCGCGCTTCGATTCGGATTTGTATGTGCATGTTAGTTGGTACAAGAACAAGTACTGACCGACTAGATGGTGATCTAGTCGGTCGGCAACTGTTCTTGGACCGACTAGTTTGATTCCTTAATTTCTTGGACTTTACTGTTTACAGTTAGTCGGTCTACGTTGACTCACCGATCGACTAGTTTGTGAACTAGTCGGTCAGTGATGCTTCTTTGACCGACTAGTTGTGACTTACTGTTCATGCTAAAATTCTCCTAAGCTACTGTTTACCGTTAGTCGGTCTAAGAACGTTTGGTGACCGACTAGTTGACAATTTAGTCGGTCAACTTTTGTTCTTGGACCGACTAAGTCACTTTGCATTCAGACTAAGTCATTTTGCCTCTTAGTCGGTCTACGTTCATTGACTGACCGACTAGTTGTGAAACTAGTCGGTCAGACAGTCTTCTTGGACCGACTAGATTTCTAGGTCTGAAATTCTATCTCTTCTCAGATCTACTCTTAGTCGGTCCACGTTGTTTGACTGACCGACTAGTTGATGAACTAGTCGGTCAGTGATTGTTCTTTGACCGACTAAGTCTCACAGATTTCTATCCGTTGGTGAATGACCTAACTTGTGTTTGTGGGTTCCTATAAATACGAACCTAGGTCATTTCTATCCAGGTTAGAGCTGCCATTAAGAGATTCATTGAGTTCTAAAGAGATAGCCATTCTCACTCTAATCTAAAGCTCTCTTCCTCACAAGAAACCCATTCTCTCTCATTTCTAGATCTAGAGAGAAGCTTGTTCTTGGTGAGCTCTTCAAGCTATTGCTTGATCCTAGTCTCCAAATCTTTCCTAAGCACCCATTGCTGGTCATTTCCTTGGTGCTAGGTCTTGGTGACTTCATCTTCCTCAAATCCTTCATTTCACCATTTGGGTAAGAAAAACTCAAGGTATAGGATTTTGTGGTAAGATTGTTTATTTCATTTAAACTCTTTAATATTGCTAATTGGTTCTCTCGGTTGTGAGAGAAGATTGTGATCCCGGGTTGTGGGATTCACTTTGCCATTGCATGTATGATTTGATCTTGTGAAGGTTTTTCACAAGATATTCATAGTGGAAATCTTAGGTTAGGGTTTCTAACCTAAGTATCCGGAGGGGATCCGGGTGGTTGGGACGTAGGATCACCGGGAACAAGTCGGGGAGACTTGGGTGGATCCGAACCCATTAACATCATTTGTTTGCATTGTTAATTTTGTGTTGTCATTCAATTTAAGCTTCCGCAAATTGATTTAGTAGTTGTTTGCGATTTAATTTGGAATTATACTCCTTATTATTTTAAAGTACTATTCACCCCCCCCCCCTCTCTAGTACTTGTGCAGTAGCTGGTAGGGCATTACATTTGGTATCAGAGCCAGATACTCAGCTATGTCTGCCAACGACAACAAGACCGTGCGTCCACCTTCCAACTATGACACCTTCAGGAACCGTGAAGGAGCATCTTCGGTGATGGAAGGACATTCCTCTACGAGGCCTCCATTCTTCAACGGTACCAACTACGGGTACTGGAAATGTCGGATGGAAACCTTCCTCCGAAGTGCATCCTTATGGAGGACTACAATGAAGGAGTACATCGAGCCCGAAGAAGAAGACTTTGAGAAATGGACAACCGCGGAGGTCGCCGCGGAGGTAAGCAATGCCAAGGCAATGAACGCCTTGCAATGCGCATTGGAGCCCGAGGACTTCAATAAGATATGCACATGTAAGAGTGCATATCAAATTTGGAACTCCCTCCTCATACTACATGAAGGGACGAGTCGGGTAAGAGACTCTAAACTCGTAGTCGTAAACAAAGATTACGAAATGTTTCATATGCAACAGGGCGAGAAGATGAAAGAATATTACGCTCGCTTCGTTGACATAATAAACGAGTTAGAGGCCCTCGGCAAGTCCTACACTCAAAAGGAGAAGTGCTCAAAGCTTATCGAAGGACTTCCTTCTTCTTGGGAGAAACGCACCTTCGCCATCGAGGAAGGTAATGACATGAATAAGTACACCGTAGTTCAACTAATGGGTACTTTAATGTCGTACGAGGTACGCAAGGATAGCAAGCTCAAATTGCAAGAAAAGATGAAGTCTTATCTAAAGCAAGACGAGCCAAAGAAAAAGGCCATTGCCTTCAAAGCCGCTCCATCCACATCCACATCAACCGATGATGAAGACTCGGAAAACGAGTTGGACTTGGAGTCCATGGCACTCATGGCCAAGAAGTTCAACCGTTTCTTCGGAAAAGGTAACTTCAAGACCAAAGGTAAATTTGGTTCTTCTAACGCCTCTTCCTCTCCTTTGTGTTTCAAGTGCAATAAGCCAGGACACATGAAAGTGGAGTGTCCCCTCAATAAGCAAAAGGAGAAGTGGAAGGCGCCCAAGTATGACAAGTCCAAGAAGTACACGAAAGGAAACAAGAAGGGACTTGTCGGAGCTACCTTCACCGACTCCGATGATTCTTCAAGCGGTGAGTCGGACGATGAGCACGTGGAGCAAGCGCACATGTGTTTCATGGCAAGAGAGGAGCACGATCAAGGATCCTCCTCTTCCGATGATAGTGATGTCGAAAGCGATGAGGTAACCATGGACGATCTTAGGAATGCTAACTCTCAACTTTGGTCAAAATACACAAAATTAGTAAATCGATATACTAAAGTAAAAGATGACCTAGCTAGCATTCAAACATCGCCTAAGACTATCATCACCAACAACGACACCGTTGTTGAAGAGTTAAGAAATGAGATTGTTAATCTCAAATCTAAACTTGAACATGTTAGCATTGAGGATGCGGAAGAACATGAGATAGCGGATTTAACTTCTCAAAACTCGACTTTGAGTATTGAGAACGAGAATCTTAAATCTCGTGTTTATGTGCTCACATCGCAAATATCCACTTTGGATACTTCTTTGCGTTCTCTCAAAGAGAAATATGAGGACACATTGGGCCGAATCAACAAATTCAACAAGGGTAAGGGCCACTTGGATAATATCCTAAAAGACTTACTTCCGGCCAAACACCACATTGGCTTGGGGTATATGATGGGAAATTCATCCAAGTCGGTCACTACTTTTGTTAGGCCAACTTCCGAAGCCTCAACGAGTGGGAGCAAACACTCTATTGGTAGTTCATCTACCAATGGTACTTCCACCTCGTTCACACCCTCTTTCGGAAAGAAACCCACTTTGGGTGGACCTCCAAAGAAGGGGCATGCCTACATGTACACCAATATCATGCCACGTAGGAACACACGTCCTACTCCACCGTCTCACACTTATGATGATTTTTATGCAACACATTCTCGGGCACGTGCACACCATGTGAGACACCCTCACGCACGTGTTCCCACACAAGCATATGTACACCCACCTCATCATATGAATAATTCTCGTCGTGCACCATTCCATCATGTCCCGTATGCCTATCCACAACATGCATCACGTAGAAATCAACGTCGCATGCATGCACCCAATAGGATGATGGCTCCCAAAATTTTCACTATTTGGAGCCCAAAGGACACAAGCATGGATGAAAAACAAGAGTATATGAATGCTTATTTTTCGGATGTTGTGCATAGTAGGAATTATGTGGGGAAGTCTAAGTCCAATTGGACTTGGCTTCCAAAGGTCTAATCCCTTGGACCCAATGACCTTGGGTACCATGATATGAAAGTGTCTATCTTTAGGTACTCAAGGAAAAGAAAAAGAAGAGGAGCAACAAATTTAAATTTAGCTCCAAAGGGAATTGGATAGTCGATAGCGGGTGTTCAAAACACATGACGGGTGACGCTCGATTGCTCTCCGGAGTGGTTCCCATTGCGAATGGAAACCGCGTCGTATTTGGAGGCAACGAGAGTGGAACCATCATAGGTGTTGGTAAAGTCGGTAACCCCTCTAAACCCTTAATTAGTGATGTTTATCTTGTTAGTGGTTTAAATCATAATCTTATTTCAATAAGCCAACTTTGTGACAAAGGTTACAAAGTTAGTTTTGCGAAAGGATTGTGTCATATTTTAAGAAAAGATAATGATAAATTATTATTTTCCGGAACTCGTCATAAAGACATTTATATTTTGGATCTTCCTAAGTCATATGAACAATGTCTCGTTGCCAACACAAGTGAACAACACTTATGGCATCGACGCTTTGGACATGTGAACTTTGGAACACTTTATAAGCTTTCGAAATTAAATTCTATTAAAGGTTTTCCGAAGCTTGTTTTTGAAAAGAAAAGTTTTTGTGATTGTTGTCAACGTGGCAAGCTTCCTAAATCTTCATTTAAACCTAAGAAAAGCATCTCTACTAAACGGCCACTAGAGCTATTACATCTAGACTTATTTGGGCCAACTAGAGTAGCTTCCTTAGGAAATGCAAGGTATGGACTTGTCATCGTAGATGACTATTCAAGATTTACTTGGGTATTTTCATTGTGTAATAAAAATGAAGCTTTTGAAAACTTCACAATTTTTGTTAAGAAAGTACAAAATCTCTTAGGAACCACCATTGTCACTATTCGTAGTGATCATGGAGGTGAATTTGAGAATGAGTCTTTTGAGACATTTTGTGATGAAGTTGGTATTACTCACACCTTCTCTTTCCCTCGTGCACCTCCTCAAAATGGTGTAGTTGAGAGAAAGAATAGGACGCTAGTGGAGTGTGCTCGCGCTATGCTTGATGATAGCCAACTTGGCCATCAATTTTGGGCGGAAGCGGTACACACCGCTTGCTATGTGTTTAATAGAATACTTTTGAGGCCCGGCACTAAACAAACTTGTTATGAATTGTTGTTTGGTAGGTTGCCTCAAGTTAAACATTTTCGTGTTTTTGGTTCGAAATGTTTTATTAAGAACACATATGGTAGTTTGGACAAATTCGATCCAAGATCCGATGAGGGGATTTTTGTTGGATATTCTTCTCGTAGCAAAGCCTACCAGATATTCAACAAACGAACCTCAACGATCGAGGAGTCGCTTCATGTCTCATTTAATGAAGGATGTGTTCCAACTAGAATTTCAAATGATAATGATTCTTTGGATGTTTTATGTGATTCGTTTGATAATTCTAAGTCTAATGATTCTATTGATTCTATTGAGACTAACCCAACTAATGAAGTTGTTGAGAATGTTCCTAGTGATCAAGGTATTCCCAAACGGCTTCATTCGGTTCGTGACCATCCCCATGAGCAAGTCATTGGCAATATTCAAGATAGTGTCAAGACGAGATCGCAAGTCCACCACTTCGCAAATTGTGCCTTTGCCTCATCGATAGAGCCAAAGAATATTAATGAAGCATGCGAAGATAGCGCTTGGATCTTAGCCATGGAGGAGGAGCTCATTCAATTCGAGAGGAATGAGGTATGGGAGCTTGTTCCATTGCCATCGAAGAACCACACCATCATAGGGACAAAGTGGATCTTCAAGAACAAAACCGACGAAAACCAAGTCGTCGTCCGGAACAAAGCTTGGTTAGTTGCTCAAGGCTATCGACAAGAGGAAGGTATTGATTTCGAAGAATCCTTCGCTCCGGTAGCTAGATTAGAATCAATTAGATTATTATTGTCTTTTGCATGCCATAAGAATTTTAAATTATTTCAAATGGATGTTAAAAGTGCATTTTTAAACGGAGATGTCGTTGAGGAAGTTTACGTTTCTCAACCTCCGGGCTTCATAAATGAAAAATTTACAAATCATGTTTTTAAACTAAAGAAAGCTCTTTATGGGTTGAGACAAGCTCCTCGAGCTTGGTATGATCGCCTAAAGAATTTTCTTTTGGATTTGAATTTTAAAATGGGTGAAGCCGATTCAACACTTTTTATTAAGCATGCGAATAATGATATTTTATTAGTTCAAATATATGTTGATGATATCATTTTCGGTGCTACTAACTTTGCTCTTTGCGAAGAGTTTTCTAATGTTATGAAGGAACAATTTGAGATGAGCCACATGGGCGAACTCAAATATTTCTTAGGTCTCCAAATTCGCCAATTGAATGATGCAATCTTCATCCACCTAACGAAGTACACGGTGGAGTTGCTAAAGCGATTTGGAATGGAGAATGCCTCCGGGAAAAAGACTCCAATGAGCACGACTACGCATCTTGACAAGGATACGGGCGGAAAAGATGTAGACATTCGTCTATATCGAGGTATGATAGGTAGTTTACTTTATCTTACCGCAAGTAGGCCCGATATTATGTTTGCCGTATGCATATGTGCTCGTTATCAGTCTCAACCTAAGGAGTCTCACTTAGTAGCGGTAAAGCGTATTTTCCGTTATCTAAGTTACACTTTAGATTTTGGATTACTTTATACGAAATCTAGCACGTATGAGTTAGTCTCATACAGTGATGCCGATTATGCGGGATGCAAATCCGACAGGAAAAGTACTCGTGGCACTTGCCATTTTCTAGGAAATTCTCTTGTCTCTTGGTTTTCCAAGAAGCAAAATTCCGTATCACTTTCAACCACCGAGGCGGAATATATTGCCGCCGGTGCCGCTTGTGCCCAGGTTCTTTGGATGAGACACACACTGAAGGATTTTGGTATTCATTGTGATACTAGCCCTATCATGGTGGATAACCAAAGTGCTATTTGTCTTTCAAAGAATCCGGTGCACCATTCCCGATCGAAACACATAGATGTCCGACACCATTTCTTAGATGATCATGTTACTAAAAAGGACATCATATTAGTGTACGTTGAAACCCAAAAGCAAATCGCCGATATTTTCACGAAACCCCTAAAGGAGGACTCCTTTGTGCGGTTGCGTCGAGAATTGGGGATTATGGGTGAATCCGAGATATAGGATTCATATTTCATTCAAATATCTTGCATACTACTATATTTCGCGATATTTCATTCATGCTAGATTTATTGAATTTTTGGGAATTTTATGTGATTTGTTCGAATTTATTGCTCGAATTCGTATTTCAATGTCGTATTTAAGATTTCGACGTTTTATGGGGTAATTTAGATGACTAATGAGAGAGTTAAGATGTTTCATTCAAGTGGTTTGTGAAGAGAAATCAATTATCAATTTTTGGACTCTTTTAGTCGGTTTCAGTTCACTTGTCAACCGACTAGATGCTCATTTAGTCGGTCAGCAAATGAACTCAGACCGACTAGATCAAGCCTATATCTAACTCCTATCATTTTCTTTCGTTAGTCGGTCACAGTACACTTTCCGACCGACTAGATTGAAAACTAGTCGGTCAGTGAATATACTGCGACCGACTAATTCTTGCCCTAGAAATTCATCTGTGCCTCTGTTTCGACTTAGTCGGTTCAAGCTCATTGACCGACCGACTAGATCGTAATCTAGTCGGTCAGTACTTGAACTGTGACCGACTAAGTGGGTTAGGGCATTTGTGTATTTTTGCTTCCAGACCGACTTATACTCATTTTGGTTCGACTAAATTCATTATTAGTCGGTCTTCTCTCCAGCTCAAGCCCGAAAACCCCCAAAACCCCGATCGAGCCCCTTCAAATTCCGTAGTCTCCGGCCATATCTCCGGCCATCCCCGCCGTCCGCCGCCGTCGACTCCACCTCCTAGGTATCTCCCTCCCTCTCCTAGGTCGATTTCTTGCCCTAGGGTTCGATTTCTCCTCCTAGGTATTCTAGGGTTTCGGATTTAAGTTTTTTCAACTTAGGGCTTGTGTGTTAGGGTTGTGTGCTTAGGGTTGTTAATCCTCCGTGATTACTTGCTTGTTCTCGTCGTGCCTCGACCATGGCAAAGACGAGAATTTCTATCGCCTCTTCCGGGGCTTCTCCTATGACCGTAGAACAACCTTCCGACCCTAGGAATCCCCCGAAGCCTAAGCGTCGTGCCAAGTCAACCCAAGCCTCTCCATCTTCGCCTCCTCCTAAGAAGCCTAGGACTGCGACCGTCAAGCCCCGCAAATCCAAGACCAAAAAGCCCATACTCCACACACCGGCTACTCCTCCCGATTCCGACTCTGAATTTATCCCAGAGGATGAGCCTACTAGGGAACCTACTCCACCTCCGAAGACCCGTAAGGCTAAGGGTAAAGCTCCTATGCCAGTCGGCGGTGTAGACATATCGTTGTGCCGCGATGACCCTCAGTGTCTCGCAGCATACAACCGTATAGAGCACTGTCCACTGTTGTTAGAGCATTACGTTCAGTTTTCTGATTTTCTCGGCCTTGCTGATCTTCTGTCCTATAGTGGTCTTCTAGATTATCTCCGATACGACCCCAAGGCCAATCCCAAACCGTTTCCTCGCCTCGTGAAATTGTTCTATGCCAATCGTATTCGAGGCCAGTACGATGCCAGCCACTCCATTGAGACGACTGTCTTGGGAACTCCTATAGTTCTCACGGCAGAAATCTTGGGGGAGATTCTTGGTTGTTCGTCGTGTGGTCTCCTCCCTTCGGACATTTCCGTCGACGACATTTCTTCCTTGGATCAGTCTATTCTTGCAGAAATCTTCCAGGTTATCCCCTCCGCATTCATTGGTGTTCCATCGAAATCTTTTAAGCCGAATGCGTGGGTTCTTAACCTGATCCTGAAGTCATGTCTCCTCCCTAAGTATGGATCCTCTTCACTCCCATCCCAGCCGTTCTTGAAATTGATCTACGCTCTTTTCTTGGGGTGCGAGATTAATTGGGCTCGCGTGATACTCGATAAGATGGATTCTTTCGAGTGTATACGCAAGACCAATAAGTCTGCGCACATTCCATACCCTTGCATGTTGACTCTTGTATTCCGTCATTTCCGAGTCCCTCTCCCTCCTGACGATGAGCGTCCTTTGGGTACGCCTCTGAACGCGACGGCCGTGAAGAAATCTCTAGCGGCACTTCGTCACGTGCAGAGGTCTACCGCATCTGCTTCCCAGTCTACTCCGTCAGCTCCTGCAGCGTCCTCTTCCCCTGCTACATTGGACGATGTCGTACGCCTACTTCGTCAGCACGACTCCCGTTTGGCTCGTACTGAGGAGGTAGTCTGCCGTATGGCTCGTATGATGGGGATTGATCTTCCTCCTTCAGTGTCTGAGGCCGAGGAGATGGACGATGAGGAGCTTGACGAGCTTGTCACTTCTTTTGCCCGTGGCGATGAGGCCACTGCTGCTGCTGCTGGTACTTCCACTTCTGCTCCTGGAGTTGGCACCACTTCCGGTGTTCCAGAGCCTTCTGCTTCAGCTCTTCAGACTTCTGAGCCTGCTGCTGACCCTGTTGACGAGCCTGCTCATGTATCTCCTGCTGCTGCTTCTGTCGAGACCCTTGCTGCTGTTGAGATTCCCGTTGTTGAGCCTGTTGCTGAGATCTCCACTCCTGCCCCGACGATTCCATCTGTTGAGACACCTCTACTCCCTGCAGAGCCTGAGTCCACTCCGTCGACTGGACCCACGGAGACTGCAGATCCTGCCACCTCCTCGTGATCGCTTGTTTCGAGGACTCTCCACTACGCTTTGGCTGATATATCTTAGTGAGAGTATTTTGGGTTAGGATGGGGTTTGAGAGATGTTTTGATGTATTTTTTTGCGATTTCTGGATGTCGGAGTTGGATATTATGTTATGATGTTGTTTTGATGTATGTTGATATACTTTGATGATGTCGATGATGTATGATGTATTTCTTTTTGATGATATGTAGCACTTGATATGATGTACCTCATATATTCGATGTGATATCTTTTTTTTGGATGTACTCATGTTGTCTCTACATATATATATATGTTCATCGTCGTTCACTTTGTCTTTTATTCGTCGTGCTCTATTTAATATTCGTTGAAAGTATATGAAATGCGACTTCGTCGCTCGACGATTAAAAACTTGGTTAAATAGATTATATTTCTATAATTATATAGAATTGTTTTCCATGCACAAATTTAACCAAGAATATTGAATATTGAAGAGTATGTTTCTTTATTCAAGAAATGAATAATTATTTGGTATTTTTGATGATTTTGATTTTTTTTTATAATGGACATTTTGGCACACCTTGATTTGATTTCCACACTTTTCCCTTGGTGTCAAGTTGGTCCATTGTCTTTGTCTACGACTCCCGATGTTGGATTTTACATTTCCTAATTGTTGTCGTTGTATGCCCCCCATTTTTGGGATAATGCCAAAGAGGGAGAGATAATGATAATAAATAGCGCAAATGAAAATTTAACTCAATTTCCAAGAATCTAGTTTGATATGTTAGATTCAGGGGGAGTTAAGATACATATAAGGATTTTCAAAATCCGCTATTTCAAAAATCGATTCTCATTATATATCTTGCTCGTCTGATTGATGCAATTCATATATATTCATTTTGGAATTAACGTGTCATCAATGCAGTGGGAGTAAGTATTTTACATTTGAATTATTATTTTTTGATTATTATTTATGTTGGTTTGTCATCACCAAAAAGGGGGAGAATGTTGAATATTGGACTCCCCGGATTTGGTTTTGATGATGAGCAAACATAAATAATCCATGAACTAACAATTTGTGAGCGCAGTTTTGGAGATCGTCGCCAAATTCACGAGAACATTCAAAGCGACATCTCAACACTTCCCAAAGCTCGTATTCATGCCTAACGCTTCGTTGAAGCTCTTGCGACGCTTTGGAAGATATGAAGATTCAATCGAAGCTCTCGAAGACCGTTTATTAAGGTTTTATTTATAGTCTTTTAGCTTCGATATATAGAATGTTAAGCCTTGAGTATATCTTACGTCTATATCTTCATTACGCTCATTTCGTAGCTCTAGGATCCTTGCACAAGTTCATTCTAACTTCCTCGAAGCGTCGCGCTTCGATTCGGATTTGTATGTGCATGTTAGTTGGTACAAGAACAAGTACTGATCGACTAGATGGTGATCTAGTCGGTCGGCAACTGTTCTTGGACCGACTAGTTTGATTCCTTAATTTCTTGGACTTTACTGTTTACAGTTAGTCGGTCTACGTTGACTCACCGACCGACTAGTTTGTGAACTAGTCGGTCAGTGATGCTTCTTTGACCGACTAGTTGTGACTTACTGTTCATGCTAAAATTCTCCTAAGCTACTGTTTACCGTTAGTCGGTCTAAGAACGTTTGGTGACCGACTAGTTGACAATTTAGTCGGTCAACTTTTGTTCTTGGACCGACTAAGTCACTTTGCATTCAGACTAAGTCATTTTGCCTCTTAGTCGGTCTACGCTCATTGACTGACCGACTAGTTGTGAAACTAGTCGGTCAGACAGTCTTCTTGGACCGACTAGATTTCTAGGTCTGAAATTCTATCTCTTCTCAGATCTACTCTTAGTCGGTCCACGTTGTTTGACTGACCGACTAGTTGATGAACTAGTCGGTCAGTGATTGTTCTTTGACCGACTAAGTCTCACAGATTTCTATCCGTTGGTGAATGACCTAACTTGTGTTTGTGGGTTCCTATAAATACGATCCTAGGTCATTTCTATCCAGGTTAGAGCTGCCATTAAGAGATTCATTGAGTTCTAAAGAGATAGCCATTCTCACTCTAATCTAAAGCTCTCTTCCTCACAAGAAACCCATTCTCTCTCATTTCTAGATCTAGAGAGAAGCTTGTTCTTGGTGAGCTCTTCAAGCTATTGCTTGATCCTAGTCTCCAAATCTTTCCTAGGCACCCATTGCTGGTCATTTCCTTGGTGCTAGGTCTTGGTGACTTCATCTTCCTCAAATCCTTCATTTCACCATTTGGGTAAGAAAAACTCAAGGTATAGTATTTTGTGGTAAGATTGTTTATTTCATTTAAACTCTTTAATATTGCTAATTGGTTCTCTCGGTTGTGAGAGAAGATTGTGATCCCGGGTTGTGGGATTCACTTTGCCAATGCATGTATGATTTGATCTTGTGAAGGTTTTTCACAAGATATTCATAGTGGAAATCTTAGGTTAGGGTTTCTAACCTAAGTATCCGGAGGGGATCCGGGTGGTTGGGACGTAGGATCACCGGGAACAAGTCGGGGAGACTTGGGTGGATCCGAACCCATTAACATCATTTGTTTGCATTGTTAATTTTGTGTTGTCATTCAATTTAAGCTTCCGCAAATTGATTTGGTAGTTGTTTGCGATTTAATTTGGAATTATACTCCTTATTATTTTAAAGTACTATTCACCCCCCCCCCTAGTACTTGTACAGTAGCAGGTAGGGCATTACACAGGGATCACTTCCGCTAGGGAAGCATCCGAAACGCCCGAAGGCTTTTTGTGTAACAGGGATCACTTCCGCTAGGAAAGCATCCGAAACGCCCGAAGGCTTTTTTGGGTAACAGTGATCACTTCCGCTAGGAAAGCATCCGAAACGCCCGAAGGCTTTTTGGGTAACAGGGATCACTTCCGCTAGGAAAGCATCCGAAACGCCCGAAGGCTTTTTGGGTAACAGGGATCACTTCCGCTAGGAAAGCATCCGAAACGCCCGAAGGCTTTTTGGGTAACAGGGATCACTTCCGCTAGGAAAGCATCCGAAACGCCCGTAGGCTTTTTGGGTAACAGGGATCACTTCCGCTAGGAAAGCATCCGAAACGCCCGTAGGCTTTTTGTGTAACAGGACATGACATGACAAGTGTAGGGAGTTGTTATTCTAGGGTGTCCACACGCACGCACACGCAAGATAGTCCTATGATGTCAGCAGTTTATTTTGTTGTCAGGCTCAGACTTCGTCGTCAAGTCTGAGCCGTCACAGGTCGTCCCGGACGCTATCATTTCACGTCCGGTCCTCAGCACACACAGTCTAACAGTTCTACAATCTAGAACTAAGGCACGGTCAAGGACGCAAGTGGGTACACTTGCCTGCGGTGGCGAGTGTGTCGTCCGTCCGGGGCGTCTCGTCCAGGCGTCGCGTCCGCGGTAGTCCGTCTGAAAAGTGTCACGGCGACGGTGTCAGGTCGCGTTTTTCAATAATTCCTATTTAGGTTCATTTCTAGGTTGTCGGGACTACCCTAATCGTCAAGTCACAATTTGATGTTTTATCAGCCTAGATCGACCACTACCCTATATGCACAGAAAATTTGTCCGATGGTCGATTTCTACGGCGTGCAGCGTTTTACTGGTGCGTAAAAGTAAATTTAGTTACAGTTGTCCGATTTTAGTTAGGGTTCAGTTTGTTACTGTGTGGGTTTTGCTATGAGTTTAGAGGGACTAACTTGGTGCGAGAGATGCGCACAAATCTGGCGTCGAGTCTGAAAACGGTGGCGGTGCTCGTGTCCCCGACTGCGGGTAGCGCAGTGGAGATCGTCTCGGGATCGTCTCAGGGTCGTAGCGGCTGCATGTAGCGCAGCCGAGATGTCACGACTACGGAACGTCGTCGCGCGGCGTCTCGGCTACGGGTAGCGCAGCCAGACACGCTCTGGTAGCGGACTGAACGTGAGGGCAGCGGGCGGAGGTAGCGGAAAGCGATCGGGGAGTCAAAACAGCGAGCACGACGGATCCGCAAGCGAGGGGCGTCATCACAGGCGCCCAAATGGCTACGGAAAGAGCGGACAGCCGGGTGAGTCATGAGAGCAGCCCGTGATAAGTGGAAACGGTGACGAAGAGCCGCGTGACAGTGAGAAGGAGTGAAACAGCAAGCAACGAATCGAAAACGGCGGTACGACGTCGTCGGATCACAGCCGAGGGCTGTCCGGCCTAGGAGGACATCGCGGGAGGGGGGGTCTTCGGCCTAGGGGGATGTCCGGGCCACTCAGCGGCTGTCGGAGGAGATACGGGTGGCACTCGGCCGTCCGGCAACGGCGAAGATCCCGCGGCAGCAGCTGTGCTGCCACTCACATGAGGTGAGGTGGCTTCAGCGATCAAGGTGACGTCTCCGGCGTCTGCGGCGACTGGCGGGGGCTAAACGGCGTTCAGTGATCAACTAGGGGACGCCGGAGAGGCTCAGCGGCGCAAGCGAGGCGGGGCGGCGCCGGAAACACGCAGCCGACGTTGCAGCTGCAGCGGTTCGCTGGTAGGGCCGCCGGCAACGTGGTTGGTCGGCGGAAGCTGGGTGCCAGAGCGGCGAGATGCGACGGTCGGGAAAAGCGGTCGCCGGCGGGGTTCCAGGCTGTGGTCGGGGCGGTCGACGGAGTCGAGTGCGTGGGTGAGTAATGCGAAGGAGAGAAGAAGCTCGGGGGGTTTCTAAGTTGTGGCGGCTGTAAAAGAAATTTTGATGACCTAGGTGTTGGTTTCATCACGTGAATGAGGTTATAGTATTTTTAATAATAGTTTAATTTGTTATTTAGCAAGAGAATTTTGGGTTAAGTGGGGGAGATAGAGAGAGGGAGGGGGTGCAACCAGGGATAAGCCTAGGGGAAAATAGAAAACAGTTTAGGAAACAAATCATGAAATAATTCAAAAGATATAGCCAGATTTGTCACTGATTCGAAATTGAATTGATCGGGAAATCGACGGTCGAGATTATTCCGGCGATATCTCTCAATCCGGGCGTCAGAAAAATAATCCGAAAATACCGGGGCGATCGTGGAGACGAGACGCACAGATCTGCGGAGCCTGATCGTGCGTAACACCTACCAAGAATTTACGTAAAATTAGAAACGGCGTTTTGAGTCAAATGACTAAAACGCCCTTATCATTCAAAGTCGTTTTGCGAGAAAATGAGCCGTCAAACGACGTTCCCAAAAATTACAATAAAATCCAACACCCCGAAACGATCGCAACGGCATATCGCATCGCATATGCCGGAGCTCGGAAAAGCCAAATAGAATACGTGCACGATAAGGCACGTGCACGCAGGAAATACGAACGGTCGAAAAGAGGCCGTTACATTCTACCCACCTTAGAAATGATTCCGCCCTCGGAATCACTCATACTAACAATAATAACAACTATATAACCTTATACTCCAAAACTCTCATGACTACGCCTATAGATCGCTAATCTTATAACTTCAACCAATGTTCTTTAATTAATCCTTCATAACCCTTCTTTACACTGAATAATGCCACGACTAATCTCACATCCTAAGACTTAACTATAGACTCATCACTACTGTTCAAATTTCCAATTCCAAGTTCTCACAAAAGAATAATAATCATCTTCTCATACCATACTACTCCGCTATACATCGCCGCTCAATAATATCTTTCAATTTTCCCAATCTCTTCCTAATATTAATCAATCGCAAACAAATGATTTTCTAGTCGATCACCAACCCAAGACAAAAACTTTGTCAATCTTATAGTACCTTCACAAATCAGCAATCGTCGTGTCCTCAATACATTCCGTGTCATGTCTTCCCATAATTTTATCCGCCAACTAATCGAACTATCAGATCACATCTCCTCCTACTTAATATAATTATTTTCAACCAATATTAAATCCGACGACCTAATCATCCATTTATCTCAACACGTCGTGTTACTCCCAATGTCTTCTTACGTCAGCTCAACAATCAAGTCTCGATGCTAATAAAAGCTCTACTCATTCTCATGGTCACCCTAACTCCTACCATACTCTGTAGTTAATCCTATCTACCACCGTATAAGCCTCCATTCTGACAGTTCTCATCTTCACGCATATAATCTCATTCAACCAGAATTCTCCATTGAGTCCAACACACTTCGGTTTTATAAACAATTCTTGGTCCGCCCATTCTTTTCATCCGAAAGAAATCTATTCCAACATCCTATTGATCCAAAATCGGCTAATCATTGCGATAACAATTCTCATCTCTCCCTGAGCCTACCCGCGAACAAAATCCTACAACAATAATAGCTAGCCCCAAACCTATAACGACCATAATATAACATTTCGAAGGGAGAAAGAAGAGAGAAGGGAAAGGAAAACTTAAGACCAATAACATATTTCAAAACATTTGAAGCACCGCGTGGAGTCGTGGTAATGGATAAGGAAGGATAATTGATTTGTGATCTTGTGCTAATTTCAAAAACTTTAAATGATTTGATTTAAAGAAAATAAATAGGTTTTTGAAACGTATATAAGCAGCAAAATAATCTAAACTAAAATACGGGAGACTAGGTCTAAGGAATTCGCCTGCTATGACGTTATCCATACAAATATGAATACCATCATTCAGTCAACTCCATATGTATGTCATGGACCACATTGAGTATGCATACAAGACACAAGAGACAAACATCAAGATCCCAACGGTAACACACTTATACTGATTTACTCACTATACCTATATATATACATCACGATGACCTCACAAACCAAAGGGCCCACTACTAACTAGAGATGACGTAGGCAACTACAGGAACTGATGTCTACATAAAAGAAGGAGGCCGAAACCAAAAGCGACACGAAACAAGATCGAAAGAACGAGGTCAGATAAGGCGAGGATAAGAAGATAGTCGGAGGGACGGGACAAAAATATTGCTTAAAATGACTGAACGATGAAAGACGGATTTTGTGTAAAATATGGTATCATATACCTTTAAAAATATATATTCATATACTTAAAAGTGAGTAGATGTAGCAAATCAAAGTTTTGGAAAAAGTAAGACGAAGGGAGGATGTGTAGGGTGAGAAACGACTGTTTTGCAAATGAAAAAATAAGTTTACCCAAAGATTTTGAAGTGTGGTCAAGAAGAACATAGAACTGGTACAATAATAATAATAAAATAATTGAAGTTCCCTCTAGTCTAGAAAATATTTTTAAAAAAATATGTACGATAAGTGATTAGAAATAGATCTTGTAGTTTAGAAAATTAATATATATATATATTTGATTATAGAATTGATAACAGGGTTTAAAACTGAAACACGAAAGATTTCGATTTGAAAATAGGTGCGGGATAGAAAAATAATTTTACGACTAGAGAGGTTTCAAGATTAGCGAAAGAATTTTAACTCAACTGAAAAAAGAAATTTCGAAACATATAACAAAGAGGTTTTCAAGTAAATTAAGCTGAGCGAAAACTTAATAATAAATTTCGAAAATACTTTTAGAGGCGACAGAATTGGTCAAGGAAGGGATTTGAAAGATCGACGACAATCGTCAGGAGACGATCACGTGAATCGGGAGACAGGGAAATGATCGCTTGAAGAATATGTGTAAGATACGAATCGTGAAGGGCTACGATGGAACATTACGGCTGACAACACAAAATTGTAAAGATCAGCCCAACGCTAGAAGTCAGGAGTTCTAATTATCAGGTCGTCTAAGGATCAGGATAACTCAGCGTTAAAACTTCCTAAGGAGCCAGACTGTAACTAGGATTCCAATGGGAAGGTTCCTAAGAGATTCCAGGTTAGTTCTGCTGGGTCCGAAGTCGATGGACCCGAGCGAACGACTAAAAGAAGGGCTCTGGAAATCTAACACGGTCAGAGTCAAGTGGGCTACTAAGGTATTCTAGGACGGGGATGACTAAATCTTAACCAAGGCGTCAGACTATCAAACCGGGACGTCTATCTAAGTCTTCCTACTATCTAGGTCTGGGAAACCTAATTTAGACTTGTAAATGGATATTGAATGAATGCAGTACTCTTATTGTTCCGAACTTTTGCATGACCTGCATGGGCCACCACTAAAACCTGTCACGCCCCGCTTCCCAAAATGGACGGAGGCGAAGCGTGACTAAGGCCCGCTTAGGCCAGAGCTTGAGAAGCTCGGACCCAATAAGCGTCTGTAGAGGTACCATTTGAATTTTCCAGGTTCTTGCATTTATAAAGTTTAGAAACAACAAAGTACAGAAAGGAAATGGCATTCATTAATATGGAGAAATAATATCCAACGAGTACAAATCTAAAAGAAGCCTAAGCACGGCAACAACTATCAAAAAGACAAACTAAAAGCAGTAACCTCTGAAAGTGACGACTGAAAAGACTTCAAGGTCTGGTCCTTGTCAGGCACGTGCTCTGGGTCGGCGTCCTTGGCTCCTTGTACTCCAGCGAGTCTGCCTCGTCCACGAACTCTGGCTGAACACCTGACGTACAGCACCCAGGAAAAAGGAACTGTACGTCAGGTAAAGTCTACAAGAAGGGTTAGACTTTACTGCAAGTGCACCGAACTTTAAACAACGGTTTACTGGTTGATTAACATGCTGAGGTTCTTTTACACAACAGTTTACTGGTTGATTAGCATGCTGTGGTTATAACAGGGTACACAATAGTAAGTAACGTAGCAGGAAAGTAAAACGGGACAAGTAGTAGTCGTAGCGTGTGCTACCAACTACGGGGACTAACCTACAGGTGTCAAGACAAGTCGGGACGTGGCGGGACAAGACAGGACAAACAGGACGGGACAAGACAAGAAAAGTGTGACACGAAGGGTTCACGCCTTACGGTTCGAGGGGGATCAGACCCTCTTGCCGTGCGCACGCTCAACCCTACCCCAACCCAGGAACTCAGGACAAGAAGTACAGGGATCACTTCCGCTAGGGAAGCATCCGAAACGCCCGAAGGCTTTTTGTGTAACAGGGATCACTTCTGCTAGGAAAGCATCCGAAACGCCCGAAGGCTTTTTTGGGTAACAGGGATCACTTCCGCTAGGAAAGCATCCGAAACGCCCGAAGGCTTTTTGGGTAACATGGATCACTTCCGCTAGGAAAGCATCCGAAACACCCGAAGGCTTTTTGGGTAACAGGGATCACTTCCGCTAGGAAAGCATCCGAAACGCCCGAAGGCTTTTTGGGTAACAGGGATCACTTCCGCTAGGAAAGCATCCGAAACGCCCAAAGGCTTTTTGGGTAACAGGGATCACTTCCGCTAGGAAAGCATCCGAAACGCCCGTAGGCTTTTTGTGTAACAGGACATGACATGACAAGTGTAGGGAGTTGTTATTCTAGGGTGTCCACACGCACGCACACGCAAGATAGTCCTATGATGTCAGCAGTTTATTTTGTTGTCAGGCTCAGACTTCGTCGTCAAGTCTGAGCCGTCACAGGTCGTCCCAGACGCTATCATTTCACGTCTGGTCCTCAGCACACACAGTCTAACAGTTCTACAATCTAGAACTAAGGCACGGTCAAGGACGCAAGTGGGTACACTTGCCTGCGGTGGCGAGTGTGTCGTCCGTCCGGGGCGTCTCGTCCAGGCGTCGCGTCCGCGGTAGTCCGTCTGAAAAGTGTCACGGCGACGGTGTCAGGTCGCGTTTTTCAATAATTCCTATTTAGGTTCATTTCTAGGTTGTCGGGACTACCCTAATCATCAAGTCACAATTTGATGTTTTATCAGCCTAGATCGACCACTACCCTATATGCACAGAAAATTTGTCCGATGGTCGATTTCTACGGCGTGCAGCGTTTTACTGGTGCGGAAAAGTAAATTTAGTTACAGTTGTCCGATTTTAGTTAGGGTTCAGTTTGTTACTGTGTGGGTTTTGCTATGAGTTTAGAGGGACTAACTTGGTGCGAGAGATGCGCACAAATCTGGCGTCGAGTCTGAAAACGGTGGCGGTGCTCGTGTCCCCGACTGCGGGTAGCGCAGTGGAGATCGTCACGGGATCGTCTCAGGATCGTAGCGGCTGCATGTAGCGCAGCCGAGATGTCACGACTACGGAACGTCGTCGCGCGGCGTCTCGGCTACGGGTAGCGCAGCCAGACACGCTTTGGTAGCGGACTGAACGTGAGGGCAGCGGGCGGAGGTAGCGGAAAGCGATCGGGGAGTCAAAACAGCGAGCACGGCGGATCCGCAAGCGAGGGGCGTCATCACAGGCGCCCAAATGGCTACGGAAAGAGCGGACAGCCGGGTGAGTCATGAGAGCAGCACGTGATAAGTGGAAACGGTGACGAAGAGCCGCGTGACAGCGAGAAGGAGTGAAACAGCGAGCAACGACTCGAAAACGGCGGTACGACGTCGTCGGATCACGGCCGAGGGCTGTCCAGCCTAGGAGGACATCGCGGGAGGGGGGGTCTTCGGCCTAGGGGGATGTCCGGGCCACTCAGTGGCTGTCGGAGGAGATACGGGTGGCACTCGGCCGTCCTGCAACGGCGAAGATCCCGCGGCAGTAGATGTGCTGCCACTCACACAAGGTGAGGTGGCTTCAGCGATCAAGGTGACGTCTCCGGCGTCTGCGGCGGCTGGCGGGGGCTGCACGACGTTCAGTGGTCAACTAGGGGACGCCGGAGAGGCTCAGCAGCGCAAGCGAGGCGGGGCGGCACCGGAAACACGCAGCCGACGTTGCAGCTGCAGCGGTTCGCTGGTAGGGCCGCCGGCAACGTGGTTGGTCGGCGGAAGCGGGGTGCCGGAGCGGCGAGATGCGACGGTCGGGAAAAGCGGTCGCCGGCGGGGTTCCAGGCTGTGGTTGGGGCGGTCGACGGAGTCGAGTGCGTGGGTGAGTGCTGCGAAGGAGAGAAGAAGCTCGGGGGGTTTCTGAGTTGTGGCGGCTGTAAAAGAAATTTTGATGACCTAGGTGTTGGTTTCATCACATGAATGAGGTTATAGGATTTTTAATAATAGTTTAATTTGTTATTTAGCAAGAGAATTTTGGGTTAAGTGGGGGAGATAGAGAGAGGGAGGGGGTGCAACCAGGGATAAGCCTAGGGGAAAATAGAAAACAGTTTAGGAAACAAATCATGAAATAATTCAAAATATATAGCCAGATTTGTCACTGATTCGAAATTGAATTGATCGGGAAATCGACGGTCGAGATTATTCCGGCGATATCTCTCAATCCGGGCGTCAGAAAAATAATCCGAAAATACCGAGGCGATCGTGGAGACGAGACGCACAGATCTGCAGAGCCTGATCGTGCGTAACGCCTACCAAGAATTTACGTAAAATTAGAAACGGCGTTTTGAGTCAAATGACTAAAACGCCCTTATCATTCAAAGTCGTTTTGCGAGAAAACGAGCCGTCAAACGACGTTCCCAAAAATTACAATAAAATCCACCACCCCGAAACGATCGCAACGGCATATCGCATCGCATATGCCGGAGCTCGGAAAAGCCAAATAGAATACGTGCACGATAAGGCACGTGCACGCAGGAAATACGAACGGTCGGAAAGCGGCCGTTACAGTGTTGGCACTATTCACTGAATTTCCAGAAGCTGTTTCTTTGACACAGTTGTGCAACACAGCCATGTTGGCACTGTGCTGAAATTCTAGAGATCATTTTTTCGACGCGGCCGTGTTTGCTTTGGCTCTTCTGCAGATCTCAGATTCTGATAACGGTCGTGTTGCTGATACGCACGACCGTGTCAACCTTGTTTTAACATGTATTGTTGATGTTTGACCTCTGAATGACCTGAAACTCACTAGATAAACATATTAGACCTGTATAATTTGTTTGGCATCATCAAAATTAAGTTTTAGCTTCAGTTAGAGGACTAACTTAGGCCAACACAATCATCACGGGGAGACATGAACCTCAGGAGATTAAATGATTCACTTATATTTTCAAACTCTATTGGAAAGCATAAGTACAAACTAAATATTGAAAAGTCTAAGCTATTTGCAACATGGAGGATGTTTCTTGTCACGCCCCGCTTCCCTAAAATGGAGGCGAGACGTGAAAAGGTCCGCACGAGAGTGGAGCTGTGAAGCCCCAAACCCGATAAGCGTCAATAAAACATAAGCAGGTCCCTGTAACCACAAACGGAACAACAATAATAACACAAGGAGAGACAGAAATAAAATCTCAAATCTCAGAATTGTCCAACATTAACATTAAGTTCAACATCCAGAAAAGCCACCAGGCTAAAAGAAAGAGTCTAACGGCCCAGAACAAGGCCAACAAGGACAAACAAAACAAAGTATAAGTGCCACACACCGACAACTAAACAGCAGTCTAAAACAAAAGGGGAAAGCTCAACGAAGACACTAGGACTGGTCCCCAGTGTCCACGTACTCCTCGACAAACACAGGCTCGGGCTCAGCGTCAGCAAACACCTCGTCCTCAATAATGAACTCAGGCTCAGGATCTAACATGTGTCACCCAAAAGAGTAATGGGGCACATGTCAGCAAGTCTAAAAGACTTGGGCAAGGAAACTGAAAGTAAGGCAAACTAACAACCTAACAGTTATAGTATGCATGACATGGCAGTTATGGTATGAGTGCACAAGTAAGACATGAGGAAACAATAAGTGCAAGAGAACAATTTATCAAGACATGACAGGAGTAGCCAAGCTACTAACAATTCAATCACTAGTCACGTTTCAGTTGTTTGTAGATGTTTACGCCTTACAGCTGAAGGTTTGACATTCACACTGATTGGCCGCTTAACACTACCCCAGAACCCAGAGTTTACGCCTTACAACTGCAGTTGCTGATCGGACAGACTCCCAATTGAATGGCCGCTTAACTCTTGCCCCAAAAACCCACATGTAAACGAGCCAAGGTCCCTGTACACGAGCTCAGTAAATGAGGCAGGGTTACCCCGCACAAGAGCTCGTTTCCTGGATCATAAACCAGGAGCGTATTTCATTTGGCATAGGGGTGCACCTAGCCTCAATCATTTCACAAGGTGTAGCGGAGCTACGCAATCACAGGAAAACTTAAAGAATGCAATGACATGACAATTAATTCGCGTACCGTTAATGGAAATTAAACATGACATGGTAGTTGTGCAACATGATAAATGTCGATTCTAGCTTCGTTGTCAAGCTAGTTCCTAAAATTGCGCCTAGGTGAGTATCATTTCGTCGCCTAGTCTCTTTTACGCCTACAACAAGCAACTGGCCTAAGACATGGCCCAAAACCCTAAGTGGCAAGTTTCACTTGCCTAGCACCGAGGATGACGATCAACGAGGCCGTCACACAAATGCTAACTACAGCGATGAGATCGCTGCCATGGCAAAACAATATTAGAACAACATCCAACCTAGTTTATTAGGGTTTCACCAAAAACACAATGGGTTATGAAAACATTAAGAGATCGAGTTATTACAGTATCGGAAGCGGAAGAATGATGCCGAGCAAGCACGGCAACGGAAGAAACGCTCCGGGGAACCTAGGGTTCAGATCTAGAATGGATGGGGAAAATCTGGAGAAATGGGGTTTTGGGGATTTTTGGGGGTTGGAGATGGCCTAGGGCATGGTGGTTGGTCAAAATGGAGAGGGAAACTCCAAGGGAGGAAGGAATGGCTTGGGGAAATGTTGGAGAGTGATTTGGGGAAGAAGGAGGCTCAGGAGAAATGAAAGAAGAAAAGAAAACGTTTGAGGGGTTTAAATAGGCACAGCCGGCGGCTGCCCAAAAATTAGGGTTTCTGGGGTCATTAGTCGGTCAAAGAAGAGTGGCTGACCGACTAGTTTAACAACTAGTCGGTCGGTCGATTAACTTTGACCGACTAACACCAAACAGTGAAAGTAGGGAAAAATCTGGGTAATGAATTAGTCGGTCTGTGAAGGCCCGTCGATCGACTAGTTTGCAACCTAGTCGGTCGGTGAGTGTTCATGGACCGACTAACGATAAACAGTAACTTAGGTGAAATCTACTGACAGAAACTAGTCGGTCTGAGAGCAAGTTCTGACCGACTAGTTTCACATCTAGTCGGTCGGTGATCGTTCTTAGACCGACTAAAAATAAACAGTAACTCATGTACAATTAACAAAGCCCACTAATCGGTCCATGAAGGTTTGCCGACCGACTAAATCGTCATCTAGTCGGTCGGTTCCCCTTCTTGTAACGGCTAACGTGCACAAAAAGTTCCGAAATGGAGCGCGAAGCTCCGGGATCGATTCCTAAGACTCCTAGGCTTGATCTAACAATAAGATATGACCGATATGAAGCCAGTCACGAATGACTTACTCCAAGACCAACGATTCTAAGGAAGAAGCTAGAAAATCACGACGAAACGATCGAAAATGAAAGCTACGGAGACGAAAACCACACATGAGGAGAAAATCCACCAATATATATATATATATATAATTAACCCAGATACAAGAAAACTAGTCGTTACATTTCTTTAGGGTTTTACTATATGCATGCAATCTCTTACAGGCAACACCTTCCAATGATGATTTCGAGTATCTAGGAACCCTATCACTTATTGTAAATCTAACACAGCCACTTATGTAAAAAATCCTTATTTGCATCCAGGAGAATCTACTAATGGCAAATTCCCACACTATTAATGGTAAGATGATGTACCCTTATTTCAATGGTACTTATGCCATTACCTACTTATATTTTTTGAGCAACTTTGGTGCTGATGTGATATATCTTAACCCCAGAAACACGATTGGATCCTGAGACGTTAAGTAAACACTAGAGGGAGGGTGAATAGTATTTATCAAATAAAATTATCATCTAGAAAATTATACGCAAAGATATTAACCTGAGTTACCAAATTAATACTTAATCAACAATAACTTACAAGATAAAGAGCATTAAGAAGCCAATTAATTGCAAGTAATAAAACAATAGAAGCAAAGAGAGACAAGTGCATAGACAATCGATTTATCCTGGTTTAGATACTTCGTAGGCTACATCCAACCACACGTCCTCTCAAGGACTTAAATCCACTAAACACGTTTCCAACGGAACAAAGATTACAATATGGCACTTCCACCACAACTTAGTGAAGGACAAAAATGTTGAGTATTGGATCCCCTAATTTGGTTTTGGTAATAAACAAACATAAATTATTGTTATTAACTCCCTATTTTGCAGTTAAGTAAAGCATCAACAAATGTAGACTAAAGTATACTCAAAAGTGACGTCAAAGCGATGATTCAAGTAGATGGATTTAAGGAATCAAGAAGAAGTGAATGGGATTAAATATGTAATTTTTCCATTTCTTTACTTCTTTAAGTTTTAGAATGTTAAGCCTTGAATATTCGACTTAGAAGCACTTACATATCATGTACAACTCATTAGAACACTGAGTAAATGATTCTATATGGCTAATAGTTCATTAAACACAAAATTACGTTTTCAGCCCAGGATCAGACATCTGATGAAGGACCATCAAATGTTTAGTGTGCATGGTCTATATAGGTTTAGAAGACCTGATACGATAGACATTTGAAGTAAACTGTCCATATATTTGATGAAGCAATCGACCATCTGTGAGTTGAACTCCAGACATCTGATGGAGGAGAAACTTTTCTCCTCTAGCTGCCTCTTGTGTCAGCCGTTTGTAAGCTTGGTCCAAGGCGTCTGAACAGTAAGTTACACATCTGGGTATTGAACTTCAGACGTCTGAATAATTCAGCCTGAAATATCCAGAGAACTCTACTCTCCTCGACCCCGGTGGTCAGTTGTCTGATACTTATGAGCCAGACGTCTGAACAGTTGCCCAGACATCTGTGAACCCTTCATCAGACGTTTGATCAACTAGCAGGTAGACTGCATTTATTGCATTATTAGAATAGTGCACAAGATGTCTGACGATCCTTCTTCAGACGTCTGATCCTGCTAAAATCTACACGTTACAGCTACAGCTGGATTTAATGCTTGGACTTCAAGTAAGTCATATTCAATGCACATGGTTTATGCAATATTTCAATTTGAAGTGTTTCAATTCTATTTCATTTGTTGAACTAACTCTCGCATTGTGTGAGTGTCCATTCGCAGGATGTGGGAATTGGGTGATATCATGTATTCGATTTACACTTACTGATATTTGGTAAGTGTGTTATTAGTGGAAAGTAATCGCAAGCGGGAATTGCTTGAGGGTTGTTGAAGAAGGATTCAAGGGAGTCGGGATTTGAATCGATGAATCTGAACCAGTGTATATGTCACGCCCCGCTTCCCAAAAACACGGAGGCGAAGCGTGACGAAGGCCCGCTTAGGCCGGGGCTAAGAGCCCAGACCCAATAAGCGTCTGTAGTTTTCCATAGCGAAAGTACAGGTCCCTGCAAGTTAGTACGAAATAACAAAATTACTGAAAAGAAACATTTCATTTTATTCCAAAATTTATCATCAAAGTACTGAGAGTCTAAAAATGCCGAGAACGGCTACAACTGCTGAAAGGGAAACTAATGGTGCAAGCACCTAACCTAGACGAGAAAAATAAGAGTGCAACGCACCCAACTCAAACTGAAATGGATAACTCTGGAACAGCAACAGAAGATCTCTAACTCTGATCGTCCTCTGGATCGTACACCGGATCAGCGCCCTCCGGCTCCAAGTCAACTGGCAAGTCCGCCTCGTACTCGTACTCTGGCTCCACACCTGACGTACAGCACCAAAAGAAGGAAACTGTACGTCAGGCAAAGTCTACACAAACTGTCAGACTCAACTGCAAGTGTATCAACTATTAACAATGATTTACTGGTTGTTTTAGCATGCTGGGGTTATAACTGAGTAACGAAAGTAGCGTAGCAGGAAAAGTAAACGTAGCAAGCAGTAGACGTAGCGTGTGCTACCGACTACGGGACTAACCTACAGGTGTCAAGACAAGACGGGACGTGACGGGACAGGACAAGACAAGACGGGACAGGACAAGTAAGACACGAAAGGGTTCACGCCTTACGGTTCGAGGGGGATCAGACCCTCTTGCCGTGCGCACGCTCAACCCAACCCCAAACCCAGGAACTCAGGACAAGATTTACAGGGATCATTTCCGCTAGGGAAACATCCGAAACGCCCGAAGGCTTTTTGGTAACAGGGATCACTTCCGCGGAGGGAAGCATCCGAAACGCCCGAAGGCTTTTTGTGTAACAGGGATCACTTCCGCGGAGGGAAGCATCCGAAACGCCCGAAGGCTTTTTGGGTAACAGGGATCACTTCCGCTAGGAAAGCATCCGAAACGCCCGAAGGCTTTTTTGTGTAACGGGACACGACATGACAAGTGTAGGGAGTTGTTATTCTAGGGTGTCCACACGCACGCACACAAATGATAGCCCTACAGTATCAAAAGTTGTTGTTGTCAGGCTCAGACTTCGTCGTCAAGTCTGAGCCGTCAGGAGTCGTCCCGGACGCTATCATTTCACGTCCGATTCTCATCACACACAATCTAACAGTTCTACAAACTAGAACTAAGGCACGGTCAAAACGCAAGTGGGTACACTTGCCTGGAATGGCGAGTGCGTCGTCCGTCCGGGGCGTCTCGTCCAGTCGTCGCGTCCGCGGTAGTCCGTCTGAAATAGTCACGGCGACGGCGTCAGGTCGTGATTTTAGAAATTCCTATTTAAGTTCATTTCTAGGTTGAACGTGGCTACCCTAACCGTCACAAGTCAAATTGTCCGATCAGCCTATCCAACGATTCTATCCTATGTGCATAGTCAAAAGTCCAAACGTCGGTCTACGGTTACACATCGATTTAAGAGAGCAGAAAATAAATTTACTGAGTTAAGTTGCCGGTTTTAGTTAGGTTTTCAGTTTTTCTACTGTGGGGGTTTCGCTACGAGGGAGGGGAACCAACCTGTCCGGAGTCTGGGGTAGAGCGGACGTAGAGTCTGAACGGCGACCGATCTGATTGGCACGGCTACAGATCGTCTTCTAGCGGTGTCTCGGCTACGGGTAGCGTAGCCAGACACGTTCTGGTAGCGGACGAAACGCGTGAACAGCGAGCAGCGCGTCGGGTAGGCGTACTACGGCTTCCGGAGAGCTGCAACGACAACCGAGATGACCGGTTCGTCGTACCCAATGCCTACGACGTCAGGAGTCGTAGGAAGAGTTCGTGACGTAGGAAGACGCCCCCAGGGGATGCAGGAGGCTGTCGGATGACTCCCACAACGAGAGACAACGGTGAGATCTTTGCGACGCGTCGGAACGTCGCCAAACACCCAAAACAGCGAGCAACCACGCTGTTACAGGGAGTTTCGCGGCCTGGGGTCGCTGTCAACGGCGAGAGGAGGCAGAGGGGGGTTCACGGAGATGGCGTGGGGGCTTCGGCGGCGGCGGCAGTGGCGGCGGCGGCCGTGGCGAGCTGCTGCTGCTGCTGTGCGTGCTTCAGGCGACTGCGGCGGCTACCGGCGGTGAGAGGCGGCGCAGTGGGTCGCAAGCGAGAGAGGGGAGGTCGGGGAGGCTGCTGCTAATGGTCGGCGGCGGCGGCGGCCTCCGGCGAGGCTCAGGTCGAAGGGGAGAGGGGGTTTGCGTGGGGGGTTGTTGGGTTTCTAGGGCCGGCGCAAAGAAATGCCTGCGGCTGTGAGAAATTGTGAAAACTTAGGGTTTTCTTTATAGGAGTGGGGCCCACGTGACTTAGAAGAGGGTTCACGTGATGGGGCTGCCTATTAGGATTTAGTTAGGGTTTAATAGGGTTAAATTGTTAGGGGTAATCTTGTAATTAACTGGCTCTACTAGTGCACAAGGGTCAAACGGTGTCCAAAAATTATAAGAAAAATACTGGGGCGACCGGGGCGACGAGAGAAAGAAGTCAGAAGTGACGGATTACAATTTCGATGACGAGAAATGAAATTAAAAATAAAAACGCCTCAAGTCAAAGGTGAGATACGCGACGTCCCCTCGGAAAAGGTCAAATTGTGGGCGAACGGCCCGTGAAATGATGTTGCTAGTCAACACGGCAAATGTAGTACCCTCAGAGAGAGTCACAACGACATATCACACGATAGGGTTCGGAAACAAACAAAGTCTAAAGTAAAAACGTGCACGGTCAAGCGCACGTGCACAAAGAACTTACGATCGGAAACCGACCGTTACATCCTCCCCAACTTAGAAATGATTCCGTCCTCGGAATCAACATCATGCACTGCTCGGGAATAGATGCGGAAAGCGCTCTCTCATATCATCTTCGCGCTCCCAGGTGGACTCTCCAGGTGATCCATGACACCACATCACTCTCACCAGGTCGACTATCTTATTCCTCAACTGCTTCTGTCGACGGTCCAAAATCTGCACAGGCTGCTGGTCATATGTCAGATCCGGGCGAACTGTAATCTCTGAGAAGTCAACTGTGTGTGACGGATCACTGACGTACCGACGTAGCTGGGATACGTGGAAAACGTCATGAACACCCTCCAAAGATGGTGGCAGAGCAAGGCGATAAGCCACTGCTCCCACACGCTCTAGCACATCAAAAGGCCCAATATACCTCGGACTCAGCTTTCCCTTCTTCCCAAAACGAATAACTCCGCGGTTCGGAGAAATCTTCAGGAAGACGTGATCTCCCGGCTGAAACTCCAAAGGTCTCCTCTTGGCATCAGCCCAATGCTTGAAGCGATCCTGTGCAACTCTAAGCTTCTCCCTGATGTCCCTCACGACATCCACAGCTTCCACTATCATCTCGGGACCCAACAGCTCCCGATCACCGATGTCATCCCAGCTCAGTGGCGAACTACATTTCCTTCCATATAGGGCAGCGAACGGCGCCATGCCAATGCTCGCCTGGTAGCTGTTGTTATATGAAAACTCTACCAAGTGGAGATGGTCCTCCCATGACCCCTTCAAATCGAGCGTACAAGCTCGCAGCATATCCCCCAGGATCTGAATAGTCCTCTCGGACTGGCCATCAGTCTGCGGGTGGTACGCCGTGCTGAAACTCAGACTCGTACCCAAATTCTCCTGCAGACTTCTCCAGAACTGAGATGTGAACCTCGTGTCTCGGTCAGACACAATGCTCACAGGGACTCCATGTAAGCGTACAATCTCCTGCACGTACACGGTCTACATCACGACCATTTCAAAGAGAAAATCAAAGTGGAAGTAAAAGTAGAAACGAAATTTTACCTCCAGATATTTCCTCGCCAAAGCTTCCGTAGACTGGCCCACTCGGAAAGGAATAAAGTGCGCAGACTTGGTCAACCGATCCACGATCACCCAAACTACGTCGTTCTGCCTCGGGGTCCGAGGTAAACCAGTCACGAAGTCCATCGTAATATGTTGCCACTTCCACTCCGGAATGGGAAGCGGTTGCAGCAACCCAGCAGTACGATGGTGCTCAGCCTTCACCTGTTGGCATATCAGGCACTTGGCAACGCTCCGTGCCACGCTCCTCTTCATGCCAATCCACCAATAATTCAGACGGAGGTCCTTATACATCTTGGTGCCTCCAGGATGTATAGAATAAGGCGAGCTATGAGCCTCGCTCAACAGCTCCTCGCGGACATCACCTGCAGGTACACAGAGTCTACTGTCGTACCGCAGTGAACCATCCTCATGAATCACGAACTCCGTCCGTAGTCCAGCTTCAACCTGCCTCCTGATCCTCTGCAGCTTCGGATCTCCTGCCTGTGCTGCCTTGATCCGATCCACGATTGTGGACTGAATCTGCAGATTCATGAATGAATGAACTACACCAGGTAGGACAACCTCCAAATCCATCTCTCTCAGCTCCTGCTGAATCCTCCAGTCAGCTGTATGCATCATCGCGGCAGGGAGTCTACTCAAGGCATCAGGCACTACGTTCACCTTCCCCGGATGATACTGCAAGTCAATCTCGTAGTCAGCCATGAGCTCTAACCATCGCCTCTGACGCATGTTGAGCTCCTTCTGCGTAAAGATGTACTTCAAGCTCTTGTGATCGGTGAAAATCTTCACACTCTCACCTAGCAAGAAGTGCCTCCAAATTTTCAGTGCAAAAATCACTGCAGCCAACTCCAGATCGTGCGTCGGCTAATTCTTCTCATGAGTCCTCAACTGACGAGAAGCGTACGCGACCACGTGGCCATGCTGATGCAAGACGCATCCTAGGCCCTTCCCTGAAGCATCACAATAAACTTCGAAGCCTCCGCTTCGATCCGGTACTGCCAACACCGGTGCCGTGGTCAATCTCGCCTTCAAGATACTGAAGGCCTCCTCACAAGCATCTGACCAGAGAAACTCCACATCCTTCCTCGTCAGCTTCGTCATCGGCTCCGCAATCTTCGAGAAATCCCTGATGAACCGCCGATAATAGCCTGCTAAACCCAGAAAACTCCTGATGTCTGATGCTGACTGCGGAGTCGGCCAATCCCTGACTGCTCTGACCTTCTCCGGATCCACAGATATGCCATCATCGGACACCACGTGTCCCAGGAATGCGAATCTGTCCATCCAGAACTCGCACTTGCTATACTTGGCATAAAGCTTGTGTCTCCTCAGCGTCTCCAGCACTGTCCTCAGATGACAGCTGTGCTCTTCCTCAGACTTCGAATAAATCAAAATGTCATCAAGGAAGATGACAACAAACTTGTCCAGGAAGTCATAGAATATTAAATTCATCAAATTCATGAACACAGCCGACGCATTGGTCACGCCAAACGGCATGACCACGAACTCATAATGTCCGTACTTCGTCCGGAAAGCCGTCTTCTGAACATCGTCCTTCTTTACTTTCAACTGGTGGTATCCACTCCTCAAGTCCAACTTCGAGAAGACCCTCGAACCTCCAAGCTGGTCAAAGATATCGTCGATGCGCGGCAGCGGGTACTTATTCTTCACGGTGACAGCATTCAACCCTCGATAGTCCACGCACATCCTGCGGGACCCATCCTTCTTCTTCACGAGTAGAACTGGTGCGCCCCATGGCGACACACTAGGGTGGATGAAACGCTTCTGCAACAACTCATCCAACTGCTTCCGCAGCTCCTCGAGCTCAGCGGGAGCCATACGGTACGGCGCCTTCGATATCGGTTGTGCTCCCGGCATAAGATCAATACCGAACTCTAAGGCTCGGTCGGGTGGAAAACCTGAGATATCCTCTGGGAAGACGTCGTCGAAGTCTCAGACGACTGCTGGTCGTTCGATCTCCATCTCCATCGGCATAGCTGCAACAATCGGCACCACCGGCGTGGCCCGATACTTGACGGGTCCAAGCGACTCATCTCTGCTGCGGAACTCGAACTCTGGATGGCCTGGAATCTGGAACACCACCCTCTTGCTGCGACAATCGATCGAGGCGTGGAAATCTCCCAACCAATCGATGCCAAGAACGGCATCAAAATGTGGCAGGTCGTGGACAATGAAATCTGCAAAGAACTCGTGTCCACTGACCACCAAAGGAATCGATCTACATCCCAAGTTCACTGTCACCACTCCGTTCCATGTGGTGATGTCCCAACACTTGGGAAGTGTATGGGTGGGAATGGAGTGTCTTGTCATGAATCTCCGGGATAAGATGCACATGGATGCACCGGAGTCAAACAAGGCCAAGGCCGGGTGAGAAGACACTAGAATGGTGCCTAAGATATTAAAAGGAAACTACGGTCAAACCAAGCTACTCTAACAAACAAGTCAGGCAAGCAAGACTAACAATTTAAAAGCTAAACTATGAAATGAAAGACTAGAATCAAGGAGTTACCTGCAATGACTCCATCCAGCTCCTCAGTCTCCAAAGCCGTCATGGTGTAAGCCGGCCTCTGGGGCTGCGCTGCTCTCTGAAACATCTGCCTCTGTGGCGCCAAGGGTGGTCCACGAACGGCAGGTCCTCTCTGAACTGGAGCGGGCGCTCTCATCTGTAGCGGGGCTGGTGCTCCAACTACAGCATGACGGGCTTTCGGACAATCCTTCGCAGCATGCGAAGCATCTCCGCAAACTAGGCACAATCCCATCTTCTTCCGACAATCCTTCTGAACGTGTTCTGGCTTCCCGCAGTAATGACACGGTCCCTTGCTCTGACTCTGAATGGGTGCTCCAGGCCTCTTAAATGGTACTGTCTGAACTGGCCTCATCGCCGGCCTAGCAGGTGGCCGGTACTGCTCCATAGGACGCTTCCCCTTATCAGCTGGAGGGTCAGGTAGGAGCAAAATAAGCTCATGATTCTTCGCAGCATCCAACACCTCCCTCATAGTCGTGAAACTCGCCGAAGACATAGAAGCTTGAATCTTCGGACGCAGTCCCTGTCGGAAACGATCAGCTCGCTTCTCCTCCTTCTTCACCATATGCGGAGCAAAGCGACTCAGCATCTCAAACTCCGCCTCATACTCCTCGACGGTCATGTTCTCCTGCTTCAGATCTATAAACCTCCTCAGTAGCTCCCTCCTAGTAGTCTTGGTGAAGTACTTCGTCCTGAACATAGACCTGAAGATCTTCCAATCCACTGGCTTCTCCAGACGCCTCTCCTCAAGGCGCCACCAGTTCCTCGCATTCTCAGTCAGCTGCATCTTCGCTATCTCCACTCGGGTATCGTCTGGAATCTTCGCAGCAACTAACTTCTCCTCCGTGCTCTGGATCCACTCGTCAGCAGCTAGGGGTCCCTCCTTCCCTGAAAATGTCCTCGGCTGGAGCTCGTTGAACTGCTTCACTCCTGGAGCAGCTCGAGGGGCAGGTGGAGGTGGCGGTGGTGTAACTGGAGCAGCCTGGGCAGCACGCTGGGACTGCTGAACCAACTGATGCTGCACCTCCAGCATCTCTCTCATCACGCCCAGAACCTGACGGAAGTCTCCGCTCTGGTCTTCCTGAATCCCATCTCCAGAGCTCCCCGATCGGGTAACACGTCGTCCTGCCATCTTATTGACAGAAAGAAACAGATTAGACTCGCACAATTACCGGATGATAATAAAATGAAATTTAATACTTCAATCACTCCGTACTCTCAGAAGAGGGGACCTGCATGGGCCACCACTAAAACATGTCACGCCCCGCTTCCCAAAAACACGGAGGCGAAGCGTGACGAAGGCCCGCTTAGGCCGGGGCTAAGAGCCCAGACCCAATAAGCGTCTGTAGTTTTCCATAGCGAAAGTACAGGTCCCTGCAAGTTAGTACGAAATAACAAAAGTACTGAAAAGAAACATTTCATTTTATTCCAAAATTTATCATCAAAGTACTGAGAGTCTAAAAATGCCGAGAACGGCTACAACTGCTGAAAGGGAAACTAATGGTGCAAGCACCCAACCTAGACGAGAAAAATAAGAGTGCAACGCACCCAACTCAAACTGAAATGGATAACTCTGGAACAGCAACAGAAGATCTCTAACTCTGATCGTCCTCTGGATCGTACACCGGATCAGCGCCCTCCGGCTCCAAGTCAACTGGCAAGTCCGCCTCGTACTCGTACTCTGGCTCCACACCTGACGTACAGCACCAAAAAAAGGAAACTGTACGTCAGGCAAAGTCTACACAAACTGTCAGACTCTACTGCAAGTGTATCAACTATTAACAATGATTTACTGGTTGTTTTAGCATACTGGGGTTATAACTGAGTAACGAAAGTAGCGTAGCAGGAAAAGTAAACGTAGCAAGCAGTAGACGTAGCGTGTGCTACCGACTACGGGACTAACCTACGGGTGTCAAGACAAGACGGGACGTGATGGGACAGGACAAGACAAGACGGGACAGGACAAGTAAGACACGAAAGGGTTCACGCCTTACGGTTCGAGGGGGATCAGACCCTCTTGCCGTGCGCACGCTCAACCCAACCCCAAACCCAGGAACTCAGGACAAGATTTACAGGGATCATTTCCGCTAGGGAAACATCCGAAACGCCCGAAGGCTTTTTGGTAACAGGGATCACTTCCGCGGAGGGAAGCATCCGAAACGCCCGAAGGCTTTTTGTGTAACAGGGATCACTTCCGCGGAGGGAAGCATCCGAAACGCCCGAAGGCTTTTTGGGTAACAGGGATCACTTCCGCTAGGAAAGCATCCGAAACGCCCGAAGGCTTTTTTGTGTAACGGGACACGACATGACAAGTATAGGGAGTTGTTATTCTAGGGTGTCCACACGCACGCACGCACATGATAGCCCTACAATATCAAAAGTTGTTGTTGTCAGGCTCAGACTTCGTCGTCAAGTCTGAGCTGTCAGGAGTCGTCCCGGACGCTATCATTTCACGTCCGGTTCTCATCACACACAATCTAACAGTTCTACAAACTAGAACTAAGGCACGGTCAAAACGCAAGTGGGTACACTTGCCTGGAATGGCGAGTGCGTCGTCCGTCCGGGGCGTCTCGTCCAGTCGTCGCGTCCGCGGTAGTCCGTCTGAAACAGTCACGGCGACGGCATCAGGTCGTGATTTTAGAAATTCCTATTTAAGTTCATTTCTAGGTTGAACGTGGCTACCCTAACCGTCACGAGTCAAATTGTCCGATCAGCCTATCCGACGATTCTATCCTATATGCACTGTCAAAAGTCCAAACGTCGGTCTACGGTTACACATCGATTTAAGAGAGCAGAAAATAAATTTACTGAGTTAAGTTGCCGGTTTTAGTTAGGTTTTCAGTTTTGCTACTGTGGGGGTTTCTCTACGAGGGAGGGGAACCAACCTGTCCGGAGTCTGGGGTAGAGCGGACGTAGAGTCTGAACGGCGACCGATCTGATTGGCACGGCTACAGATCGTCTTCTAGCGGTGTCTCGGCTACGGGTAACGTAGCCAGACACGTTCTGGTAGCGGACGAAACGCGTGAACAGCGAGCAGCGCGTCGGGTAGGCGTACTACGGCTTCCGGAGAGCTGCAACGACAACCGAGATGAACGGTTCGTCGTACCCAACGCCTACGACGTCGGGAGTCGTAGGAAGAGTTCGTGACGTAGGAAGACGCCCCCAGGGGATGCAGGAGGCTGTCGGATGACTCCCACAGCGAGAGACAACGGCGAGATCTTGGCGACGCGTCGGAACGTCACCAAACACCCAAAACAGCGAGCAACCACGCTGTTACAGGGAGTTTCGCGGCCTGGGGTCGCTGTCAACGGCGAGAGGAGGAAGAGGGGGGTTCACGGCGATGGCGTGGGGGCGGCGGCGGTGGCGGCGGTGGCGGCCGTGGCGAGCTGCTGCTGCTGCTGTGCGTGCTTCAGGCGACTGCGGCGGCTACCGGCGGCGAGAGGCGGCGCAGTGGGTCGCAGGCGAGAGAGGGGAGGTCGGGAAGGCTGCTGCTGATGGTCGGCGGCGGCGGCGGCCTCCGGCAAGGCTCAGGTCGAAGGGGAGAGGGGGTTTGCGTGGGGGGTTGTTGGGTTTCTAGGGCCGGCGCAAAGAAATGCCTGCGGCTGTGAGAAATTGTGAAAACTTAGGGTTTTCTTTATAGGAGTGGGGCCCACATGACTTAGAAGAGGGTTCACGTGACGGGGCTGCCTATTAGGATTTAGTTAGGGTTTAATAGGGTTAAATTGTTAGGGGTAATCTTGTAATTAACTGGCTCTACTAGTGCACAAGGGTCAAACGGTGTCCAAAAATTATAAGAAAAATACCGGGGCGACCGGGGCGACGAGAGAAAGAAGTCAGAAGAGACGGATTACAATTTCGATGACGAGAAATGAAATTAAAAATAAAAACTCCTCAAGTCAAAGGTGAGATACGCGACGTCCCCTCGGAAAAGGTCAAATCGTGGGCGAACGGCCCGTGAAATGACGTTGCTAGTCAACACGGCAAATGTAGTACCCTCAGAGAGAGTCACAACGACATATCACACGATAGGGTTCGGAAACAAACAAAGTCTAAAGTAAAAACGTGCACGGTCAAGCGCACGTGCACAAAGAACTTACGATCGGAAACCGATCGTTACAGTATATCATGTGTTTGCGTTGTGAATTTTCTATGGTTGTTGTCTCTATTTCATTAATTCCACATTGTTGGTAATTCACTACTACATAATCGACCTTCAGCCACAGACAAATCTGTGGCTGAAGGCCCCCAATCCATGGCTGAAAGCTTTCAAATGAAAAAAAATTTGTTGCTGAAGATCTGTAGCCGATAGTGTGGTGGCTGAAGATCCTCGCCCAATCTATTTTGGACTTCTAACATGTGAACACTGATGGACAAGCAAAGAAATCTATTATAACTTAGGATTTAATCCACTTACACAAGCGAATATCTCAGCTTTATTACCTGTGATATGAATCAAATATTGATAGATTATTTAGAACATATGTGTATGCTTGTTCAAGCTCAATTTTGCTTAACCTTGTGTCATCTACACAAGTATTATATAGAACTCCATCAGGAACTCTTGCCTGATGATTTACCATTGTAGCCCAGCAAATAACGAGATATAAACATCAAGGCCTCATTTGATGTATAATTTTTGGATATTGACCCTTCTAGACGTGCACAATTGTGCACAAGTCGCTTCACGAACCCTAAATACTTGTGGGCCAAAAATCATAAAAAGAATCAAATTTACATTTAATTTTGGTTCTAGTAAAAAATAATAGTATATGGCATAAGCGTGCACCTTTCAACAATGTACATCAACTGATATTGTACCTGCCCTGCAATGTGGGTCTCCTGTGCCAGGTGCATAGTAAGATGAACCATGATGGTACAGAATGATGTCTGGAAATTTTTTTGCCATATTACACAATGTAAGGATAGCATGCACCTCAAAATCTTCAAACTCACCAACATCTATCGCCTTCGAGTAAACCTGCCTAAAGAATCCACAGAACGGTATCAAAACCTTTCTTAGCTTCTTACAGACATGACATAATGCAACTGGAAGAAGCTGATGTAGCAAGATATGATAATCATGTGTCTTCAATCCGAATATTTTCATCGGATCTACGTGCACACATCTTGATATATTTGAAGCATATCCATCTGGTGTATTCACAGACTTGAGAAACACATAAAGATTATGAATTTAATCGCTTGAAAGGGTGACCCGAGAATCTAATAGGTCGTACTTGCAATTTTCCTTCTGTACGACATGCACTTCAGGATGTATCTTCAATTCTTTTAAGTCAAGCCTCGCCTTTACTCCGTTTTTCGACTTGTTGGTGTCCTGCATTAAGCTATACAACAGATTTTCACAAATGTTCTTTCGATGTGCATGACATCTAGGTTGTGACATATTTTCGAAGTCCTCCAATATGATAATTGGTAGAAAATGCTGAACTTTGTCCAACCACAAGGTAGTATTCGATCATCTGATGTATTAGAATATATGTGTGACATTCGAGCCGTTCTTGTTTTGGATTTGACCTCGACCTCGACCTTTCCTTTTCCATTTGTAATCCGCCTTCAGACACCAAGAGGGTTCTCTTTGTTATATATGGTCTTTCCAAACTTCACTCTCCATAAAGGGTGTAGTGCTTCATAATATGTCCTCTCTGGATAGCTGTTCCGGTGCTTTTCTGCGTTCGTTTTTAGCATCAAACAACTGTCCATGTCTCCTATAACTATAATCGGCATGCAACCATCTTCTGTTCTACCAAAAGCAAAACTTACGACAATATTTCAAGAATGTGCCCTCAAAACCTGTCGTGTAAACCAGGCATGTTGTCCTACCTTTTGTCAACCAAGCAAATAGATTAGCATACACTAGGAAGTCATTTATTATCCATAAAGCAATAGCACTCATGCAAAATTTTTGCTTTGTAAAGACATCGAAAGTGCCCACACCTTGTTCCCATAAAATCTTCAGATCATCAATTAATGGCTGCATGAAAACATCGATATCATTTCCAGGTGAGTATTTCCTAGGTATCAATAGTGACAGTATCATATATGGTTGCTTCATGCACATATGAGGTGGCATGTTATACGGGTCAACAACATTGGCCAAGTGGACCAACTAGAGCTCATCACTCCAAACAGATTAAAGCCATCGGTTGTGAGACCAAGCTTAAGATTCCTAGACTCTTTTATAAAGTCAGGATAAATGCGATGGATATGCTTCCTTGCTTCTACATCAGCAGGATGCCTCAATTTTGTGTCATCTATACGTTCGAATGCGTGACATCGAATTTTTTCTGCCAATTTAGTTGACATGAAAAACCTCTGCAGCATTGGAGTACCTGGAAAATAATGGAGAAACTTTGTCGGAGTCTTCTTCTTATTTTAGACTGTAGGACCATCATTGTTTGACCATGTTTTTTGTTCGACTTGCCACAGTGGTATATGACACGTTAGACATTCGTTTAGGTCTTTGTTGTCTTTGTAATATATAATGCAATCATTAGGGCATGCGTTAATTTTCTTGTAATCGAGCCCTAACATATTAATGATTTTGCTGGCTTCATAATGAGTCGATGGAATGCTTTCCTTACCACCGGGAATTACCCTTCTTAACAAATCCAACAACATCTCAAAATGTGTAATTGTCATTCTGCTAAGTGTTTGGATATGCGGAAGTCTAATCATGAATGATAGCCTTATGAACTCAGCGCATCCATCGTATAAATCTGACTCATTATCCTCCACTAATTTTATCAAGTGATCAAAGTCAATGGAGTGAAGATCATCATCTGAACGATTTCCGCTCGGAGCACCAATATCTTCCAACATGGTATCTATGTCATCTAATGTTGATCTCCATGCACAATACGCTCTTCTGCCCAAAGCATCGCCTTGGTTATGACACCTTCACCGTGGTAACTCCAAAATCTATAGTTGGGGTCGAACCCTTGAGAAACCAAATAGACATGAACAATAGACTTATGAATGATCTCATTATTCTGGCGTCTCTTGCAAGGGCAACAGATTTCACCACTTGACAAGTATATAGAGTTGTCATCAAAGTACACTAAGAACGCATCTATCTCCTCAATGTATCGTTGGTTTCCCGTCATAGTTGGATCCGATAGTTCATAAAACGACTTGTTCGTAACCACCTGCATCAGTAATTGACGATGAAATATACATGTTCAGTTACTATCACACATTTACGTACTGTGAGTTTGTGTGGACTTTCTTTTCAATATCGACTGTAAAGGGGAATGCTTCTATCCCATTAGATTTGCAATGCATCGTGTAATCCAGTATCATATTTTATGCATTTGTGTGTTCTTTCATTTCGTGAAAATTTTGGTAGCATCTACACACTGTTCTCCGAGTACATTATAGTAGGAATAAAATGTATCTGCAACTTCTTCTCGCATTTGTACTCGAAGAACAATGGGTAGAAGCTGCCGAAATTCTCACGAAATGAAAGAATGCACAATCACATAAAATATGATACACGATTAATACGCGATGCATTTGCATATTTAACCTGTCCACACTGGATAGATCCAATAAATATTTATAGGTAAATTCATAATCACATGTGGCCACGAATCAATTGTCTGATCTGAACACGAAGGTGTCGATAGTATCAACCGATCCGTGCACACACGTGATTCAAGAATTGTTGGATCCTGTGGATGGCAAACAACACTAGAAGAGGGGTTGAATAGTGTTGTATAAAATAAAATTTTTCGTTCTAATTGATTAGTACAATTCAAAGCCTTCTAATGTGGCCTAAGAAACCAAGTAGAGTGATCTTCGCTTGGTTTTTAATCAACTTAATTAATCTTCAGAAACAAATCAGAGATACAACTCTTCTGGTAGTCGACTCCCTAAGAACAGTAGTCGACTCCCAGAGGGATATTATGCACACTCAGTTAAAAGAATACTTAATGAAGATATAAAAGATTGCACAGAATTATAAGAGAGAAGCCGATACAAAAACTGACCTTGCAATTTATTATGAATGAGTTACAATATAATACTCAATGAATCAAGATAAACAAATAGAGGTAAACCATTATAATACTCAATGAATTAAGATAAACAAATAGAGGTAAACAATCACAGAGAGTGCAAAAGCAAACACAATGATTTTTATCCTGGTTCCCCACAACCTTGGGTACGTCCAGTCGCCGACCAATCCAGTACGAGATTTCCACTATCTGTCTTGGAAAATAAAATCATCTAACTCCACTCGTTAGGATTTTCCCACACACCTAGCCTTGACCAGGATTTCCGATTGCAACACTGCAATATCTCAACACTTACAACAAAGTGCAAATACAAAATGAAAATCAATATCCAACTCACCACAATATTTGGTGGAGTTTGGATTTACACTCAAATTCTATAGCCAATAGTAATAGACAACTATGTGTATTCGTGGCTTAATAGAATATGATTTTAGATCACACAAAGACACGAATTAAGTCTTTGTCATCTAAATCAACGTTTTCAAATAAATCCTTTCAAATAAAAATCAGAGAATAAAGAACATGGATTTTGAAAACAAATAGCCAAATAAAAAGTTGATCTCAGAAAATAATAACTTTAAAGAGAGGAGATTAGAAATATAACAACAGATTTGGCTAAAAGAATGAGAGCTGAAAATTGAGATCGTTTAGAACTTTTGCACAAGAGAGAATTTGAATTCAAGTATATTGTGTAATTTTCTCTCAAAAAATAGTCCTCTATTTATAGGTAAAAATGGAGAATTCAAAATTCAAATTCGTTTGACTTTTGCCCCGAGAATCATGGGAGCAATAAGTGAGAGAGATGTCAAAAGTCAGGTCAAACGTTGAATTTCGACAACTAGTAGTCGACTCCCTAGGATTGGTAGTCGACTCCCAGTGTGTTTCAGGAGAAAACAATTCTCAGATGGTAGTCGACTCCCACTCCTTGATAGTCGACTCCCAGTGGAGTTTCTTCTGAGACACAGCTAGTAAGACATGTAGTTAGCTCCAGGGTGTAATGGAGTTTAACTACCAAAATGAAAAGTGACTAGCAAAAGCTCTTAATAGTTTTGAAAATGATTTTAAAAGTATTTGAAATATTTAACTTCGAAATCATTTGTGTGTGTGTGTTATCTATACTTTTGGCTTTAACATAACCCTAAGAAGGACACAACTCATACACTGTAGACATAGGACACGTCTTCAGAAGCTTGATCAGATGATGATGTAGATGCGAGCTTCTCTTGAGCTTCCATTCCATTTGAGCTTGAGCTTCATCATCGAGCTAGCAATGTTTGTCCTTGTCTCTGCTAAGTGAGTGTAAATTGCGCTTCTTTGGAGTATGTATAAGGCTGCGTAATCTGCACACTTTAATTGTAGTGTAGTTAGTACACTAGCTTCATTTGGTGTGCTCATCATCAAAACCACTTAGGTTGGAATTCAATTTCCATCAAGAATAATACATATAACATTTATTAGACGAGAATATCTACGACTCAACTTAATCTACGTGTGTGTGTGTGTGTGTGTGTGTGTGTGTGTGTGTGTGTGGGGGGGGGTGGGGGGGGGGGGGTTGGTGGGAGGATGAGGGGGTTACGCCGTCCTTCTCCACGTGAATTCAAAATAACCTAATTTCATTTTAAATGTAACTCAAAACACAACATATACATGCATTATTGTGCACAGAATAAATAAGCAATTCAACCTAACAATAATTTAAATTACAAGTGTCTATACCTTGACACGGTGAGGCAAAAAAGAAGAAATACCAAATTAGCCCCTCGAATCACCGAATCCTGCGAGATTTGTGTGAACATGAGAAACACATAAAAATTATACAAAATTAATATTAGGGAGGAGAGGGGAAGGGGAAGGGATGCGTTGGCGGGTGTGTGAGAAGCAGAGGGGGGATGCGATGGGTGGGATTCGCTGGAGGGTGGGGGATCGACGGGAGGGGGTTGGAGGGGGAGGCTGAGAGTGAGTTTGGAGGGAGGGGTCGTCAGGCTGCAATGTAGGGGGAGGAAGGGGTGGATGAGAGGGAGGGGCGGGTTAGGGGGGAAGAGAGGCTGTTTAAGGAGGGGATGAGAGGGAGGTGGAGGGTTGGGGTGAAGCAAGGGAGGGGTGGGGGGTTGAGGGGGGGAGCTGAGAGGGAGGGGGTAGGTTGAGGAGGGAAGAGAGGGACGGGGGGTTTGGGGGGGGGGGTGGAGGAGAGGGAGGGTTCGGATTGGGGGGAAGAGAGGGAGGGGGTGTCAGCCCCTGCCGTCGCTCCAGCTCCTGCCCCAGCTCCAGGTCTCCTCCTGCAGACTGGACGGAGGAGAGGGGGAGCTAGAGCTGCGACAGGGCCAACGCCCACTCCTCCTGCTCCCTCGCTTGATTTAGGGCTAGATTTAGGTTTACCGATTGTTGGCGGGAAATGAAAAGAGGACGGGCGAGCGGACGTTACCGGTGGTCGGCGACAGCTCACTATGAAGGTGGCGGCTGATGGCGACGATGACATCAGTTCATCGAGAGAGAGAACATGGGAAAGTTGAGAGTGAAATGGGGCGCTCACGCATAATGGGGATCCCACGAGGGCTCCCCAATTTAGGTTGTTTTGGATATCGCCACGGGTTATTAGCCATGGACAATTTCGTGGCCGATAGTCCACTATCGGCCACCGATCTGTCTGTGGCTGAATAATTAACTCCACGAATAAATTTTTATCGATGCTTTGTGGCTAATAGTCCGTTGCTGATATCCCACTTCCACCAGGGAATCATTTCCACGGAGAAATACATGGCTGATAGACCACTATCGGCCACGGATTTGTCCGTGGCCAAAAATCCTTTTTCTACTAGTGATTAGGGTTCTAATTAGGCGTAATTTCATTATTATTATTATAAAACACTATTCATCCCCTAGTGTTTTCCCTCATAGATACAGGTCTTAAAAAACACCTCTCATATGAGCGATGTTACGAGGCGGAACTCGCGTACAATGAATTTGTATTGAGGAGAACCAAGGGCACGGTGGTTATGTTGAGCGGATACACCTCGCACTCAAGTGAGAAGAAAATAATTACAACCCACTTTTACCTATAACCAAATGTTGAAGCTCTTGTATTGATGTGTTGGGGCTATATCGATGATCTCCAATTGATGAGAAAATTAACTCTTGAGATCAAACGATTGGCCAAGAAAGATTTGAAGAATTTTGAAAATAAATGGCCAACGAAGAGGGTTTTTGCTTAAAATCGTTTGCACTTAAAATTGATTTTTACTCAAAAAGATTGATAATCAAAGCCTGGAGTAAATGCCTGAACAATTCTCAATTTATAGGGCTAAAATAGGGAAAACTATTTAACAAAAATCCCCTTAAACGTTCAAAGAATGTCTAGTAAAAAGTTACTGTTTGAGCCCAACAGCTAGATTTAGTTGACCATAGTTCATGTACTAATCGACTAGTATAGAGTTAGTCGACTGGTTCACTGACAATGGTCGATTAATGCCGATCAGATTTAGGAATTGTTTGTTCTCTGTTATTTTAAGTCAACCAGAGTGTATCTATTAGTCGACTACTCCACTAACTATGGTCAACTAGTTTCCTAATATTCTTACACAGCTCTAAAACTTAGGAAATAATTTTCAAAATAATTCTAAAATATTTTTTGTGTGTTCCTAGGTCAGTGAGAGCTTCAACAAAGAGTTAAACATTATAAACCTATTCAACATATATTGTCATTGGATATTAGTTCACCAATTGAAATCATGTGGAGGTGCACACAGAATGGCAACTACTAGGGTATAGTTGCATATAATATTTTGGTGTCGCTATTCCCGATGAACATGGAATATTGTATAAGACAATCAAAAATTCAAATGTGAGTTTGGAAGATATTGCACGGGGCACTACCTACTAAGAATGTACTATCAAGTCAATGCATATACATTAATCCAATGCGAGACAATACTCTTAAAACCATAGACTCCATTTTGGACTTGTCACAGAGCTTATTTCATTTGCCATTAAGTTGAAAATTTTCATGATTCAACGATGTGGTCCTTCTAGGTTTCTTGCAAAGGATGGCTACCAAAACTAGCAAGAAGTTTGGTGGTGGTAAAACGGGTCTGGACCCTACCTGTTCATACCCTTACCTACCCTAGATTCCCAAGTTCAAATGGGGATCACAAGGGGCCCGGGGTCGTATTCAGGTCGACTTGCCTAAGCCAGATAAAATCCACATTAGGTATGAGTTTGGTAACTGACCAAAATCGACCTGGACCCAACTTTGGGGGGAGGGATGTTGATCCATAATCATCTCCACCATCATCTCCATCACCACCCTTGTCACCACCCATTGTCATTACATCCACCATTGTCATCATACATCCATCGACTTGATCGCCATCATCAACATCTCTAGCATCCCATCCATAACATCGTTAGCCAAGCAAATACATGCAACAACAATGACATAGACATCAACACCAGAGCAAGGAGGAGGATAAGAAAAAACAGTAGATATGAAAAGGAAAAAGAAGCATTAGCAGCTTGTGACAACCCGTCTAGGCGAATGCTAGCATGAGCAGCGGTGACACGCATGCGGCAACGACGACATCACCCGACAGAAGACAACAGACATCATGGCGGGGAGGGCATGTTGCTGACGTGGAGCGATGATGATTGGTGATATGGGGCGACGAGTGGCAGTGACGTCAACGATGATGGTGACGACGATAAAGGGCGGCACCGGGAGTCGCCAATGAGGGGTGACGACGAGTTATGCATGGAAAAAAAATGAAAATCAAGGCGGGTTCCGATTATCCGGATATAATCCAGATCGGATATGGGTTCAATTTCCTAAAACGAATCTATCCAGGCCGGATTCGGGTAATCTTTTAGGGGTGGACTACCTGCACCTCATTTTGAGGTGCAGGGAAGAGACGTTTAGCTTAAAGTGGAAAAAAAATTCAATTTACCTTTCACGTCTGTTTCTCTCTCCTCTGATTTTTTGCTGTTTTTAACCCTTGTCACATCCTGCACCTCAAAAGTGAGGTGCAGTTAGTCCTGCTCATCTTTAAATTTGCCCCACCTAAGTATACTATTTCTTTCGACACAAATCAGGTTATGTTCAGCCGTCCACGTATTCGGGGTAACTTGACATTGACGGCGTCAAGCTGTCATGGCTAGCAAAGACTTGTACGACCGTGGCTGTTCAGCTTCATTCATACTTGATTAAAATATCCACACACTCGCCAGGATTCAAGAGTAATGATGGTCGCTGACAACCGTGTCCCGCTCCGTGATACTAGCTTGCCTTGGTTGGATGCTATCACGCTAGCATTACTTTTGGGCCCATGGGCCTTCAATAGAATAAAATTGTAAAAGAAGTAAGAGAAGCAAATCTCAGTCCCGTCTTTGGATGGTCTTTTCTTTACTTTTAATTAATTTTTTATTTTTTAATAGTTTAGTCTACTTCATCCTTTCCCTTCCCCTGGACTCCCGATCTTTCGCCGAATTATTCGATGCAAACTCGCCTTCGTTCTCTGCTTTAAATTCGGGCACGGCGTCCGCCGAATAATTCAATTTCCATGGCATGGGAGCTCATATTTTGGCTGTACGCCTTCGTTTCTGCCATCGGTCTAGTCGCCCTCACTGCTTATCAGGTGCTCTCAGAACCCTAAACCCTACTTTCGTCAGAAAGAATGGAAACCCTAAAAATCCTTTTTTACTCCCTGAAATTTACTTTAAGAGCAGGCATTTGATTTCAATTGCAGTTCTCATTCTTTAATTTTTTTGTTTTTTGAAATAATATGCAGCAAACCAGGTTCGTATTCCGCAAGTTTTATAATTTATATAGATCAAACATTTTTGCATTTTCATTTAAAGGCTAGATTTAGATACATAGTTCTATGCATAAAAAAATCGTACGTTGATCACATGCGATATTGTACACTTAGGAAAGTTGTTAACGACCGGTATTAATTATGTAATGATTTAAAGAAGATACGGAAGACATTTGAACTTTGCAACTATGGTTGAAGTGTTTATGTAACCATGACGCATGTCGAGGTAGCGCTGTGCTCCATTTGTTTGCTGTAACTTAGTTAATGAGTAGGATGTAGGGCTTTAAGTGCTCAAGTAAAGCACATGTTTGCTCGAGCGTCTCAACAAGTCTAATTTTGTCATTGGTCAATCATTTCTTCTACACTGACCTACGGATGGTTAGAAGTGCGTTCAACCAGTTTATACCAATGGATGATTTATACTTAAACTTTACCAATCAGAGGCATAAATATGATAATGGGTTTTCTTAGATTCATGTAATATGCAAGAGGCATTAATGTTGCACACTAATGGTTGAAGTGTGAGTAGGTTGTAGGGCCGAGCGTCTCAACAAGTTAATTTTGTCATTGGTCCATTTCTTCTACACTGACGGATGGTTAGAAGTGCGTTCAACCAGTTTATACTACAATGCAATGGATGATTTATACTTAAATTTTACCAATCAGAGGCATAAATATGATAATGGGTTTTCTGCAAGAGGCATTAATGCACTAATGGTTGAAGTGTTTATGTAACCATGACGCATGTCGAGGTAGCGCTGTGCTCCATTTGTTTGCTGTAACTTAGTTAATGAGTAGGTTGTAGGGCTTTAAGTGCTCAAGTAAAGCACATGTTTGCTCGAGCGTCTCAACAAGTCTAATTTTGCAATCATTTCTTCTACAGACCTACGGATGGTTAGAAGTGCGTTTAGGGTGTTCAACCAGTTTATACTTGAATTTTGTAGCCTACTACAATGCAATGGATGATTTATACCTTTACCAATCAGAGGCTATGATAATGGGTTTTCTGCAAGAGGCATTAATGCACTAATGGTTGAAGTGTTTATGTAACCATGACGCATGTCGAGGTAGCGCTGTGCTCCATTTGTTTGCTGTAACTTAGTTAATGAGTAGGTTGTAGGGCCGAGCGTCTCAACAAGTTAATTTTGTCATTGGTCCATTTCTTCTACACTGACGGATGGTTAGAAGTGCGTTTAGGGTGTTCAACCAGTTTATACTTGAATTTTGTAGCCTACTACAATGCAATGGATGATTTATACTTAAATTTTACCAATCAGAGGCATAAATATGATAATGGGTTTTCAGGCATTAATGTTGCACGTTAATGAGTAGGTTGTATGTTTGCTCGAGCGTCCAACAAGTCTAATTTTGCAATCATTTCTTCTACAGACCTACGGATGGTTAGGTGCGTTTAGGGTGTTCCAATGGATGATTTATACCTTTACCAATCAGAGGCTATGATAATGGGTTTTCAGGCATTAATGTTGCACTAGGTTCCAATGACAAGTGTCCACAATCAAACCACAATGTTTTTCTGGGGTAGAAGGGTCAGCTTCAGGATAGCTAAAAGTAGTAGTTTATAGCTATGGATCCATACAATTTGAAAAATACAATTGTTGGATTATGATCTCCATACTTCGAAGCCTTCCACACAAATTTATGTTTGATTTGGATCACTCTAGACTATAGGTTTAAGCAAACTGTTTCTTTCAGCCTCCCTTTTCTCAACTACTACTTGATGCATGGCTAGGAAAATTGAAATATTCTAAACTTTTAGTTTGAGACACTAATACTATAAATGATGTAGAATACTTTATGATTCAAACGGAGTGCATCAGCAAAATTGATGCCCTACCATGGAATTCCAATGGGAAGGATTTGCATTCAAATCCTTCTAGAAGTAGCCAAGTCTCCCTTTGTTTCTCTTTTCTTATGTGTTTCCATACTATGATACTCATGCGTTTCTATATCCAAATCTATCTGGAAGTAATGTTATGTCATATGCTGTAACGATTACAAGCTTTTTGTTGTGCCTGATTGTTATAAAAACATCATGTGTTATATTGATTAAATTAGCAGTAGCTAACTGAATGCAAAAGATTTTATGTCTGTGGAAGGTGTTGCGCAGGCTTAGCAAATTGAATTTGACTATTTACCTTTAATAAAAGTAAATTATTGCAATTATCTTTAATGCTATTACCTGTCGACTCTGAAAAATCCTAGATATCTTTGCATATTGAAGCTGGGTTTGCATATAACCTACTTGTTATAAATATGCAGATACTGATGCATGATTATCGTGGGCTTCTACAAGGATTCATTATAGGATGCCCTTGTATTTTGGGCCTAATACTTAAAAAGATACTTGTTTACACGGTAGCCATAGCTCACTGAAGTGAGGAACAATCCTGAATTGCCTTTCTTAAGGCATTTAATAGTGTTAACCTCACTAATATTCAATCTAAGCAATCATTTCTACTTGTATAAAATGCCATTTTAATATGATCCGGGATAGTCTAATAGGATAAAGAAAGGGCATCATTAGATATATTTAAGTCGCAATCAAGTTCATGCTTGATATGACCTGTTACTAACTTAGCAAGTAATCATATGTTGTTGAAATTTGGTTATCTATACTCTAATATACATAATCAACTTCATAGGAAATAGCCCGAGAAAACCAGTAGAAATCTAAATGTTATTGCATAAATATAAATCTGAACCATTGCCGAGCGATCATACCCCCTATGAAAACAAAAAAAGAAAAAAGAAAGAAAAAAGTGAAAAAAGACCATCTCCTTTTCCTGTCCAATATTCTTTCAATGTTCTACTACAGTACTTTATAGTAATCGACCTAGCTTGTGATTCCCATTTACCTTGGAGAGTATTCCTTGAAAAGGGCAGTAAATAGGGATGAATATCATATTTGACATGCACCCACATGGTTAGGGATGTCTGTCAGGTATGGGTGCATATGAACTTACCCGACCTACCCAAAAATAACCAGTTTAAAACTCACCCGAAACTTGATGGTGGGTTTCAGTTTCTTCTCTAAAACCTCATTCCTTACCTACAAAAACTTACATATGTTCCTGTACCCCAACCAACTAGAAACACGCCATAAATATATACATTCAATAATATGTAAACTTAATACTGGCTAGTCATTTAACTGTATGCATTCTTGCCCTCTATGACCTTAGTATATTCCAAAGAATAATTTTCAAGTGATAAAACTCAATGCTTAGGATATCTGAGCTAAACTTCACATTATTAACATTTGTATTATATCTTATGGAGGCTTTTGATATTTACATCAGTTTTTACATGTCTTAAAATCATACTGTACAATCATCAGTTTTTGAGCAAACTTAATAAATTTTAATCTTTCAAACTCGTGGTTAATCCAAGGTTTGGGAACTCGATTTTCGTCGTTAGAAAATTTTTAGGTTTCACACAGTTTTGTCTGTTTGATAAATTTTGTTTTGAGTTTCGGTTTCAGAGTTATATGAATTTTTATGTATCTATTATATAATTGAGGGATGTTTTTGAATGGGTGTACGGACTATGATAAAAGGGTGGGTTAAAAGACGGTTGTGATTGAGTCTTGAGGAATCAATGGGTAGGATGCGAGTTTGTGAAATTTTTTGGGGAGAAACCTTAAATTTTGAGGAAAACTAAATTTTAAGAAACTAAAATTTTAAATTTTGGGGGAAACTAAATCTTGTGGGAACTAAATTTTGTGGTAACTAAATTTTTTGAGGGAATTAAATTTTTAGAGGGAACTAAATTTTAATTTAAAATTTTAAGGGGAACTAAATTTGAAGAGAGCTAAAATTTTTAATTTTGGAAGGAACTAAATCCAGAGGGAACTAAACTCTGGAGCAACTAAAATTTTTAGGGAAACTAAAATTTCTGGGAGAAATAAAATTTAGTTTGAATGCGGTTAAAATTTTTTGTTAGGAGAGAACATTTTGAAGGTGGTGGATGCAAATTTTTTGGGATGATTTCGAAAAGACTAAATTTTTTTGGGAAGATTTTAAATGGGTTGAAATTTTTCATGACAATATTTTGAATGTCCCTGACCTGTGGTCACATGTTATGACTAGTATATGTTTATATCAATGCATTTGTAATAAATTTTTTTTTAGAATTTTAATGAATATAATAATTTAACCTTTAAAGTTTCAATTTTTTTAGATTTTTATAATTTTTATAATTTTAATAAATATTTTTATGTATATAGTTCAAATATGTTCATGTACTAGTCATAACCCACGACCATAGGTCACGAGGGAGCCAAAATATTCCCGTGGAAAATTTTAACTCATGCAAAGTCTTTATCCAAAAAAATTGCAGACTCGTTCAATATATCATACCCTTAAAAAATCAATTGTTGGATCTGGATCGTAGCCTACGAGAAATCCTCGTGCAACCCACGAGAAATCCCACGCAGTTATAAGCACAGACAAGGTAATAAAATAGTAATCACAGAGTACGCACAGATATACCCTGGTTCGGTCGTCCCCACGACCTACTCCAGCCCCCGAAAGCAAATACTAGATAGATGTGTAATCCTGTACAGTTACAATGAGTCAAGATCCCAAATCTACTCTCACTTAGCTCGTACGCACACCACATGCTCTACACTCTCAATCTAGTCAGATGCTCTCCCTCCGTGACGACTCCCAAAGTCGTCATGTCCCCAAAAAATTACACAGATGGTAAAGTTTCCCCTACGAAGAACTAACACAAATACTACACAATATAATAATCAAGAGAGTTTAGAATGCTCAGATCGTATAGCGGTGTTGTCTTTGTCAATCAGCACAGGCCAGACGTCGTCTGACAAGTAGTAGTCTCTGATGTCCCCTCAATAGTTCGGCTCCCCTCTCGATGTAACTTGCGCCCTTCTCAAAGGTTGAGACTTGCAGGACGTCAACAAAAATCGTAACTTGCGGCACCTTTAATTAATTAACTTGTAACACCTTCAATGATTCGGCTGTCCCCTTGCTTTAAGAAATCCTGGCAGCTGCTCTTGGGAGATGCACTTGAAATTTGCAATTGAGAACTTGGCAAACTTTGAGAGTTTCAAAGCGCAGAAATTTTGTTGCCCCCGGGGAAAATTCGGCTGCCTGCAAGCAAACAAAGCAAATGATCACACAAAAAAATATGTTTGCACTCCAATAAAGATTCGGCAATCACAATCAAAGCACAAGCATTAAAAACGATGGAGAGAAAAAAAACAAAGGCTGGCTCTTAGGGAATTAAAATTTTCAGCTCCTCAAGATTTTGTTGCCACTTATTTTAATGTTGCGGCTGGCCCTGGATAATTTTTTTTGGTGCGACTTCTCTTTGATTCTTGAAGGAGCAGAGACAACTCGGTTGACCTCCTTAAAAAATTCCCCCTTAAAAAAAAATAAGATAATGCTGCCAACTCCTCTCTCCGTTTTTGAGATGCTCTCCAAGATTTGCAACGAAGAAAGAAAAACAATCGGCCTTGTGCTTTTCAATTTTCAAGGAGATGAAAATTAGAGCGGCTCTGAGAGAATTGTTGTGCGCCTCTTTAATTTTAATGGCCTCTTGACGATTGCCAAAAAAAGACCAGCACTTGTGATTAACCAATGGAGACCAGCACAGTTCGGCTATTGAGATGTCAATGGCTCTCCTCAAAATTATTGTACGGCTGCCCCCTAAGAAAATGAACCACGACTGCTAGGGTTTTTTTGTTGGTTTGCCTTGGGAATTGATTTTTGGCCTGTGTACGTTTTATTTTGATTGGCTATGAAATAGGAATAGAAGAGCACCTTTTTTTGATCACGGCCTGAAGGGTTTTTTTTTTCTCGGCCCAAATGTTCATGCGGCCCAAATGTTTTCAAAGGGAGAGGAGTTGTGAATCCATTTTTTCGGCCTGTGTTATATATGCCTAATTCAATGGGATGTTGCTGCACTTATTTTGCAGCACAATGACCAAGCATATATATGTACTTATATAAGTATATAATAAAACTTGGTACTTCCCTGTTCTCCTTTGCACATTGACCAAGTCCCTCCGTGAATTAATCATACGTTCGCCGTTCCTGAAACACTCAATACACACATTAAAAACGTTCACACACGTTTGTTATCATCAAACACGAAGTTCACAGATCGTTGTTACCAACATCAATCCCATTCAAAATTCCACCCAAAAAAATTTGCAGACACCTTTAAAATATCATCCCAATAAAATTTTTTAACCACGTTAAAACTATAATTTAATTCCCCCCACAGAATTTAGTTTCCCACAAAACTTTAGTTCCCTCATAATTAGTGCCCTCTAGAAATTTAAAATTTTATTTCCTTCTAAGTTTAGTTTCTCCCAAAATTTTAAATTTGAATTTAGTTCATCCCAAAATTTTTAGTTCTCATCAAAATTTAGTTCCTTCTAGATTTAGTTCTCATTAAAATTTAAAATTCTAGTTCTCTCCAAAAATTAGATCCCTCCGGATTTAGTTCCCATAAAATTTCAGGGGTTTGCCTTCAAAATTTTTACAAACTTTCATTCTAACCATTAATTTATTTAGATTATATCTTAACCGTCTTCTACCCACCTCTTTGTCCTAGTCAGCAAATCCATTAACAAACATTTCTCAATTGTATAATAGATGGTTTAAATTCTTAGTGATGTAGTGGTCTTAAACCACAAAATTACATAACCCGTGACCTATGGTCACGTGACATTCAAAATTTTCCCCAAAAATTCAATTCATTCAAAATCCACAACAAAATTTTTTCAGCCACATTCAAAATATTCATCCCTAACAAATTTTTTAACCACATTCCAGATATAGTTTCCCTCCAAAATTTAGTTTAACCACATTCCAAATTTAGTTTCCCTCCAAAATTTTTAGTTCCTCCAAAAGTTTGATGCCTTCCAGATATAGTTTCCCTGAAAAGTTAAAATTTTAGTTTATTTTAGATTTAGTTTCTCTCAAAATTTAAAATTAAAATTTATTTCCTCTTAAAGAATTTAATTCCCAAAAAGTTTAGTTACCCCCAAAATTTAGTTCCCTCAAGATTTTGTTTCCTCAAAATTTAAAATTTTAGTTTACTATAGACTTAGTTTGCTATAAAACTTTAAGATTTCTCTCCAAAATTTCCCTTACAAAATTTTAGCGTTTTCGTCTAAATTTTTTACAAACTCTCGTCATATCTATTAATTCCTCAAGATTCAATGTCAACCGTCCTTCTACCCACCCTTTTGTCCTAGTTAGGAAACCTATTCAAAAACATCCCTCAAATGTATAATAGATAGTCATAACCAGTGACTATAAGGTCACATGGGATTCAAAAATATTCACTTGAAATTTTTTAACCAATTCAAAATCTCCGCCCCAAAAATTGCAGACTCATTTAAAAAATAATATTCCCAAAATTCAACCTCATTCAAAATCGCTCTAAAAAATTTGCAGCCACCTTCAAAATATCATCACAACAAAAAATTTAATCACATTCAAACTAAAATTTAATCTCCCCAGAGAATTTAGGTCCCCCAAAAATTTTAGTTCACCTTAAAATTTAGCTCCTTTCAGAAATTTAAAATTTTTTGTTTCCTCTAGATTTTGTTCAACCTAAAATTTTAAATTAAAATTTAGTTACTTTAGAGAATTTAGTTACCCAAAAAATTTAGTTCTCACCAAAATGTAGTTCCCTTCAGATTGAGTTTCCCCAAAATTTAAAATTTTAGCTCCTTTCGGATTTAATTTACCCAAAAATTTAAAATTTTAGTTATCATCTAGATTTAGTTTCCTCCAAGATTTAGTTTCCTCTAAAATTTTGTTTCTTTCAGATTTAGTTCCTCCAAAATTTTGTTTTTGTTAGATTTAGTTCCTGAAAATTTTTTGGGGTTTTCCCCAAAATTTTCACAAACTCTCATCCATTAACTCATTAAGATGAATCTTAACCATCATTTTCCCATCTATTTGCCTAAGTCAGAAAACCCTTTCAAACCTCAATTTTATAATAGATGGTTTAAATTCTTAGTGATTTATTGGTCTTATACCACAAATTCACATAACCTGTGACCATATGTTACGTGGCAGTCACAAAATTCTCCCGAAAAATTTCAACCCATTCAAAATCCACAAAAAAAATTTGCAACCACATTCAAGATTTCCCCCAACAAATTTTTTAACCTCTTTCAAAATAAAATTTAGTTCAACACAGAGAATTTAGTTGCCCAAAAATTTTAATTGCACCCAAAATTTAGTTTCCTCCAAATTCTGTTCCCTCAATATTTAAAATTTTATTATCTCAAAATTTAGTTCCATCCAGATTTAGTTTACCTCAAAATATTAGGATTTCGTACCAAATCTCCCCCCCCCCAAATTTTAGGTTTTCCCACAAAAGTCTCATCCTATTTATTAATTCCGCAAGATCCATTCTCAATCATCATACCCCCCACAAAAAATTTAGTTCCCCAGAAATTTTAATTACCCCAAAATTTGGTTCCCTCGAGATTTAGTTCCCCTCAAAATTGAAAATTTTAGTTGTATCAAAATTTAGTTCTCTCCAGATTTAATTTACCTCAAAATTTTAGTTTACCTCAAAAATTTAGGATTTCCACCCAATATTTTCCCTCCAAAATTTTAGGATTTTCCTTCCAATTTTTTCACAAAATCTCATCCTATCCGTTGATTCCTCAAGGTTCATTTTCAACCATCTTTCTATCCATCTTTTTGTCTTAGTCAGCAACCCCATTCAAAAACATCCCTCAATTGTATAATAGATTTAAACATACTCATATTTTATTGAAGGAAGTGATGTTTCCGTCGTAACCAAGTGGTTTTGGTCGAAACTGACCGAAACCAAGTGGTTTTGGCTGAAATTGCACGAAAACGAGCAAAACTGAAAATTGAGCGAAACCGAAACCTTATTAATTGGGTTAATCTACTAATGTTGAAGGCCTGAAGCATAATCCAACTAGCCCACCCAACCAATTGCAACTTGATCTGAAGTTCCAAACCACCCAAAATCCGATAGATGCAGATTTATTCATTAAAAAACCTACTTGATTTTTCAGTTTTGGGTGCAAAAGCACTAAAGTCCTGCCCAGCCTCACCCATTGGCACCATTATGCCTAGTGTTAGATGAACTACCTCAAAGATGGTTGGAGTTGTCAACATTGACGGCTTTATTTCAAATTGGACTCTAAGCACAAAAGTCAACTTGAGATCATGTATTATTGGTTGTTGCTATTGTTCCTGTTGGAGGGGAGAAATGTTGGTATTGTATTCCTTTATACGAGGTGTATATAAGCACCTCACAATAAATCACATATGTTACAACCTTAGATTTATTATGCATGCTAGTACTGCTAGCTAAGGCACAACATATTGTGCACATGTTACATTATATCTAAACAATCTTTATAAGCATGACCCAGTAAAAGCTTGTGGCTGATATGGTCACAATGCCTTATATCGAATGTTCTGATATCATGTTAGAGAGTGAAGAGATATTGTCATTGGATTCCTTCGTAAGAGATGTATATATACATTTTACACGAAATTATGTGTTAGAATATTAGATCCAACATGCTTGCAACTGATTAAGGCATGCCATATTGTTCACATGATACATATGTGTGTCTAGATACCATATATTGAGCCCACACTTGAATTCTAACAGTCCCTATCATTGCACCACTATCAACTGACCATAATAATATTTCATTCACTTCTGACTAATATTCATCTAGTTGGCTAGCATTAGCTCACGTGTTCATGTTCAATTGAGTGACTCAATTGATATGGCTATATATGTGGTTTTTCATAGTAGTATGAAATATGTGTCTTGACTTTATTTTGACTTGCGCTGACCTCTCTTCTTCCTATGTGCGTGTTGTGTGGCGTGTGCATTCCCCCTCCCCCCTTTTGTCAATGGTTGATAAATCCATCCTTTAAAATGCTTGAAACCAGTGTTATCCTGAAATGCTAACCCCCACGATCCATGATCCAGATCACATCTTCTACATTGTGATACATTACCAATTTGGAACAACAAAATCAACATTTCTGGATCTTTAATAACTTTTAAAACGGAATAAAATATCATCATTACCAAATAATGTGCACATCTGCTAAAATTTATAATGCAAATTATTATGCACACATCATTACACAAACATCCTTATTCTTCAACAATCTTGTAAAAATTTATTTTTCGTTCCTAATAATAAGATCTCGTTCCACCTAAGCATCCAACAAAGTCCACCCCCAACATACCATTTTATGGACAGTAGAATTCTGTGTGCCCGTTTTCATTCAACCTACCGAAGCCATTGTGTTCCTAGTAATCATGCTTCAACACTATCAGCTTGCTAACCCCTATCAGTTTTTGATGGGACTCTTAACTATACTTCAACACTAATCAGTGTGAATGTGATAGTACTGGGAGTCTGGTCTATATAAGATTTCAACACATTAACGCAAACTAGGTATGGTTGGGTTAATTAAAAAAAATTCTCTTGTGATGTTTTTTGGTTTTCTTTTTTTATTCTGTTATTGTTTTTGAGTTGTGCGCTTCTGGTAGACTCTCTTATGTTTTAAAATTTTCTTGGTAATTGCTCCTTCTACTGACCCATTTCTTGTTGTCGAACTTGTGGTACAGCTTATTTGCTTAACTGATTTGGAGTACGACTATATCAACCCATACGATTCATCATCTCGTATAAATGCGGTGATTATTCCAGAATTTGTGGTCCAAGGAGCCTTATGCACTCTTTTGATCCTGACATGGCATTGGTTTCCATTTCTACTAATGGCACCTGTCACTTACTACCATATAAGATTGTATGTATAACCTCTTCTGTTACTGAAGTTGTGCACGTCATTGTAGAATTCGTTCACTTTTTTCTATATAACGTTGTAATAATAACCTATCTGTTATTATTCTAAGACATTAGCTATAATCTTCACTATAATCTAAATTCATCTTCTGTCTAAACTCTGCCAAGTGTTAGACCCCTTAAGACGGCAAATGATTGTATTTGATCTGCCATATTTGTGAAGAAACATTATATAATTATTGTTAAGACCACACAGAAAAGTTGGTGATTTGTGGTTTCATATCTTCTCAGCATGCAGTTTTAGGCTATACAGGATTCATATAAAAATTGAGTGCTTCTCTTGCTGGAGTTGGTCAGTTTTCTGTGCAAAAAAGTGAGAGAGATTACTCCGTCTTATTCCACTTTCACATTTTAAAATACAATGTTCAATTAATTGCTTGACAAATGCAATGGAGGTTGATAAGAAGATAACAAAGCAATATGGTAAATTCATAGATTTTGGTTTGGCGTCCTGCTCCGAAGATATATCCTTTTTCTTTATTGAAAAATGCCACTTTCAGGTTTGAACCTAAAAAGCATGAGCACAAGCACAACATTACACAGATGATATGGGTGCACCTACAGTGATAAATCTTAGAAAGAAATTGGGACACGACATGGTTAGCATACACCAAAAACAGATGTACATAGTTTCTATAATTGTTATTGAATGACTGGTATTAAATGGTTCAATTTCAGAAAATCTTCTTTAAATTTTAACTTTAGTTAGATAACCACCCTTTTTTTCATGTCACCTTGTCCCCTAAGGTTTGTTTGTTTTGACACATCAACTCCTGCGCAGCAGCAATAGCAGCCTTCACTCTCCCATTCACTCTCCCACTCATGTTACTGCAGCAGCAAAACGGCCTTAGGTTTCTGCCATGGCTGCTCTATCCTTTCTTTTATCCTATGCCCTCCCTATCTCATACACAATTCGAAGAAAAAGAAGGAAAAATAAGAAATAAGGATAAATAAGAAATAACAAGAAGGAAATTCAGCTAGAGAAAAGGAAATGAGGGTACATTTGTCATTAATCCTATTAAGTAACGTCATTAATCCACCGTAACACAAAAAATTGAAGTTAACCCAACAAAACACAAAAAAGCTGAATGAAAGATTTGTGAGGCTGATTGATGTGAAATTTCTTTGATGGTTAGTTGACTTAAGTTACAAGTGAAGGGGGTTTATGAAGTTAAGCCATATTGCTTTGATGATTTCAGAAAAAGAAATGGAAAATGTAGGCATGTTGGAAATATTTCCATTTCAGACATCAAGTTTATTTATATAGAAAATAGACCTTCACTTTTCATCTTCCCAACATCATATTAAAGTAATGCCATTTCTTATAATAACTGCTTGGGGAAATCAGCATCTTTTCAAGTCTGCGTAGCTGTATACTGTCATTTCGAGAGCTTGTAGACTTTTCTATTTTGAATGAAACATGAATCCTACCTTTTTATGCTCTTTTAATATTCTCCGCACTTCTTCCTTTTGCGGCGATACTGGCAGTAGCCAGGATGACCCATAAAGTTCTTACCTTCTGGAGTTATATACACTTTATGTATTATAAATTTGATATGTATTCAGTTAGTGTTTGTCATGTCCATATAGGCTTTCTGAGAAATGCCGACTTAAATTCATGCCATTCATGGGTATAACATTTATGAAAATGCAACATGCTATTTTGGCTTACGTAAGCTCTTACGAAGGTTGAAAATGGAAAGGTTGTTGAACATTTTTTATTTAGTGAATTGAGATGCAGCTAGAAGTTAAAAGTCAAGGTAAACATCTTTTCAAGCCTACCTTTGTATTTGTCATTTCTAGTCTAGATTACTCTTTTTGATGGAAAGCTCGGTCTCCCAATGATATCTCCCAATGATATCTTCCAGTTGCAATGAATAAATGTTAACTACAGTCATCATCATGAACATGCTCTTTTAAATTATTCTTTATACTTCAAATTTTATGAGCAAACCATTTAGTCAAATGTTGGAGATACCAGAGTTAGTAGTTGTCGTTAGGAGAGAGATCTGGATGGACGAAGCCTACTTACTGGGACTGAAAGTGAAGACTGTAAAAATATGTAATTGCTTGTTTTGGCGGATTTCATAAAGAGGAAGAACCTGTTGATGACCTTAGGGTTAGAATTAATTTATCCACCCCCAAACCCCCCCAATAATAATAATAATAATAATAATAATAATAATTGCAGAGGCACTATTTTATTTGAACTAGTAGGTACATACTCTGATGGGGAAAAATATAGCCATCATCCCACCTTCTTTAACGTAGAAGATGTTGAATTAAGATCGGCAGTACCAAAAACTTACATCCGGTAGTCTGACACTAGGTGTTGTCAGTACGATTCTCCCTTTAGTAGTGGTGATGTAATTTAAAATAGAGAAGCATACTATTGCAAGCTCAATATGCTGTCACTTGGGTCCACAATCATGGAGGACAAAATTGGTTTGCGGGGGCTTGTTCTGAACCATTCACATATGTTGTTGATACCAATTACCCGTGTTTTAAAAAAGCAACCTCCTATGTGTTTAAATGGTCTGCTTAAGCCTTTTTAAGACACCGACCTCTTTGCTTATGTTAACGGTCTCCACATCTCTATTACAATTGAGGGCAGATTTTGAATTTGTCCTATGTGACAATGTCACATCAAGTTTTGGAGGGAAATTTTTGGGTTGAAGAGAAATTTGTTGGGAATACACAAAAAAATTGAAATTAGGAATAGCCTTTTAATATTAGTTATGAAAAAAAATGTTGTGCACACACAATCTTATCTTGGGAATGAACGCGAGCTGTGGGAGAATGAACGCGGGAGATGCTGCCAACTCATTGATCCGCGTTGCAAAACCCTGTAAAATTTCGATCCCATCTGCTGATATTTCAGGTGAAACTAATAATTATTGATGTTTGTTTAAAATCAGTGGGTCTAAGATTTTTAAATGAACAGTGTCCCAAGGGCACGGGTTATATGTATATGAAGCATGCGCCGAAGGCGTCAGTTAAATTTTTTAACGCTGATTTGTTGTTCCGCGCGTAAGACACCCGCGCCGAAATTGTTGTTTTACGTCGAATTTGTTGTTCTGCGCCGAAGGCATCTATGTCGAATTTGGTGTTCTGTGTCGATGGCGCATGCGCTGAATTTGTTGTTCCGCACCGAAGGCGTCCGCGCCATTTTTTAACGCTGATTTGTTGTTCCGCATCTAAGGCACCTGCGTCGAAATTGTTGTTTTACATCGAATTTGCTGTTCTGCGCCGAAGGCACCCACGTCGAATTTGGTGTTCTGTGTCGAAGGCACATGCGCTGAATTTGTTGTTCCGCACCGAAGGCACCCACGCCTAAGGCGCCTGTGCCGCTAAATATTGTAAGCTAATTTGTTTTTCTTTTAAATTTTGGCTTTGAAAAAAAATTTCGGGAAACAAAGATTTTGCAAGGGAAAATCTTAAATGAACCGTGCCCGTGGGCACGGGTTATGACTAGTCCTTATCTAAAGAAACATGTTTTCTAATCATAACATGGAGATATCATCAAATTTTAGTCTCGGTTCCCTTATCCTTGGTGCACAAATAATCTACAGTCTATGTTGCATGGACATGGTCGCACCATTATAAATGTATCACGTCATCATGTGACAAACTTTGAAAATAACACATGATACATTTGTTGAGCACACATGTCCACACGACACAACATCATTATATGAGTATCCGTGCTACGGAGTTTACAATTATAGAGTGTGTGATCGAAGTGTTATAATGATAGAATTTAATCTTACACATTGTTAATAAAATGAAGAGGTCATACTAGTTGGTGATCACTCTTTGGATCCCTACTTATTATCCCATTACACTATCCAGATGGCCCCATGGTATTCATACCAACATAAATTTTATTTATTTATTTTGGCTCTTATGATTTTTTTAAAAACATGTTCCTTATTTCTTCTTTCCTTTATTATTTCTCTTCTCTTTTTCTTCATTTCTTTCTTTCTTTTCAGATTTTAGGGTTTTAAACTTCTTTGGTAGTATTCAAGTTCTCCTTTTGTTTTCTTTGTTTTTTTCTTTGTTTTTGCAAATTTGTTTCCAGCCTTTTTAATAGATAATAATGTTAGCACCATAAAACCTTTTATGTAAAAGTGCTTTTGATTTAATTTGTTATCACGTTTGCATGAGTAGTCCATTTAGATATTTACTCATTTAAAGGTTCTCATTAATCACGTTGACAGTCAAACTAACGATAGAACTATCAGATGATTGCTTAGTTGTCAACTATGATGGAGACTGTTAAGTAGTCATGAGAACAAAGATCATGACTTAATAGGGCAAGTAACTTCCGGTCAGGATGCTCTCTTTTCTAATTAAAGAATAAAACCAGTTACCTTTCTTTTTGGGATGTACACAACGTATACATAATTCACAACTTGATAGTTTACATGTTAAGTAAAACTTCTGCTAATCTATCCAAGTGGATCAGGGACGGGTCGTTCTCATACTTACCGAAGTACCTGTGATGGCATTAGGCTAAAGAATGCACTGTATACTTAAGTACTTGTCATGATATTAGGCTAAAGGGTGCAATGTTAAATTCTGTACCTTGTTGAATGATGAAAGTTGACCATCTTCAAATGAGAATGGAAGAAATCAGAGTCAGGGTTTAGGAAAAGGTTATGAAGAATTAGATGCTTCTCACTATCTCAAGGTTTGAGAACTCGGTTTTGGTTACAGTATCGGTCGATGGAAATTTTTTAGGTTTCGTACAGTTTCGCCCGTTTCGTTGGTTTCGTTTTGAGTTTCGGTTTCAAATTCATATAAATTTTTATGTATTTATGTATATATTTCTATGGCAATGTAATTGTAATAAATTTTTCTTGAATTTTAATGAATTTTATGATATAATTTTAAAATGTCAATAAATTTTAAATTTTTTATAATTTCTAGGATTTTAATAAATATTTTTACATAAATAATTCAAGTATTTTCATGTATTTAAATATAAACTCATATTTTATTGAAAGAAATGATGTTTCGGCCGAAACCACTTGGTTTCAGCAAAATAGGTGGAAACCAAGTGGTTTCAGCCATGGTTAGAGGTATCGTCCGATACCTCTAGGTATCGGGCGTTTCATCTCGGAACCGGCCTACACCGAGACGAAATAGCCCACAGGTTTCGGTTTCGGTCAGAACGGTGCCTTTTCGGCCGGTTTCGGCTAGAACTGGCCGGAACGACACCATTCCGACCGAAACCGAATGAAAAATTGAAAAAAATCAAAACAGAATGAGAAGACGAAGGAGAAGACCAAGAAAAGATGAGGAAGAGGAAGATAATAAAAAAAGAACACAAAAAATAGGAGAGAGAGAACATACCTGGATCTCGCCGTGACGCCGCCACCTGCAGCCCTCCCGCCGCCTCCAGCAGCCCTCCCGCCGCCTCGCCAATCTATTGATGGAGAGAGAGAAGAGGGTAACGAGAGAAAAGGGGCGACATGGGCAAAATAACACGGTGGTGGATAGATATTTTGTTGGCAAACTTGTAAATAAGTGGTATGTGTACAGAGTAAAACGGTGGGTGTGCAAAGAAACTCTCCCCCTCAATTTGTTAATGACAAACTTGTATATTAGTGGTTTGTGCGTAGAGTAAAACTGTGGGTGCGCAGAGTAAATCGGTGTATTAATTGTTTTGTAATGGCAAACTTGTAAATAAATGAAAGGGAGGGTTGTTTTGGAATGGCAAACTTGTAAATAAATATATATACAAATTTATAAATACATATTAGTACTACACATTTGAGAAGTATTTGTTAGTATATGATTAATACTTTAGTTTTTAAGTATTTGATATTATTTAATAGGGTTTAAGTATTTAAAACCATCGATACGGACGAACCGAAACTCACGTCCGAAATCGTCGAAACGGGCGATACCTATACCGAAACCTAAATTTTCGGGAGAGCGATACCGAGACGGAAACCGAGACCTCAAACCTTGGTTTCAGCCGAAACCGAGCAAAACCGAAACCAACCACTTAGTTTTGGTCGAAACTGACCAAAATCAACCACTTGGTTTTGGTTGAAACTGACCGAAACCACTAGGTTTCGGCCGAAAAACGAGCGAAACCGAATGAAACCGACCAAAACCAAGTTTTAGCAGTAGTTTCATCTCGTCACTCTTCGAAACCATAACGAAACGACCGAAACCTCATTCAATGCCCTATTTCAACTTCTCTTTTTTATATACATATTGGCAAGGCCTTAAGCTAACATCTTACAGCCAAATAACATGGTCTCTTTATTTGTTTAGAGTCACTATCAATTACATCTTCACATCCCCCCAATGCTGGAGCATAGATATTATTAATTCATAATTTATCATATATGTAGTCTACTTTTTCTTTCTTAAGGTTTAGTATGCATGTTGTCAATTGATTTATCAATCTGGCATGCTGTCTCTGTCACATTTTTATCACCATATTACCTTTCTATATGATAGCTAAACCTCAATGTATTTGATCATCTTATAAAATATCAGGTTCTTAATGATATATATAGTAGTTTTGTAATCACAGTTTTGTAATCACAATACAACCTCATAATTGTAGGTTTCGTGAGTTCTAACTTGAAAAGCAATTGCTGGATCCACAATTCATAGGTGATGGTGGTTATGATTTTGTACTTTGATTCTGCATTGGATCGAGATATGACGGGTTATTTCTTGCTCTTTTAATACATTAAATTGCCTCACATGAAAACATAGTAGCCAGCTATTGTTTGTTGATTGAAGTATGAGCCATGATTGAAGTATGAGCCAGCCTACTGAGAAAACCGTAACTTTACAATGCACACAATTAGAGTATAGAAGATATTTGCCTAGTGTATTCTTCAAGTATCTCAAGACTCGTATCACAACATGCTGATACAAAATCATCGGATCAACCATGAATTGACTCAATATACTCAATAGAAAGGTGATATTAGGATGTGTCAAAGTAAGATAGTTTAGTTTTCTAATCAATCTCATGTATCACTCTGGATAACATAGTGTTCTATCCTAGTTCGGTTCATGTCTGGAATTTGAATCCATCAGTGAGTAGATATGATTACGTCCTGACATTCATATTCTTTGATAAGTATTCAAAATATACTTATGCTGGGATAAATAGATATTTTTCTTTGAGTGTGATCTCTATCTCAAGGAAGTATTCGAGTGGATTGAAATTCTATCTGAAATTTCTTCCGAATATATTGGTTCAAATCCTGAATCCAAAAACCATCATTCTTTATAATATCATTAATATATACTACCAGCAAAATACGCGTTGCTTGATGGGTTTGATATAACACAGAGTGATTACCATGATATTGTTTGATGCCAAATCACCTTATAAAATCAAGAAATCGTCCAAATCAAGCTCTCGATGACCGTTTCAGGTCATACGATGATTTTTTTTCACTTTGCACATCTTTCCCGACTTTCCCTGAGCGAAACTGGAGAGTTGTCCCATGTACACTCTCTTGAATAATACTATTAAGGAAAACATTCTTAATATCGAACTGATGCAAATACCAGTGACGAGTGGAAGCCAGAGTGATCAATAAATGCATTGATGTCAATTTCGTATTTGGAGAGATTTGGAGAGATGTCTCCTGGTAATCTATGTTATATGTCTGTAAATAACCTTTAGTAACAATCATGGTTTTCAATCCAACAATGGAATTATTAGGATTCAGCTTCACAGAATGCGCACATTTGCAACCGTTTTAACATCGAAGAACCGGTACAAGATCCCAAGTTTCACCAAGTTTAAGTGCATTCATTTCATTTAACATTGCAACTCATCAACATGGATGTGATAAAGCTTTTGAAACATACTTTGGGATCTGGTGAAATTTAAAAGAAAGGAGAAAAATATGTACGGCCAAGAACGGTGGATATGTAGTGCTAGAATGAGTAGTTTTTCTAAGAGCAATAGAAATAGCCAAATCAGAAACCGACACCTTTACTTGTGAAGATTTCAAGTGTGGGATGCGTTGAGAAAGATGGCACGAGGTCTGGAGCTGAGAAGGTAGGGGCAGTAGGAGTTGAGACGGGATCATAGAACTGATTTCTAATCATTGTTCATTGTTGGTACACTTGCGTAATCTTAGATTTTCTCGATGGTTATAGATAAAGTAAAAACTCATCATCAATATTAAGGTTTAATGGTTGGGTATGGTCTATTGGGTTAGTAAAGTATGGTTGAAATTCAAAGAATTTGACATTAGCTGATATGAAAAATTGTTTGGTTGTAAAACAATAACATTTATAGGCTTTTTGTGCATGAGAGTAACCCAAAATCACACTTTTAAAGATCGAGGATCAAATTTTGGATCAGCAAAAACATAATTATACATGAACCAAACACATCTAATGATTTTGGCTTTGGCTGATAAATGAAACACCTCAACAGTATGAATTTTATCATGAAGCATAGAAAAAGGCATATGATTAATAAGATGACGAGCTGTTAAGATATCATTAGCCTAGAAAATCTTTGGAACATTCATGTGTAACCGAAGTGTTCGTGTGACCTCTAATAAATGTCTGATTTTACGTTTTGTCAACCAATTTTGTTATGATATGTGTGCGCACATGAAGACTGATGAATAATGTTATCATATGATATAAAAAGACATATTGATGATTGGAATATTCTTTTGCATTATCACTTTGTAAAATTTTAACCGAAAGTCTAAATTGATTCTACATTTCAGCATAAAAATTCTTAAATTTTTTATGTACTTTAGATTTGTGTCTCATAAGATAAATCCAGGTCAAACGAGTAAAATCAACCACAAATGTGATAAATATCTACATTCAAATTGAACCTCAACAGGATAAGGTCCATCAGATATCGAAATGGATTAACTCAAAGAATTCTGATCACGTTTATTGACCCATGATTGGTAAGATAGTCGATGGTATTTTCCTAATTGATAAGACTTTACATTCAAGTAGATAAATTATGAAACTCATGAGGGAAATTTTTTAAATTTTGAAGATCTGGATGATCTAATCTACAGTACCTGAATGGAAACGTAACTCTGAGCATGCCACTGATCCTATTTTTGCATCCAAGTGATAAAGACCATCAAACTCACGCCCCATGCTAATCATACTCTTTGTACCAATCTCCTGGAATACATAATAATCAAGAAAGAAGGTTATCAAATAACTTAGAGATCTTGTCAACCGATTAATCGAGATTAAATGGAAATTTAAGTACATGTAAAACTAATATCAAATGTAATGATGAAATGGTATTAACAGAGTTAATATCGGGTACTGTGGATCCATCTGCTAGTATCATTGTCTATCTAAGAGTTGATGAAATGAAGGCGGAAATATACATGATTTGTTAGTCATATGATCAGAAGCTCCTGAATATATACGCAAGTCCAAAAATTGGATGCGGAAGTGTAAACAATTGTGTTACTTGAGCTAGTTAAAGGTGCAATGGTAGAGAATGAAGGTGACAAATCTTTTTGAAACTTCTTAAACAACTGAAATTGGTGCCACTCATTGTCATAATCTGAACATGCATGGATTTCCTTTCGGATGTCGAATCCACCACCTTATCCCCTTTCTTTTCCTCTCAAATAATAGCTAGCCAAATAAGAAAAATTGCTGAGTTCTCAAGCACCCGAAATTGTCAACCATCAAACTTCTAAACCTCTAAATCATCACACAAATACTAACCAAATGCTAAACACTCAAATAATCTATAGCCAAACGTCCAAACCAACAATGTTAAAATCTAGATGCGAAATAACTAAATAAAATCTCCAAACCACACCCTAACTAGTATCTTTGCATTTTTATGTATCAAATAAGATGACTTATTAATCAAAGTTACTCTAATATTTTTTCTAATTTCAAAGAATTTTTCAGATTTTTTGAATTTATTTTCTTGCAAACCCATTAACACGTTTAACCCAAATTCGACCATCGTCACTAAAACCTATTCGAATCCGACCTGTTAAAACCAAATTTCATCAAAGTCCAGGTCATACTAATTTTTAATCATTGTTTCTTTCGTTCTTTTCCTTCCTTTTTTGAGCAGAGTGCCGCCCTTTTCCCGCTCTAGTTCTTCTTTACCAAGCATGCAACACATGCTGGACGTTCAATCAATATCAGTTGATGCCAGAGAATAGTGGTATAGGTCTGATCAATATCACAATTAGTGAAACTGATCCAATCTTCATTGGAAATCAATTATTCAATCTCGATCAACCCTGAATACCTTTAGTCAATTCCAAATTGTTTCAATTTGAACAGTCATGATCTTCACTGGGGAACAACAAAACAGCTTCGATCAAGCCCCTACCAGCTTTGATCAATCACGATCGTCATCAGAGAGCAGCGAAACAGATCCAATCTTTGTCATGGGTGGTCGAATGTCCATCAACTTGGTTGCGAGTGGTTGGCACAGCTTGGGTTCATGATGATAATGATGTGATGGGAAACAGATAGTGACAGCAGAATCTGTTGGTGATGGTGATGTTTTTAAAGGAAAAGGAGAAGCAACACTAGCTTTTGGGGGGGGGGGGGGGGGGGGGGGGGGGGGCAGAGGTCTAGGAGGAGAAGGCAACAACGACGACAATACCATAAGGCAAACATGTCAGATTTTGTTTTGTTTTAGGAAGAAAAGTAAGGATAAAGGCTCTGATACCAGAAAGAAATCAGAGTTAGTATTTAGAAAGAGGTTAGGGAGAATTAGATACTTCTCCTTTTCTGAAATTCTCTTATTTATAGGTCAAAATACATTAGTACAATATTCCTAACGACAAAACCTTAAGTTAAGGTCTTACAACCACCTAACCGTGTGTCTCTGTTTTTAGAGTAGAATTACTATTTATCACATTTTACAGGACTCTTTTTACATGTACAGGTCCCCAAACTCCATTAAGAAGTAATTCTTTCATTATTTCCTCCTCTTTTCAGTCTACTAAAGATTTCTGAATTATTCTATTGGGCAAATGCATTTCAAGCTTAGTTTCTATGCCTCTGGTAGCATCTAGTCTCAGTATTATTTCATTCTTTTAGGATTAGAGCCTTCTAAGGTCCATAGATATGAACTACTCTCATTGACAATTGTATCTGTTAACCACGTGATTGATTTTTTGATAATACATTCACACTTGGGATGATACCTGTCTAAACTCCACTAAACTCCACCAAGTATTATCAGTATTAACATTATGATGTGATCTTCAATAATGGAGATTAGAATAAAGATGAGATTTTTACGGTGGAATAGGGAAAATGGAAATTTTACAGATTTAAGAGGAAATACCCCGATCCAAGTGGCTTATTGGTATTCGCACACCATCCCTTGTGAGAGGTGGAGGGTTCGTTCTGCTTTTCGATGTATTAAAAAAAGAGAAAATACAAAAGATAATATATCCCTTTCGAGAGGAGGCCGCTCTCCTAGCTTTGTGTTCAAGATCAAAGCTTAAATATCCGAAATCTAGGGTTCTATGGACTCCTAGAAGAAATCTATCACAATATTTGACATAAAATCCATAACCATAGTTGCATACAAATACTAATCTGAAAATTACAAAATTATAGAAAAACCCTAAACTTTGAAAATTACAAAATCCTTAAAAACTGAAAATTCATGAAAACATCCCCAAAAACTCCAAAATTCAAGATTTGCCCTTTTGTACGGTCCTATCAATACCCACGAAAAACCACTTTGTCATAAAGATAGGGCATGTAGTCCGTGTGCATGCTACTCCAAGTGAAGATGCCTGTCTTTGGCTGTCTCATCTCCATCATCTGTTTCATCTTTTCATCTTTGCCTGTTATCAATAGCTGTAGAGCGTGATAGCGACAACCGTGTCCTGTGGTGAACTTTTCATCGCAGTTGAAACTCAATCCCTTGGACCGCTTGTTCCTCATCTCAGCATCCAAACTGTTCTTCTGGCCGTGGCTCACTGTTCTTTTTGTTGGGCTGGCATCCTCTTGCCAGTGCCTTATGCTCTCCTACATGCTCCTGGCTGCGAAGGATGGAACCATTTCAGGTCCCCTTGGCTCGACTCTTATTTTAGAGACTATCCTCTACCATCCGAGCCAAGCACACACTGTCCAACAACTTTCTTGGTCTCCGTATGCGTAACTCCATCCGTATGCTTGCTTTGAGACCCTTCATGAAACATCTCTCCAATGACTCCCCTGACACTCCCTGAACGCGGTCAGCTAGCATCTCAAATCTCCTGAAATACTCACTGATTGTCACTTCCTGTCTAAGCGCGTAGAGCTGCTCATAAATGTCTCCCCTGGGTCTTATAGAATCGATCGAGCAGGCAATCTTTAAATTCATCCCATGAAAGGACATGACGCTGTTGCTCTCTGCATCGTTTCCAAGATAAGACTTCACTCTCTGAACATATTCACACAGCTATCCGTTTCTCCGCTTCAGTAAGATGTGTCACCTTAAAGTATCTTTCTGTCATGTAGATCCATCCATCGAGTATTTTCCCTCATATATTGACATCTTTAACTTCCTGACCAAGCTGTCGGTGTTAAAATCCTAGGTGCGGCTCTGCTTCCTGCCTGTCCATAGTAAGGGGGATGATAAGTATCGCGTCATACCTTTCTATGTGGTCCATAGCACCTCCACGGGTTGACACCTCTGTCTCCATCATCACCGGAGTCATCCTCATTCCAAGAGTAGCTAACCACCACCTCCTCAAAGCCTAGTTTCTCATCATAATCCTCTTAAAACTCACGTAGGTCGGAAGCACTCGACGTCGTCACCTGTCTGCAGTGTACTAAGGCCCATGAAGCTCCTGGAGCTCTTTCACGTCACTCTCAGGTCTCTGAAGTACACAATTGTCGTTGAAGTCTCGACGGGCATCCTGGAAGTCGCGGGACATCGGGTAATCCTCCCAAGGCTTGGCGGGTCGCTCGTGGGCCGACAGGGGTTCACGAGGGCTCTGTCGGCTCTATTGGGCGTCTGCAGGGCCGTTGGGACCCTGCAGTGGGGCCGCAGGGCACTGACGGCGCTGCGAATGCGATAGGGCCGCAGAGCCCTGGCGGCCATGCAGCGGGGCCGCGAGGTCTTGGCCCCCTGGGGGGCGCGGGGCCCTCGATAGCACGGCTAGGGTTTCCCCCTTCGTGGGATCTTCTTAGCTTCCTCGAAGTAATCATCGACATTAGAAAGCTCTTTCACGTATCCTTCATCATTTTCATTGCCCTTCTCTAAAATTACTGCCTTTTGCCATAAATCTGGTTGGGCGTTTAAATTTGAACATTTCGTCGCCTGAAATTCTGCGAATATTAGGGGCAGCTATCCCATTAGGGTTTTGCATGTGAGACTCCACACTAGCATCCGTTGCCTTGGATTCTTCTTCGACCGCTATCATAATCTTGGATCTAATCTCAGATTTGATTGTCTATAAATTTCTTCAGATGGTTAATTTTGAAGTGGTATTTTTCCTCCAAAGCTTTGAACTTTTCCTTCGATCTTATTCCAATTTTGATGTGATCTTCATTGGAGATTAGGATAAAGATGGCATTTTCATGGCGGAATAGGATAAAAAATGGATTTTTTATTGATTTAAAAAAGGAAATACACAAGATAATTGACCCCTTTCGAGAGGAGGCTGCACTCCTAACTTTGTATTCGAGGTCAAAGCCTAAATCTCCCAAATCTAGGGTTCTATGGACTCTCAGAAGTAATCTCTCACAATATTCGACATAAAATCCCTAACCCTAGCCGTCGCTTACAAATACTAATATGAAAATAACAAAAATACATGTAGACCCCTAAACTCTGAAAATTACAAAAAGACGAAAACTGAAAATTTATGAAAACACCACCGAAATCCCAAAATTTCAGATCTGTCCTTTTGTGCGGTCCTATCACATCGACTAGTAAGTAATGGCTCATAATGTGTGTTTTTGTGACTCGGAGCATGTGGTAGCAGCTCTCCTGAAATACTGCAACCATACGCTTCACTGTTTTTTATGTTTGGGTCTTCTCTTCTCTTCTTTGTTCCAAGAACTCATCTGACTTTGTGATGGTGCTCCTGTATTCCCAACATCAACTTCTCATTTAATATTCTGCTATTTTAGTTATGGAATCATTTTAACCCAGTTTCTTGAAAGAAAAGTATATGGGATTATTGGAATCTGAAATCTAAGACATTGCAATAATCCCCTCTCCTCTCCTGGAGGACCATTGCTGACTAGAAATTTTTTGTGGGTATCTTTTTATGTCTTTTCTTTTCAATCATTTTTCAGTTTTGATTGAATTTTTAGTAGAGCAGTTTTTATTGACTTGTTAGAATTTTTTTTCCACATGCATGTGTAATACATGCTGAGTGTATTTTTGCAGTGTTATTTCTGTCACTCTGTGAGCAGGGTTGACTTATCAGAGTTGATATACATTGAGCCCGGTCGATTTGCTGACTATTTCCTTGCAGATCCAATGCAAATTCAAATATCCATCAATGTTAAAGACAATCATAGAGACCTGTTCAAGGCATCCCCTACAACGGCCCTAATATTTAGCATTATATGGTGCATCTACCTGATCAACCAGACATAGTGTGTATTATTGATTTTATCAATTTCAAACTATTATCATATAGTCTATAGTTAATGTGATTAGTGTGTCTTGTTGATTTTATTAATTTCAAACTATTATGATATTCTACATAAAATGTGATCACCAGATATATGATTAATCGTAATACAGGCTAGGCTGAACTAGAATCTTTGAATAGTTCATGGGTCGTAATTTCATGAACTTTTATCTTTTTTGAATCTTAAAAGGTCATCATTTCCTCATATTAACTTTTGACCTTCTATATGTTGGTTGGAACGGGGAATATTTCTTTAAATTTTAGGAATCATCTTTTGCAGGTTTATGGATAGGAAGCATTATGTAGATGTCACCGAGATTTTCAGAGTGCTGGGTGGAGAGAAGAAATACAGAATGATCAAGCTTGCTATTTACTTCAGCATTTTCATTGTAGTGATTTACAAGTCAGTATTGGTTCTCCACTTGACTGCTAATATTTCTAGCTTACTTGAAAATTGCATTCTTTATTATCTGTTCATAGATGAAAATAGTATAATGGAGTTTTCTATCTTGTGAACAACATACCTTGTTCGAAGAATTTTGTGAAGATGATTCAAGTCCAATCATACCAAGTCTGGTTTGAAAGTTAATTTGTACTGATATCTAAGAGCAATTTTCTTTTAGTGCAATTGTCCCCACAAACTAGTATTTTGTCATTAGTTTCCGCAGCGAGGCTATGTATTTTGGTTAAAAAAATTCCAATCTTCTTTACCAAAATATAATTCTCTAAAACTTACTCTTTTATCCGACAACTTCATTATATCCGACATTTCAAATGCTCCCCCCCCCCCCCCCGTCTTTTTCTTTCTTTTATGTGGATAACTGAAACTGGTGGCTTGCCTGACCTTTCTCTGCCAACTTTGGTACCCAAACTTGTTGAGACAACATGATTTAGAGAGAGAGATTCATTGTGGCAACATGATTCAACAACTGTTCTGCCAGATTGCTAAACCTAAACTCTAGCCCATATTTTAATTTCTCTCAGAATTTTGTTCATTCTTCATGGTTTGGTTAAATTGTGGTGGCACGTCTGATGCCTCTTGATCCTTCTCTTCCAAAGACTAGTTTTCCTCATCCCAATAAGATTGTCCAAGTTGGCATTAAGAGATCTGTTAATTGAACATTTGCCAAACATGTGCTGGAGTTGTTCCTTACTATCGGCTTGGCGGGATATCTTGTCTTGGCAAAGCGTATGAACACCAAATAAAGGGGGCATATACTTAATAGGTAATACAAGGGGATCCATGAGTCATATCTTGTCTAGACAAAATTTTGGTGCTCTTTTCTGGTGTGGGCCATGTGACGCACTTTAGCTTGTTGTATGTGGACGAGAAAGGCAACTGAATGCAAAAACCAATCAAGTAACCCAAAAGAGCGTTATTTAAGTATATCAATTACAGTGCCGATCATCATACTACAATTAGCAATGTTAGCGTAGAGTTTTATATATAATAACAAGCAATAACTAATAAGTCTATGCAGTAGCCTAATAATTCTAAACCAAATTTGTTTAATTCCTCGGCAAAAGTTCTTATCAGGGTTTGAGGTATCGGTCGATACCATTAGGTATCGGCCGTATCGTATCGGTATCGGCAGTTGATGATACCGAAACCAAGGGTTAGTTTCAGTATCAGCAGATACTGAACGGTATCGGTCAGTTTCAGCCGATACCTGTCGAAACTGACCGATACCGGTCGAAACTGACCGATACCGTTCAGTACCGGTCGAAAACGGAGGAAGAATGTGTAGTTAAATAACAATTCTCTAAAACCCCCCCAAAAAATTTCGTGAATCAATAGGTTGCATAGAAAACTCGGTTAAAAGAGGAGAAAACCCGAGGGTTTTGGCTTGAAAATGATGAAGAATTAGACGAAGAAGAGATAGAACCAAGAAATAAATTGCTGAAAAAGACGAAAAAGGACAAAAGGAAGATGATGAAAAAATTGAACTCACCTCATCGCGTCGTCACATCGCCGCCTCGCCGAACCTGCCTCCTGCCTCGCCGAACCTGCCTCGACCATCTAGCATGAGAGTGAGAGAGAGCAAAGAGAGAGAGAAAGAGGCCCGAGTCGCCTTTCAGGAGATGTTGTGTTTTTTAAAAAGGCAAACTTGTAAATAAGTGGTATGTGCGTAAAGTAAAACAGTCGGTGCGCATATCAAGCGGATATTTTGTGGCAATCCTGTAAATAAGTGGTATGTGCGCAAAGCAATGCCCATCGATTTTTTGGCAAACTTGTAAGTGGTATGTGCGCAAGGTAAAATAGTGGGTGCACAAGGCAAGCTTTAGGATCTATTCATTTATCTAATATTTAGTATTTAAGTACCAAACTTTAGGTATTTAGTATTTGATATGATTACGAACTCAAATTTAGTTTATCTATTTAGTATTTAGTATTTGATAGTATATGATTAATATTTTAGTTTGTCAAGTATTTAATAGTATTTGATAGGTTTAGATTTAAGAACATCCGAAACCATCACTGTGTGTATATAGTATACCGATACCGAAACCTAAATTTTGGGAAGAACGATACCCAGACCGAAACCGAGACCTAAAACCTTGGTTCTTATAATGTATTAAAAAATTAAATGATCTTTATTGATAACCAAAGTTGAAGAATGTTTAAAGAATGTTTTCACTCAACAAGACCTAAAGTTGGACAAGCACTTTCAAGTAAGAGAAAGGAGCTTAAGAGTTTCATTATCTTACCATTGTCAATTATAACTGAGTGCAAGAAAATTCAAGAGAAGAAAGTTGATTGTCTGCAGTCAAGCAAATAGTCGATGGCCATGGTATTATTAAGTGTTTGAGTGAGAGAAAAGTAGTGGTTCTAATATCGTTAAAGGAAAATTGAGGATGGACATTTTGAAAAATGGTTTTGGAAGGGAATGTTGAGGCGAAAGTAGAAAGAATCGGTTAAGTTCAGATAATGCATGCAAACAAGGCATCTGGCTGTAGGATATTGGTTTCAACTTGTTTGTTTCATTTTCCCCTTATCATAGGGCTGGTTAATATATAAAATCAGATTCTAGAGTTCATTCAAGCTGCCAAGTTATGTTTGAGATTTGACGAGTTGCAGGCGTTTGAAGGAAGATCTAAAGTTGGCGGATTTGTAATAGTATTAACTGCCGAATACAAGGTCTATGGACTGGTTTAATACAGCATGAAAAACTGATTTAGTAACTAAACAAGTGATAATTGATGAATAGAATATGTAAGTTGCTGGTTTAACGGTGCATCAGGAGGAAAACATAATGAAAGTATGCCAGTTGCATGCATGCATATGTACAAACATATACTAGCCACATATCACATGTGACAGAAAAAAACAAACAAAGTATGCCACTTTATAGTTGACGAAATATTTTTAATGATAATCTTAATTAGTAAGTATTTGCCATTCATATAAACTAAATGTAAGGTACTACTCCACCAGTGTTACTTGAAAATGCTAAACCCACCACGACTGTGATCCGAACCGCACGTTATAAATTGTTATACATCAATAATTTTGAATAGCAAAATCAGCATTCTAAAATTTTATTTTAACTTTTTACACTAAATAAAAAACTCATTGTTATGTGGTGTTGCAAAATTTACAATGCAAACTATTATGCACACATAACACATAAATGTGTATAGAAATATAAGAATTCTTTAACAATCTCCTAGAAATTTATTTTTTTTGGGAATTTCATTTCTATTAAGAATCTAACAAAGCCTACCCCAATGTACCATAGTTTGGACCATTAGTTTTCTACCTACCCGTTTTTGTTTCACATACTGAAGTAATCTATGTTCCGACCCGTTTCTATTCTACATCCTGACAGTGTAACTAGTATCTTCACACCACTAGTAATTGAAACTTGCAAGGATTCACGTCCTAATGAACATCAGCAAAACATGTTAACTTTGGAACAGTAATTTTATGCCAGCTGCAGTTCGAAATGAAAGGGAAAATAAATCCAAGGTTCTGAAAATAGGCTGAGGGAAAAAGCGGTAAGGTGTGGTAATGCTTAAGCGGGGCTTGAGCAGAGAAAAACGAAAAAAGCAGCAACAAAAAAATAGAAAAAAATTTAAAAAAAGAAAAAATGTAAAAAAAGAAAAAAAAGAAAAAAAGAAAACGTTGTGATAAATTAGAGAACAGTCATACATCATATATGCATGTTAAATTCATCAATGCTATGAATTGCAAGTTTACAATGCCAAAATTCAATTTTTCATCACATTCAATTGAAACAAAGGCAAGTTAGTGCAGAAACAGAAGTAAAAAGTAGAAACAACAACATTAAGCGTAAGCAGCAAAAATGACAGAAGCTACAATAGCTGAAGTAACAAAGCAGAAGCAGCAGAGTAAGAAGAAGATAAGTAAATGCGTAACAGTGATCATATAAGAAGTTGAAAAAACAAAAGAAGCTAGAAGAAGAGGGAGGATGGAAGGCGAGCGACAAGATGAAGCACAACCTCTAGTGGGAAGAAGAAGAAGAAGAAAATGGGAATACAATATGTTTTGAACAAAATCAATTTTTTGCAACAGTAGCAACACTGCAGAAGCAATCATAGTAAGAGCAGCAACGGAAGAAGCAACTACGACAGTAAAGATGAACGGTAGAAAATGAAAAAGAAGGGGCAAAACTAAATTTTGCAAATTGAAATCAAAATTGTTAATCATGTTCGGTGTTCGTTGTCTGACCATTGATCGTCATATCTGAGTCCTCCACTTCTGAGGGAGGGGCAGATTGGTGGGAAAAATAATGGCTTTGATTTGGGACATTTTTTTACATTTTTGGTCATTTAATTGGTATTTACAATTGGGTTCAAATTTGGTTCAAATTAACACAAGACTGATCTGTAACCCGGCCTGCTTGAGCAAAGTGGGGTGCTTTTGGTCCGCTTTTCCTATGTGCGGGCATATTTTTAAGAACAAATATAGGCTTTGCTTTTTACGGCCGCACGACGGGAGCATCCCTAGGTATGGGACAAAGGATCAAGTACTTTAATTTACCTTTTGGGATTCACCACGCGTTGGGGTTGAGAGCCGTGTGATGGGTGACTATCAAGCATTGTTCAGTGATCATTTGTATGTAGTTTGCGTTGGTGAATGGAAGCCCATATCGCAAGAAATTAGATGTTCTTCGAAGACTCCAACACGTAGACCATATTTATTATTTTAGTAAAATCCGGTTTTGAAGGTGCCAATATGAGATCTATTTAAGTTTGATATGCTCACTTACGATACTTACCTTTGGGTTTTGTCTCGGTAGGTATATTATTCTACATCGCATCACTTTTTTATGCTCTTATTTTGTTGTTGCTTTTTTTCAATACTGAATACATTTTATCTATTTTATATTATACAACATTTCGATTACATAGCCCCATCTCTTTGAGGGAATATGACATTAAATCTGAATAAATATAAGATATTTTTAACACATGCATGCTGCTTGGTTAGATTGAATCTGGACCTTTTATCGTAATGCTCTTAACACTGCATGCACCACCACTTTTCCTAGGAGTTAAAAAGTTGCCAAGAAGAGTGACCTTCCATTGTGTAAAACCAAATGGCATCATTTTAATTTTCTAGAATTACTTCACTATTTTTTATTAGCGAAGAATGTAATAATATTGGATATGTTTTTTTATTTGTTGTGCATCAAAGATAATGTTGTAAAAAGTTATGGTGTGCTTTTGCGTTGCGGGCTCACCCCGCTTCACAAGGTCCATTGGTGGGTCTGCAAATAACGTGCTACTTTTGGCTCACAAAAGCGGGCAAACATGCTTGAAGTAGGCCAAAAGCAGCTCTCTTTGCTAAAGCGGAGGGCCACTTTTAGCCTATTTCACCTGCAACCCAAACCAAACACAACTTGTTATAGGTTTAAAACCTAAAAACGTAAAACCCTAGCTTCCATTTCTATTTGAACTTTCGATCTGAAGCGGTGCTTCAGGAAATTAAAGCTTCGTGTTGGCGAGGTTGTGAGCGGCAAATGCGACTAGACTCCCGGCTAGCGGCAATGGCAAGTTAAACATTTTTAATTAAATTTAATAAACATTGCTGCCACTTCCTTTTTGCGTTGTTTGTCAAACTGCTAATCTGCTTCTCTTTTGCTTTACTATTTCCACCACAACTGTTGTTTCTTTCATTTTTTTTTCTTTTTCAATCTTCAGCAGCTTCTGCCGCTGCTTCATATGCTTCTGCATCCTCCAATTTCTTATGCTTTTCCTTTTGCTGCTTCTTCATTAATTCCGTTGCATCTTCTGCTTCATCCATTAATGATTTTTTTTGATTTATCTTGAATTTTTTTATTTTATAATTTTTCTGATTTTTAAGGGACACGTTGACCCTTTTTCTATAACGCCACTTATGCATTGCACCAGCTTGATGCTTTTTTCACTTACGGCTTTACAACCTTAATAAAAAAGGAACATCATCCTATACGAGTAAACACCATAAAAGATGTTAGATTAAAGGTTAGTATGAGTTGCGATTTTTTTGGCACGAATGAATACCTTCATTTTTAGAGCTTTGTAGATGATGTTCCTCATGAAGGCTCCATCATCTAGCTATATCCATATGGGTTTATCCAACTCTTTGTGGTACTTTGGGAAGAGATCGAAAAATAAGAGAGAGCTAGAGAAAGACGGTAGTTTGTCAAGGAATAAGTAATTGGTTAGATTTTGATTTTTGATTTCTTGAGAGGCGAATGTAGAATGGTGAAGGACCAGGAAATTAGTTCTAATGAAACGGGTCGGGACTTGTTCAGATCAACGTTTGAGAAATCGGTTTCGGTTTTGGATCCTTTTGGAAGTGAAGGTTTCGTTGCGTTGAGTTAGTTTTGAAGGGTCTCGTTTAGAGTTTGGGTTTCGGTTTCGGCTTAAAATATATAGGCTAGGTGTCTATAACCATCCAAGTCATTTGTATATATTGAGCTATTATAAACATGTATGCCAATCGGAGGTTAATCCAGGCAATAGTAATATTGGTATTTGGGTTATTTAAAATATTATTGAAACTAAGAAGAAAGTCATCAATTCAGAGTTAAAGTGAAACCATAACCAAAATTATATAAAAATACATTAAATTATGATGGACTAAGATTTATGGATTTCATATGCCAATAGAAATAAGAGAGATTATGTTATTAATAACTATGGGTATGATCCGATGGTTCCAAATTCAACGGTCGCCAATATAACTTTTTGTAACAAGTGGATCGTGGGTCAAATCCCCTTAGGGTTCACATATATTTTGGGTTTAGGAATTTAGAAGGTGTATAACTTAGAAAATTTTTATAAAAAATTTGAGAGATTGGTGGATATGTACTGTTAGTGAAGAAAATTTCCTACTATGACAACACATATCCAGTTTTCTCATATATAATACGAGATCAAAATGGTTAGATACCAGATCAAAATGATTATGTGCACTGACTTTGTGCCACGTTCCCATTGACTGAGGACAAAGGAAATACATGTGTTATACTTGCTTTTTTCTTGTTTTAACCAGTGGAAACACAGCAGTCAGGGGATCTGAACATTTTTTATCAGGTGCCATTTTGTTTTCCATTAATCTTTTGTGTATGTGTGAAACTAAAACTTAAAACAATACTGAAGAATGAAACTAATGAAACAAATCAAAATCAATTTTTTTTTGAAGGAACCAAAACTGAAATGGAGTTCTCAAATCTTGCTAGGAATAATAAAATTAGAGCTTTGACAAACTCATGAAAATGGGAACTATACCTCTTTGCCAAGTTGATGTGTGGATCTATTCAAGTCTTAGCCCATGCTCTAGTCTTAATTCATTAAGAGAAGATTGAGTTAGGATCAAAGTAAAAATAGATCGGAAAATAGTCCTAATCAAGATGAGACTACAATCTTCCCCCACGTGGGAAGAAACTCTTCTAATGAAAAAAAATCTCAATATTACTCACTCAGAAATTCCCCCTTGCAGTTGCCTTCGTTTGAGCTCTTTCAATCTGTGCCCATCTTTCAAAGGTTGTCATTGCCAATGGACGAATATCATATGCGTAAATAGTAAAATCTTTTTTCTCATGAACATTAATTTGTGGTGTGTCAACAAATGGACGAATAATGACGCCAACAAATAATGGTGAATTTCCATGGATATCTGAAAGGTCAATTATGATCAACTGTGCTAGCACAAACATGTCTATGTAAAGGCAAAAATGTATGACCAATGATGTGAGAATGGAATGGCCATACAAATTCCAAAATTTTAGTATATTAAGCACATGCAAATTCAGTGGAACAAATATCTAATTCCATCTTCTTGGTGTTTCACCACCTAAACTTCTACAGAAATTTACTACAATCACTTTGGTTTCTTTATCAAAAAAATCACTTCACTTTGGCTAGAATGATAAGAAATGTTGATGGCAATGTCGTCAATTTAGACCATAGGTCCCGCAGATCACCTAAGAACCTAGTATTGTATCCAATATTAATGATTAGATGTGTACTGCGGTCGTTACTTCCTTTGGTACGGCTCAACTATATGTTAAAAAAATTAACATTCAACTTACGTGGAAATTCTGTACCAGCTCTCAAAAGTTCAATCTACCTTTTTCTTCGATAATATGCACCGTTCATATTGATATTTTTTATGAAACCCCAATACACGGCAGATAGTGACACATGCTTTTTTACTTGCTGATCTATCGGTGGGAAAGGTTGTATTATTGTAAAACTCTTTAAGATCTCATGATCTAATGCATATACAAACAACATGCGAGTCATAAGATTGTTGATGTGTTTGTGTTATAAGACGTGTAGAGAGGGGGGGGGGGAGAGAGAGAGAGAGATATATATATATATAAAATATTTGACAACTGTTTTTGAATTCGAGTGCTGACTAAGATAAGCTGACTAGGACAAAAGGGTTGATAGAAAAACAGCTGAGATTTAATCTTGAGGAATGAATGGTTGGGATGAGATTTTGTGAAAAGTTTTGGAAGCAAGAACATTTCTGGGTAATTGAAAGATTCTGGGGAATAAAACTTTCTGGGGAATGAATGTTTCTGGGAAATAGCAGAGTGCACGCAATTAATGCATTTGGGAAAAAACTTTAACTTGCATTTAATGCTGTAGATCGAATGATGCTGCAGATCACATGATCTCTCCCTCAACGCGGGGCCCACCGTCTCTTCAACAAGATGAGAATAATTTCCCGCGCCAAAGGCATCCACGCCGAATTTGTTGTTCCGCGCCGAAGGCGCCTACGCCAAATTTGTTGCTCCATGTCGAAGGCGCATGCGTCGAATATGTTCTGCGCCGAAGGCACCCATGCCGCTAAATATTTTTACGCTAATTTGTTGTCCGCGCAATTTTGGTTATGAAAATAATTTTTTGGGAAACAAAGATTTCGCGGTGAAAATCTTAAATAAATCGTGCCCGCGGGCACGGGTTATGACTAGTATATATATATATATGAATGGTGCTCATCATCAAAGAAAAAAGTGGAAAGTGGAATTATTTAGGGTTGATGTAGGAAATTTCATACATTAGCTTCTCATCTACCTTATTTGCATGCATACATATACATGCATATACATGCATACATATACATGTATATCATGCGTATACTAGTTATAACCCGTGACCTAAGGGCACGGTTCATTAAAATATCGCCCCTCAAAATCTTAGACCCCCAAATTTTAAATGAACAATAATAAGTAACACGCTATAATCGTTATTTAATTCCCTAGAAATTTTAGGTCCCCTCAAATTTTAGTTTCCAACAGAGAATTTAGTTCCACCAAATTTTTTAGTCCCCCCTTAAGATTTAACCTGCGTCCTAAGAGCACGGTTCATTGAAAATATTGCTCCCTCAAAATCTTGGATCCCCTAATTTTAAACGAACAATAATTTAAGCACAGTAATTGTTATTTAGTTCCCCTAAATATTTTAATCCTTCCAAAATTTAGTTCCACCGTTCATTTAAAATATTCAATCTTCAAAATCTTGGATCCTCTAATTTTAAATGAACATCAATAATTAAAGTGTAATAACTGTTATTTAGTTCATCCCAAAAACTTTAGTTCCGCCACCAAAATTTAATTCCCTCCCGATTCAGTTTCCCTCCAAAATTTAGTTTCTCTAGAGAATTTAGTTGAATGTATTTTATTTGTGGTGGTTCAAAAATTTTTCAATGTTCACCCTGGATGTTTTAAATACAAAAAGTTTTCCTATCACTGTAGTGTTCATCATGCTTATGGTCCATTGTTTATGATGGATCCCTCCACCAGCATGATCTTTGGTGTTGCTCTAGCTAATTCTATATCGGATTGTATCAATACGTATGTGTTGATACTTTGTGTGAAATTATCAGAAGAATATAAGAATTCGTGGAATTGATTTTCAAGAGAAGCTTCATGTGATGCTCTCAGCTTTGTAAACATGTTCCTTCAACTGCTATGATTTGGTTAGTAGCACTGTACTCTTAAAATGGGAAATTTTCTACACAACATCAATGTTGGCCTAATTAATGATATATAATCTTGTAAAGATTAAGAACTTAGTGTTTCGTCATTGTCCGCTTGTATTGTTACTATTTAGATTCATGCGCTATGCTATGGGGTAGCGACATAAAGTTGTCATGTTTCCGTCAAAAATATGAGAAAATTATATTGCCTTTTTATACCTGAATTGCATTTGTATATCCATACATCTTAGAATTCTAGTCATTTGCGCGCATGGTCTTTCTTTCTAGTATTCTTCCCAATCCAAATCTATAGGCATCAATTATGTCAGTATGGTGAGCATATGTACAAATGTCAAATTTCACTTGGGGAGAACTTGGGCAATAGAATATGTCGATGAATACAATTAAATTTTTAACAATTTGGAGCAAGATAATAAATGGTTAAGATGCAAAGAAATTCACAATGGCGACATACTTTAAAGATAACTATCGAATCATTTTCTAGTTTTAGAAAACTATCAATGGCCATTAGCGGAAAATAGAAAACAACCAAACTACCATTTGTATTTCCATCCTATTTTTTGTTTCAAATAACTACCATGAATTTGCAGTTTCAAATAACTAATACAAACTTCCTTTTTATGACTAACCTAGTGGGGAGTATTAGCAGTATGATCCTTCATATTATGGACATCTAACATAGCATTACAACAAACATGTGGTGTACACCCATCGTGCGCTACAAATAAGCATCATCCAACCTAGTGGGCAGTAGTAGCAGTATGATCCTTCATATTATGGACACCTAACATAGCATTACAACAAACATGTGGTGTACACCCACCGTGCGCTACAAATAAGCTTCATCCCCACACACAAATGCAGCACAAGATGGAACCTCCTAGACAACTAAGCAAAGATTTAATGTTAAGATAAAACCTCTTTTATCCAAGTGTCAATAATAATCACCAAGTGTCCATCAGTAGTTAATCTTTAATCACCAAATGTAGATAAAACATCTTTTATCCATTATAAATATTCATTAGTGTACCTATGGCATTTGGCGATTAATATGCTTAGTATTAAGATACTACTGGCCACACTAATTTTATTAAGGGAAAACTCCTCTAAGAGCATCTCCAACTGCCCGCCATATCCCCACTTATGGCGGGAGTTGATCTCCAAACGGCGGCCAAAAAATCGCCATTTTTGGCGATTTGCTACATTTACTTGGCAGATTTGGCGTGAAAGGGGAGTAATAGCGGAGCTCCCTCCATATTAGGATTTTGGAGGGTTGGGTTGGAGCTCCCTCCATTTCTAACCATCTATATTAGGAATATTCCACTCTAACCCTCCTTTTATGGATGGTTGGGTTGGAGATGCTCTAAGCAACGACCTCTATTTGATGTTCAATTCCACGATTTTTCAAACAACCATATTGAAAAAGCGATAAATACGATGAACTCACCAAAACCTTTAAAGAAATCAAAAAGTACAAAATCTTTCTTTATCAATTATTTTATACATCATAAGTTTGCAGGTGATGCAATCATTCTGAACAAACCAAAAAATGAACTCCGCAACAAATTATTATTAATCACCAAGTATATTTGTTTAGATTAATATACTTAGTATTAATACACCATCATATTTATTATTAATCACAAAGTATATTAGTTTAGATTAAATGAACTCCATTGTTAATATTCAATTGTCGAGTTCATCATATTAGTCTGGATGCAATCATTCTGAACAAACCAAAAAATGAACTCCATCTAAGATTAATGTACTTAGTATTAAGATACTACTGACAATAATAATTTGATGCAACTCCATCAATACTTATCGGATGCTGTGCAGCAAATTTTATCTTTCGCCCTTCGCTCTTCGCCCATCGCCTCTCGTCTGCCCTTAACCAGTGTCCCCTTAACCAGTGTCTTAGAGAGAGAGAAATCTTTCTTATCTATTATTTTATACATCTTAGTATCTTACAATGAATTTTGCAGGTGATGCATTCAAGCTAAACAAACCCCCACCTAAAAGGGAACGACAATGCAACATTATTTATGCACAAAATTTTTTAAAATTTTTAACCCCCAGAAACAACACATTAACTCAAAGAAGTCCTTAAATCAACTCTAATGGACGGCGGTAGCCACCATCGGTAGAGGCGGAGCGAGGAGCGAGCACACGGGCGCGTCCCTCCCACCGAGACATCCAAGGCTTACAGAATGCTAGCGATGCAATGAATTTCGTCTTTCAAACTCTGCCATTCACCCTTCGCTGTCGCCTCTCGTCCACCCTTTGCTGGCATCTTAGAGAGAGAGAGAGAGAGAGAGTTGGGAGCTTCCCCTTTTAGCCAGAGCGAAGTTTAAAGGGAAAGGACACGGGTCTGTTGGTTTATACAGAGGAGGATAGAGCTTTATGGAGTTGACGCGGATCGCCAACACGGCATTTTATTGAACGGATAGATTTAAAGCTTTGTTTTGTAAATGGACGGCTCTAGATTAGGTTGATGTAGATCACCAAAATTAGAGCATCTGGTGAGCGTGCCCCCACTTAGTGGACCCTGCGTCCAGACAGAATATGTTTTGGTTGAGCGTCATGGGTACATTTTGGTTGAGTGTCATGGGATGCGGGTTTACACCTGCCGTCGACGGGGCAAACTATGCGCGCACGAGGAGCCGGCCGCGACTTAGGGGCGTATTCGTCCCACTCTTCTAATTTTATTTTAATGGCATACTTGTATTTAGATTAGAGGTGAGTTTACTATTAAACTAGGGCTAGCCGTCATTGATGTTTTTCATGCTTATTATTTGATATTTTGTGAGAGTTCTTCGAGAGTTCTTCGAGAGATCTTAGGAGAGTGCGACGTCCTCGCTTATCGGCATCTTGGAAGGGTGGTTGTCCCTATAAGTGTAGCCAAACTATCTTTTATTCGCTGTTTTTCTCTATAAAGGTTCAGTATTTATCACAATCCTATCGATTTGATATCATAGCACGTGACGATCCATGGCGGCTTCGACAAGATCTCAAGACAAAATTGAGGCTTTGGAGGCGAAATTTACAAGCAAGATCGACATGATCAAGAAATCGTTGGCCGGAAAACGATGAATCCATGGCAAAGTTGACAGCTTCCATCGAAAAATTGACAGCGAGGCAAGAGAAATACGATGAACAATTTGCGCAATTAATTTTTCAATTAACGGCAAACGCGGGAAAGAATGGAAAGGGAGAGGGAAGCCTTAAATCAGTGGGAAAGGCGACACCTTTGAGCAAAGGGAAGGAAAAAGAGGAGCTTTTTGCCCCGAGGAGGAAGTCGACGAGGAGGAAGATGGAACACCGTGGATGGTTGATTATCGAGATGCAATACGACAGAAAACGGAGGAAGCAACGAGGGGGGCGGCGGACCTAGCCGCCGCTCCCAAGATGTGCGCCAAACAGCAGGGGGGCCGCAGGAGCAGTTTTTGGTTCCCGCGGGCACCCAGGAGGGTAGGCTGGGGCACCCCCCAGAGCCGCCAGGGGGGGCCCGACGAAGGGGTTTGAGGCCCTATTGGGACAGGTGCCCCCCCGGGGGGTGACAGATGAGACGATGGAGAGCACCTTCATCCCAACCCTTGGTACGACGACGAAGGAGGGCGCCCTCCTACCTACACCTATGAGGGGCGTCATGGGGACCGCGGAGGACACATAGGCTATCAGGAGGAGCATGGGGGTCAGACTGGAGGCAACGATGGGCGGGGAGATGGGCCCCGAGGGGGCATGGTGACAAGTGGATGGGATCACAGGGAGGATACGAGACGCACCAGGAGAGGTGGCAGCACTATCATCAGCCTAGATATGCCAGGGGACGAGGTTGTTCATGAACATCACTTAACGAGCTTGTTCACGAACACTTAACGAGCTTGTTCATGAACATAAATGAACGAACATAGTTATGTTCAAGCTCTGTTCGTTTACTTACCGAGCTCTAAAAATCTGTTCAAGCTTGTTCATTAAGCTTCCTAAACGACCGTAAACGAACATCAACCGAGCTTGTTCACGAGTAGTTCGTCGAACGTTCTGTTCGTCAACAGCCCTAGGTAGGAGAGCACGGTGCGAGACTATTTGAAGAGGTTTGAGGCCCTATCGGGACAGGTGCACGGGGTGACAGATGAGACGATGGAGAGCACCTTTATGAAGGGGTTGAAGGCCACTATTCGAGCGGCGGTGCGCATGTAGAAGCCCCAGAGTCTGATGGTGGCCATGGAGTACGCTCAGATGGCGTAGGATAGCCAGTTGGAGGAGAGGAAGACCAGGAGTGGATGGAGTGGACCGGCGGCCCGTAGCCAGCCAGTGACAGGTGGACTACAGATAGCTACTACAGGAGCGGATCTGGCTGCCAGGGAAAAAAACTAGGGAGAAGAGTAGTGCACCACAGGCTGGGGGTAGTTTAGGTGGATGACTGATGCAGAGATGATGGAGAAGCGGCAGAAGGGCTTGTGTTTCAGATGTGATGAGCGATTCACGCCGGGTCACAGATGTGCGGGGTGCAAGCTCCAGGTGCTGCTACTCGAGGACGATGATGACGAGTTAGACGTCGAGGATGAGACCGCTGAGGCAGAGGAGGAGCCTGAGGGCCAGCAGTTAGACGTGGCGGAGGTGTCCCTTAACTCAGTGGTATGGTTCACACCGAACCATATCATGAAGTTAAGGAGGGAGATTGGCGACCAGGATGTGACCGTGCTTATTGATAGTGGGGCGACCCACAACTTCATTTCCAGGACAGTGGTGGCCCAGCAGGAGCTCCAGCTGACCGATTGTGGTAGTTTCAGTGTCATGATGGGGACGGTGAAGGAGAGCTGTCGAGGAGCTTGCAAAGGACTGGTACTGACACTATATGGGATACAGGTGATCGCAGACTTTTTGCCGTTAGATTTGGGGAGCACCGACGTCATCTTGGGCATGACGTGGCTACAGACGTTAGGGGAGATGACGTTTAATTGAAAACTACTCAGGATAGGGTTTCAGGAGGAGGGAAGAGCAGTCACTCTACAGGGGGACCCCAGTCTATGCAGAGTATTGGTCTCGCTGAAGACCATGGTAAGGACCATTCAGGCGGAGGGCGGTGGATACTTGGTAGAGTTACACTCATTGATGGGAGAGGGAGGCGCTGAGGCCAGTGATGAGCAGCCCATTCCAAGAGAGGTGCATCATCTGATGGAGCAGAGTTTGAGGTCTTCCAGGAGCCTAGGGGTCTTCCACTGCCGAGGGATCATGATCACCCCATAGTACTACGGGAGGACGTGTCCCCCATCAGTGTGAGGCCATACCATTACCCCCAGCATCAGAAGGACGAGATCGAGAGGATGATGGCAGAGATGGTACATGCATGAGTGATTCACCCCCAGCATCAGAAGGACGAGATCGAGAGGATGGTGGCAGAGATGGTGCAGGCAGGAGTGATTCAGCCTAGTATGAGCCCTTTTTCCAGTTCAGTGCTGTTGGTAAAGAAGGATGGGAGCTGTCGCTTTTGCGTAGACTTCAAAGCTTTGAACAAGGATGTAGACTTCAAGGCTTTGAACAAGGAGACAGTGCCAGATAAGTTCCTTATACCAGTTATTGATTAGAAACCCTAACTCAAGATTTCCACTATGACATACTTGTGAAAAACATTCACAAGTCAAATCATACAAAAGACATGTGGACTCCCACAAACCGGGATCACACCCTCTCTCACAACCGAGAGACACAATTCAAATATTAATTGAAATGAAATATGAAACACTTACCACAAAATCCTATGCTTTGAGTATAACTTACCAAATTAGGGCAAGAGGGATTTTGAGGAGGAAGCAAGCACCAAACCCTAGCTCCACCAAGATGGACATCAATAGATGGCTAGGGAGGAGTTGGTGACTTGGATTCAAAGCCCTTGGCTTGAATGGCTCACAATGGAGAGAATCTCTCTTGAAGATATTGGCTCAAAGAGTGAAGGGAGAGATTCTTGTGAGGAAGAGGAGAGCTTGGAAATTAGCTTGAGAAAAACTCTTCTCTTAGGTCTGAAAAATACTTGGATAATGGACCTCTTACCTTGCCTCAAACGAATCATGTTTGTATTTATAGAGGCAAGAAAAATCGTGTTGGAAAAGTTTCCCAACGGCTCTATTCTGAAGCGGACTAGTCGGTCTAAGAAGGATCACTGACCGACTAGTTCATCAACTAGTCGGTCGGTGATTCAACATGGACCGACTAACAGCTCGACAGCCAAAAGAGTGATTTCCAGGCAACATGAACTAGTCGGTCTAAGAAGGCTTGCCAACCGACTAGTTTGCCAACTAGTCGGTCGGTGAGTGTTCTTTGACCGACTAAGAGTGAAATGCACGTAGCTGAATACAAGTTTACACTAGTCGGTCTAAGAACAAATGCTGACCGACTAGGTTCACAACTAGTCGGTCGATGAATGTTCTTGGACCGACTAACTGTAAACAGTAAACTCAGGCTGTACAGAGGCAAGCTCAACTAGTCGGTCAGAGAAGGATTCCTAACCGACTAGATCGTCATCTAGTCGGTCGGTGAACCTTCTTTGACCGACTAATTGATCGACATGGCTGAGCTGAAATGAGTTAGGACATCTAGTCGGTTCACGAAGAGTTTGCCGACCGACTAGATCGTCATCTAGTCGGTTGGTGACTCTTCTTGAACCAACTAAGATGCACTAGAAGCCGAGGGAAGAAGCGATAAGCTTCGGGAAAGTTTCTAATGGCTTCAATGATAATCCTAGCTCTAAGATATGAGCAAAATGAAGATATTAATGTAAGGTCCTACTCAAGGCTTAACATTTCTAATCTATGAAGCTAGAAGACAATAAATAATACATGACGAACCGTCTTCAAAGCTTCAATCTTCATTCTTGACTTCAATAAAAACTCCTTGAGCTTCAACGAAACTTCAGGCACACGATCACGCGTATTGAGAAGTCTTGAGACGTCGTTTTTGATATACGTATTCTTTTTGGCGACGATCTCCATAACTGCGCTCACAAACAGGTTAGTACACGATATTTATGTTTGCTTATCATCCAAAACCAAATCCGGGAATCAATACTCAACATTCTCCCCCTTTTTGGTTATGACAAACCAACATAAATAATAATCAATAATAATGATTCAATAAGAAAATTTACTTACTCCCCCCTGCATTGATGACACGTTAGTCTCGTATTAAATATTAATCATACGCATCATGCAGACGAGGAAGATATGAAATATGAACCAATTATTGATATATATGATTAAAATCCATTCTTATATCTTCACTCCCCCTGAATCTAAACATATCAAATTAAATTCATGGTAAATTGCTTTGAATTATTAATTAGCACATCGTCATTATTAAGTCTCTCCCCCTTTGGCATTAGCAAAAAGAGTGGGAGGAGATCAATGACAAATACAATGGCTAAAAATATAAAAAGCACGGGAGTCGAAGAATACGACCACGGTCCAAAGTAAAATACCAAATGTAAAATACCGAAGAAAATCAAAGGGTGCCAATTTGACCATAGTCCGAAAATCAAAAAACGAAAACCATCAAGCCATAGGCGAAAATCGAAAAACGAAATCATCAAGCCATAGGCGAAAATCGAAATACGAAATCATCAAGTCATAGGCCGAAAATCGAAATACGAAATCATCAAGCTATAGGCGAAAATCGAAAAACGAAATCATCAAACCATAGGCGAAAATCGAAATCACCAAAAACTCAAATTAATTTCACTTATTGAGTGATGAAACATGCTATCCAATATCAACATTCTTAGTTAAATAATACATGGAAAACAATTCTATGTTTTCCATAGAAAGAATTTCTATTTAACCAAGTTAATCGTCGAGCGACGAAAATCAACATCAGAGACAAAAATCCAATGAAATACCAAAAAGTGGCAAAAATGATACCAAAAGTAAACATGCAAAAGTGTTATGCCAAAAACAATATAATCATCATTGAACTTATGGCATACACAATTCTAGCATACACATTGAAACAAAGTGATACCAATGTAAATATTCTAACAATGCATGCATTCAACCTACATGGATACCAAATGTATATTAAATGTAAGAAGATACTTAGAATATTAAGCTCCCCCTACTTTGGTGCATCACTTAAGCACCAACAACTCCATTTGAAGGCAAAATCCTTTGCAAAACAATGAGTTGGTAGGGTTGGTATCCCTAAGTGGATTTGAACCTAGAAAAATATCATTTTGGGTATCCAAAAATCTTTTTGGATCCTATGGGTTAGGCAAACAAATTTAAACATATTAAAAGTAACCCATAATCCTAACTAAATTCAAATTAACATGCACATCCACGATTAATATGCAAATAAGAAATAAACCAATTCTTACCACAATTGCGTTGGTACCCATAAAATGAAATTAAAACTTATGGTACCCAAGCAATGAAGGGTCAAAGGAAACTAACCCTTTGGAAACCAAGTCCACGAGGACCGTGATTTCCCAACATAATCATCATTTCAAAATAATATCATTAATAAATGATTGCACATACATATTCTTATTATCCATGCTTGTGTTCTTCGGACCCCAAATGGTGTATGTCTTGGGAGTCCTAATCCTATTGGGAGCATGCATACGTTGTTGATGTCTATGTGATGCATGGTCGTGGATAAGCATATGGCATATGATGCAATGGTGTATGATGATAATTATTTCATATGAGAATGAGGATGGACATATGCTTGTGGTGGAACACGTGCATGAGTGTGTCTCACATGGTGTGCACGTGCTCGTGGATGTGGAGCATAGAAATCATCATATGTGCTAACATGTGGAGTAGGATGTGTGTTCCTACGTGGCATGGCATACATGAAAGCATGACCCCTCTTTGGAGGTCCACCCAAATTGGGTTTCTTTCCAAATGGGGGTGTGTACCTAGCGGAAGCACCATTGGTAGACGAACTACCAAATGAAGTGTTTACTCCAACTAGTAGAAGCTTCGGAAGATGGCCTAACAAAGGTCGTGGCCGATTTTGGATGAGTCTCCCATCTTACACCCCAAGCCAATGTGGTGATTGGCTGGAAGTAAAGTCATTTAGGATATTATCCAAATGGCCCTTACTTTTATTGAATTCATGAATTCGGCCCAATGTGCACTCATGCTTCTCGGTGAGAGAACGCATCGAAGCATCCAAGGTGGACACTTGTGATATGAGTGCATAAACACGTGATTTGAGATTTTTATTCTCAATACTCAAAGTTGAGTTTTGAGACGTCAAAATCCGCTATCACATGTTCATCCGAATCCTCTATATGAACATGGCTCAAGTTGAGACTTGAGATTTACAATCTCATTTCTCAACCCTTCAACAACGGTGTCGTTGTTGACGATGATAGGTTTAGGCGAGGTTTTAAGACTAATCTAACTCATTTTTTAGTCTTAATAAATCTACTAGCCAATTCAGAAAAACTTATACCAAAGTTGTTCGTTGGCTAATTTAAGTTTCATCCATGGTTTACCTCACCGCCTTCATCCTCGCTTTCCTCGCTTTCATCGCTTTCATCGGAGGAAGTCTCTTGAACACGTTCCTCTTTTCCCATGAAGCACATGTGTGCTTTCTCCACGCGGTTCATCATCCGACTCTCCACTTGACGACTCCTCGGAGTCGGTGGAATGTCCCCGACAAGTCCTTTCTTGTGCTTTCTCGACTTATCGTGCTTGTATGCCTTCCACTTCCCCTTGTGTTTGTAGAGAGGACAATCCGGCTTGATGTGTCCTGGCTTGTTGCATTTATAAGGACACGTGAGTAGAAACATTAGTAGAACCAAACTTAGATAAATTCTTAAACTTACCTTTTCGGAAGCATCGGTCGAACCTTCTTTGCCAAATCGGCCAAAGTTTCCATGTCCAACTCATCTTCCGATTCCTCTTCCGATTCTTCATCATCGGTAGTTGGAGCGGCCTTGTATGCAATCGCCTTTTTCTTTGGCTCTTCTTGCTTCAAGTATGACTTGATCTTTTTCTTCATCCTTATCTTGCTTTCCTTACGTACCTCATAAGAAATCAAGGTACCCATTAGTTGAACGACGGTATATTTTACTCATATCGTTATCTTCATCGATGGCGAAGGTACGCTTTTCCCAACAAGAAGGAAGTCCATCGATGATCTTTGAGACTTTCTCCTTTTGGGTGTAGATCTTCCCAAGAGCTTCCAATTCGTTGGAAATATCCACGAAACGAGGAAATAGTAGTCCTTCATAGTTTCACCCTGTTCCATGTGAAAACAACTCAAATTCTTTGTTAGAGACAACGAGTTTAGAATTCTTTTACCGTACTCGTTTCCTTCGTGCAAGATGAGGAGGGAGTTCCATATTTGATATGCACTCTTACATGTGCATATCTTATTGAAGTCCCTCGGGCTCCAATTGCGCATTGCAAGGTATTCATCGCCTTGGCATTGCTTACCTCCGCGGCGACCTCCGCGGGAGTCCACTTCGCAAAAATCTTCTTCGACGGGCTCGACAATACTCCGTCAACGTGGCTCTCCACAATGAAAGCACTCCGGAGGAAAGTTTCCATCCGGCACTTTCAGTACCCGTAATTGGTACCATTGAAGGGAGGGAGGCCTAGTTGAGGATTGCCCTTCCAAAACAGAAGAAGCTCCGTGACGATCCTTGAAGGACGTAGTCGTTTGTTCGTCATCACTTTGAACTTGTAGCTTTAACCTTGGCTCTGATACCAATTTGTAGTGCCCTTGTGAAGCTACTGCACATGTACTAGAGGGGGGGGGGTGAATAGTACTTTAAAATAATCAAGATAGTATTTCCTAATTATTGTGCAAGAAACAAACGACAATGCGGAATAAACAACAATCAACAAGAGATAGTCAAACGCAAACAAAACATGTAACGGGTTTCGGATCCACCCGTCTCCCCCGACTTGTTCCCGGTGATCCTACGTCCCAACCACCCGGGTCCCCTCCGGATAAATTGAGTTAGAAACCCTTAACTCAAGATTTCCACTATGACATACTTGTGAAAAACATTCACAAGTCAAATCATACAAAAAGACATGTGGACTCCCACAAACCGGGATCACACCCTCTCTCACAACCGAGAGACACAATTCAAATATTAATTGAAATGAAATATGAAAACACTTACCACAAAATCCTATGCCTTGAGTATAACTTACCAAATTAGGGCAAGAGGGGATTTTGAGGAGGAAGCAAGCACCAAACCCTAGCTCCACCAAGATGGACAGCATTAGATGGCTAGGGAGGAGTTGGTGACTTGGATTCAAAGCCCTTTGGGCTTGAATGGCTCACAATGGAGAGAATCTCTCTTGAGGATATTGGCTCAAAGAGTGAAGGGAGAGATTCTTGTGAGGAAGAGAGAGCTTGGAATTAGCTTGAGAAAAACTCTTCTCTTAGGTCCCTGAAAATACTTGGATAATGGACCTCTTACCTTGCCTCAAAACGAATCATGTTTGTATTTATAGAGGCAAGGAAAAATCGTATTGGAAAAGTTCCCAACGGCTCTATTCTGAAGCGGACTAGTCGGTCTAAGAAGGATCACTGACCGACTAGTTCATCAACTAGTTGGTCGGTGATTCAACATGGACCGGACTAACAGCTCGACAGCCAAAAGAGTGATTTCCAGGCAACATGAACTAGTCGGTCTAAGAAGGCTTGCCGACCGACTAGTTTTGCCAACTAGTCGGTCAGTGAGTGTTCTTTGATCGACTAAGAGTGAAATGCACGTAGCTGAATACAAGTTACACTAGTCGGTCCTAAGAACAAATGCTGACCGACTAGGTTCACAACTAGTCGGTCGATGAATGTTCTTGGACCGACTAACTGTAAACAGTAACTCAGGCTGTACAGAGGCAAGCTCAACTAGTCGGTCAGAGAAGGATTCCTAACCGACTAGATCGTCATCTAGTCGGTCGGTGAACCTTCTTTGACCGACTAATTTGATCGACATGGCTGAGCTGAAATGAGTTAGGACATCTAGTCGGTTTCACGAAGAGTTACCGACCGACTAGATCGTCAATCTAGTCGGTTGGTGACTCTTCTTGAACCAACTAAGATGCACTAGAAGCCGAGGGAAGAAGCGATAAGCTTCGGGAAAGTTTCTAATGGCTTCAATGATAATCATAGCTCTAAGATATGAGCGAAATGAAGATATTAATGTAAGTCCTACTCAAGGCTTAACATTCTAATCTATGAAAGCTAGAAGACAATAAATAATACATGACGAACCGTCTTCGAAGCTTCAATCTTCATTCTTGACTTCAATAAAACTCCTTGAGCTTCAACGAAGCTTCAGGCACACGATCACGTGTATTGAGAAGTCTTGGAGACGTCGTTTTTGATATACGTATTCTTTTGGCGACGATCTCCATAACTGCGCTCACAAACAGTTAGTACACGATATTTATGTTTGCTCATCATCCAGAACCAAATCCGGGAAATCAATTACTCAACAAAGGAGACAGTGCCAGATAAGTTCATTATACCAGTTATTGATGATCACCTGGATGAGTTACATGGGGCAACCCTATTCAGCATGATAGACCTCAAGTCGGGCTACCACCAGATCAGGATGCGACGGGAAGATGTGCCTAAGACGGCGTTTAGGACGGATGAGTGCCATTACGAGTTTCTAGTCATGCCTTTCGGCTTGACTAACGTACTAGCTACCTTTCAGGCCCTAATGGATAAGGTATTTCACCCTTACTTGAGGCGTTTTGTACTCGTTTTCTTAGATGACATATTGGTGTACAATCGTACCTTGGAGGAGCACTTGGACCACCTGCAGGTCGTATTTCAGGAGCTTCAGTACCATCAACTGTTTGCAAACAAGAAGAAGTGCTTATTCGGATAGCCACAAGTAGAGTATTTGGGACATGTGGTGTCAGCAGATGGGGTGTCAGCAGACAGAGTGAAGATAGCGGCGATGCTAAATTGGCCGCGCCCCACCACACTCAGGGGGTTGCGTGGGTTCCTGGGCTTGACAGGTTACTATCGCAGATTTGTGGATGGGTATGCGACGATAGCATGTCCGCTGACTGAGCTATTTAAGAAGGACCAGTTCTATTGGGGTGAGGAGGCGACGACAACATTTGAGGCCCTAAAGAAGGCCATGACCACCGTGCCAGTTTTAGCGATGCCAGATTTCTCCAGGCCGTTTCTGGTAGAGGCGGACGCATCAGTACATGGACTGGGGCAGTATTGATGCAGGAGTAGCGGCCTATTGCGTATTTCAGTCAGGTGTTAACTGCCAGAGCCAGAATGCGGTCGGTCTACGAGAGGGAGCTGATGGCCATAGTCCTGTCGATTCAGAAGTAGAAGCGTACTTGTTGGCGAGGAGTTTTTTGGTGCGCACAGATCAGCGGAGCCTTAAATACTTACTGGAGCAACGCATGGTAGCAGAGGAGCATCAGAAGTGGCTGCGAAAGCTAATGGGGGTATATGTTTGAGATTGAGTATCGCCCGGGGCTAGAGAACAAGGTGGCTGACGCACTTTTGCGGCGAGAGGAGGAAAAGCTGGTGGCTCTGACAGTTTCATTGCTACAGGACTGGGAGCCATTGCAGCAGGAGGTGGAGCCGGACCAGGACTTGGCTGGCATACGCGCGGCACTGTTACAGGGATCTGCAGAGTACCCATGGTATTCTATTCAGGACGGACGGTTACTGTATTGGGGGAGATTGGTTCTGCCACGGACTTCGACATACATACCGACCATACTCCAGAAGTTCCACAGCAGCGCAGTAGAAGGGCACTCTGGGGTCCTCAAGACCTACTAGAGACTGGCAAGGGAGATTTACTGGAAGGGAATGAAGAAGGATGTAGCAAAGATGGTTGCAGAGTGTGACGTTTTCCAGCGTCACAAGTACCAGGCGATATCCCCGGGAGGATTACTACAGCTGATGTCTTTGCCCGATCAGGTGTGTGAGGACCTCTCTATGGACTTCATTGATGGACTGTCGAAGTCGGAAGGATATACAGTCATATTTATTGTGGTAGACCGCCTCAGCAAGTATATGCACTTTGTACCACTTCGGCCGTACATCGCAATTTCAGTGGCGGAGGTTTTTGTGAGAGAGGTCATTCGCTTGCATGGACCCCCAAAGTCCCGTGTCTCGGATAAAGACAAAGTGTTCTTAGTAGATTCTGGCAGGAGCTTTTCAGGCTTCCGGGGACGGTGTTGAGATGGGGCACAGCTTACAACCCGTAGACAAGTGGACAGACAGAGGTGGTCAACCGGAGTTTGGAGACTTATCTGCGGTGTTTTATTTCAGGGAATCCCAAGGAGTGGGCTCGTTGGCTAGCTTGGGCGGAGTACTGGTATAATACTTCTTATCACACGGCAGCTCAGACGACACCTTTAGGATCATGTACGGTAGGGACCCTCCGCATTTACTGCATTATGGGCAGGAGACGACACCGGTATCAAATGTGGAGCGTATTTGCAAAGAGAGATCAGATTTTGGAGGAGCTGAAGCTCTATCTGGCTAGGGCTTAGCAGGTTACGAAGACGAGGGCGGACCTACACCGCAGAGATGTGCAGTTCGCAGTAGGTGATTTGGTGTACTTGAAGCTGAGACCCTACATGCAGAGATCCTTGGCCCATAGGAGGAATGAGAAGCTAGCTCTGTGTGATTTTGAACCTTTCGAGGTCGAGGCCAAGGTGGGACCATTGGTTTACAGATTGAGACTACCCACAGGATCTGCTATCTATCAAGTATTCCATGCGTCACAACTGCACCAGGTTATCGGAGACCACACACCCTCGCCTGCCCTTCCGGAGACGATGACAGATGATATGGAGGTGAGTTTAGTGCCGGAGGTACTGAAGGATGTCCATAGAGGGAGCACGGGAGAGCGTGAGGTTTTGCTACAGTGGAAGGATTTGCCAGAGCACGAGAGCACGTGGGAGTCCATGGACGTGATGACAAAGCAATTTCCAGACTTCCACCTTGAGGACAGGGTGGCTCTTTGGGGAGGGAGTAGTGATGGGATGCGGGTTTACACCCGACGTCGACAGGGCAAATCGTGCGCGCACGAGGAGCCGACCGCGACTTAAGGGCGTATTCGTCCACCTCTCTTCTAATTTTATTTTAATGGCATACTTGTAATTAGATTAGAGGGGGTTTACTATTAAACTAGGGCTAGCCGTCATTGATGTTTTTCATGCTTATTATTGATATTTTGTGAGAGTTCTTTGAGAGTTCTTCTAGTGATCTTAGGAGAGTGCGGACGTCCTCGCTTATCGGCGTCTTGGAAGGGTGGTTGTCCTTATAATTGTAGCCAAACTATCTTTTATTCGTTGTTTTTCTCTACAAAGGTTCAATTTTTTTCACAATCCTATCAGAGTGCATTTAGCGTGTGGCTGTGTTTAGCTAGAGGGCAAAATGGGATTAAATGATGCCTTTTGTTAGCTGTGATTAAATGATGATGTAATTAAATGATGGGACCTTGATGGGATTAAATGACATGGGGTATTGTCACGCATCGGCAATGCGTGGGGTATTGTCAAGTTGTAGCAATGGAGGAAAAGTCATTTAATTAAATGATGGACCTTGGTTTTCTCTCAAAGTATTTTCTCCAAAATAACAAAGTTTTCCCCCCCAAAATTTTCACAACCCCTCTTCCGAACAACCCCTCTTCCGTTTGATTCCTCAAGATTAAATCTCAACCGTCTTTCTATTAACCCTTTTGTCCTAGTCAACTTGTCCTAGTCAGCAAACCCATTCAAAAACATCCCTCAATTGTATAATAGATATTATACAAAACATGAAAGTGTTTGAATTGATTTGCCGATTAGGACAAACTGATTGGTAACAACGGTTCAGATCAGATTTTATCTTGGCTAATCAATGGTTAGGATTGAAAGCTAGAGAAATTTTTGAAAGTAAAATTTTTTTTTGAAATTAAACTTCTTACATGTACCTATTTCCTAATACAAAGGCAATTCTCAAAAAATCTAGTCCATTTATTCTGTTGATGAGCATGGTAATTTGTTGATGAATATAATGAGAATGATTAGTTTCCAATGCAAAAAAAAAACCTAAGTTTTCCGAATGTAAGTTTAGTTCCGAATGCAAGGTTAATTTCGAGAAATGAGGTTTCAGTCAAAATCACTTGGTTTCGGTCGTTTCATTTCAGTTTTGAAGGAGATTGATACAAAACTTCTGTTGAAACTCGGTTTCGATCGGTTTCAGCCGAAACTGATTGGTTTCGGTCAGTTACGACCGAAACCAAGTGGTTTTGGTCGAAACATTACTCTTTACAATAAAATGTGTTTGTGTTTAAATACACAAACTCATTTTGAATCATATATATAATATTTATTAAAATTCTAAAAATTTTATTCTAAAAATCCTAGAAATTCATTAAAATTCAAAAAAATATATTTTAAATACATTGTTATAGAAATATACTAGTCGTAACCCGTGACCATAGGTTACATGGCATTCAAAATATGCCTCCGAAATTTTTTAACAAATTCAAAATATCTCCCAAAAAAGTTTGCAGCCTTTTTAAAATCACCCCCAAAAAAATTGCATTCACCTTTAAAACATTGCTCCCAATATAAAAATTTAAAAACACATTCAAACTAAAATTTAGTTCTCCCTAATGTTTAGTTTTATCCAGATTTAGTTTCCTTCAAAATTCAAAATTTTAGTTATCTCGAGATTTAGTTCTACACAAAAATTTAAATTTAGTTCACCCCAAAGAATTTAGGTTTCCCCAAAAATTTTAGTTTCTCTAAAATTTAGTTCACCATTGAGAATTTGGTTTCTCCAAAATTTAGTTTCCACCCGATTTAGTTTCCCAAAATTTATTCCCTTCAGATTTAGTTTCCTTCACCCCCCGCTGCCGCCGCCCCCCCTGCAGGGGGCGGCCGCCGCCGCTCCCCCTTGCAGGGGGGCGGCCGCCCCCGAGGCCGCACCCCCCTCTGCAGGGGGGGCGGCCCCGCGCCCGTCGCTCCCCCCCGCAGAGGGGGGGCGGCGGCCCCCCTGGCCGAGTCCCCCTCTGCCGGGGGGGGCCTGGCCGCGCCCCCTCTGCGGGGGGTGCGGCCCCCGTCGCTCCCCCCGCAGAGGGGGGCGGCGGCCCCGCGGCCGCGCCCCCTGCAGGGGCAGCGGCCCTCGCCGCGCCCCCCCTGCAGGGCGGCGGCAGCGGCGCCCCCCCTGCAAAACCCTAAGAGAGAAAAAAACAGATCTGTGGGCCTGAAGCCCACATCAGATCTGTGGGCTTCAGGCCCACAGAATTCAAAAAAAAAAAAAGAGTCTGTGGGCCTGAAGCCCACAGACCTGCTGCGGGCTTCAGGCCCACAGATTTCAAAAAAAAAGAAAAAAAAAGAAAAGAAAAGCCTATGGGCCTGAAGCCCATAGGTCGACTGCGGGCTTCAGGCCCGCAGGCTGGTTTATCTTAAAAAAATGGGGGAGGCAAAGGGCTATAAACTCGCCTCAAAAGGCAACTTGTTAGCCTAAAAATTAATTTGAAATGGGGATTCAAAGGCAAAATATTCGTGAAAAATCACTGTAAACTACGGGACAAATATCGGGCAGGAAAGGACTATTTGGGGACTTTTGGGGGGCTTTTGGGATGATGAGGGAAACTTTTTCCTCTGACAAAGAAAATGTTTATTTTGGGCTCTTAATCAATTTAATTGATTAAACCCATTTACTTTACAACCTTTGCATTGTAATGATTTTTCTGCAAAAATCATATTTACATGCTTTGCATCTCTGGTATATTCTGTTGGATATTATATGCGTGGTTGTGCATTGTATTTAAAACTTAATAATTAGGAAGATCCTGCGACCGCTCTGCCGTTAGTAACCTAACCTAACGGTGTATGACGTTGCCCAGTGGTCCAATAATTATTAAGTGTTTAAATTATTTATCCATCTCTGCGAATATTAAATGCCTGTGATGCCTGTGATGAAAATGGCTGATGAAAATGTTGATGAGCACAATATTTCTGCATGAATTGCTAAATGTGGTTTTTGGATCGGCCGTTTAGTCCCACAGTTTATTTCCCGCACTTTTATTTTTGAGAGAAATTGTAGTGGGGAATTTATGTAAATTTCAAAGAAAGAAGACCAACTTCCATGGAGACGGAGGCCACGCTTGAAGATGGAGGTATCATATGGGACCCAAGGGGTTTCCAAAGTTGTATTTTCATTTTCTTTAAGCTGCAAATTTGTATAATTTGGACCGTGGACTTTTTTTGGACTCTTTCTTGTGGGACTGGTCGATCCACACATTTAGTTTTTCGTTAAATATTGCCTCCGCATGAAAATGTTTTCTCTGATTAATTATTAATTCATGCATGTTTGTGCTCTGCTAGATAAATGGCTAATATTGCAAGCGTTATTTTCGAAGTACTGGAAGCATCAGGTAGAAACGATCTAAGCTGGCAGCTGGATGTAAAGTTTCACCTGCGGGCAAAGACCATCATCGCTGCTGTGACTGAAAAAGAAAATGTTAGCGATATAGAGACGGCTCAAGCCATCACCTATATTCGCCGCCATGTGGACAAGACCTTAAAGGCTGAATACCTTACGGTCGAAGATCCACTTGAGCTATGGACTGCCCTTGAGGACAGGTATAAACATCAGAAAGATGTTATACTCCCAAGGGCACGATATGAGTGGGAGAACCTGAGACTACAGGACTTGAAGTCCATTGCTGAGTACAACTCAGCACTTTTTAGCATCACCTCACGCCTGAAGTTGTGTGGTGAGAATGTCTCAGAAGATCGCATGCTGGAAAAGACGTATACGTCCTTCCATGAAAAAGATGCGATACTCATGCAGCAATACCGTGAACACAGGTTCGCCAAGTATTCTGAGCTGTTGTCATGTTTACTCATGGCTGAGCAAAACAGAGAGCTTCTTCTCGCCACTCACAATATGCGCCCTCCCGGCACTGCCCCCCTACCAGAAGCTCACCATTCCTCTTCCTTCAAAAAGAAGAGAGATAATAAAAGAAAAGAAAGACCACAGAAGGGGGGTCAACAGAAAAATGCCAAGGGCCATGCACATCAGCAGCGAAATAATGAAAGTAAGCGGAAGTTCACGTGGCACAGAAATGACAAAAATGATTCACCCCCACCCAAGAGGGAATGGGAAGACCAGTGCCATAATTGTGGCATGAAAAGCCACTGGTCCAAAATGTGCCGAATTTCGCAGCACCTCCAGGATTTGTATAAAGAGAACAAGAAAAATAAAGCTGAAATAAACCTGATGACCTCTGATGCTCCAGTCAAGTTTTCAGCTGACGACTTCGAAAATGACGACATGCTTGTTTAGCTTTTACTTTTATCTTAGCAAACTGTTTAGAACATTTCATGTTATGAGAGCTTTTGCATTATGCAATCTGTTTTTGAATAAAATTTTTTAGTATACAATAAATGAAAATGTTTATCTAAATATGCATGTGTCGATACGTTTCATCTTTTGAAACTGCTCTCATAAATGATTAGTAGACAATAAACACGTACGATTTATTTCAATACAAAGCCCAATATCAGGGCTATATTGAAGATCCAGGGAATGCAACACAGTTGCCCCCAAACGACACAAAAATAATGGATGCACTAATCCCTCCGAATTCCAAAAGAAACTTTCTAAGTTTCAAGGACATCCGTTTCAACGGATCCCACTTGGAAACAGCAAATGTAAATGAAAAATTACCGTATGCAACGTCTCAAGAAAAAGGTGTAAAATCCACACTTGAACTGCCGAGTTTTTACTCTGTTGAAAAAGGATCTCTACGCTTCCTCATAAAGAATAATTATATTGATAAATGCACTAAAAGACCCGCAACCGGGCACATTTCCCAGACAATAAAATACAGAAAATAAGTCTGGTTAATGTTGGGAAATACACCTCCCAGTCAATTCAAGAGTACTGCCAAGCAACGGGAATAGAAAATGAACATACAAGTACCGCATGTTCATACCCAAAATGGGTCGGCTGAGTCACTGAAAAGTAGACTCCAATGGATTGAATGTCCATTAAATCCCGATTGCATATTGATGCATGGGGACATGCAAATTCTGCATGCTGCATCGTAAATGAAAATAAGACACTCTTGAGGTCAGAGTCTCCAATGCAACTTGCATATGGAATGCCACCGAACATTTCTCTTCGGATAATCTTCGGTCCGCAGTTTAAATCCCCATCGCACCAACCCAAAGGACAAAAATGGGTCCTCAACGTCGCCTAGGCATCTATGAAGGGTTTGACTCACCCTCAATTAAAAGATACATAGAACCCCAAACGGGGGACACATTTAAGGCACATCTTGAAGACTGCGATCTCGATGAGACGAGTTTCCCAAAAATAGGCCCAGATACTGGAAAATCTGGCGCAAAGAAAATTATAACGTTGGATACAAACAGTTTGACCCACTATGATCCGGTAACAATACAATGTGTAGATGAGATCCAGAATATCTTCCACATACAGAACACTGTTCACTAATTACCGGAATCATTTATTGATAGGAGAAGTGGCTGATTGGAACGTGGCAATAAAAGATGAGCTGGACTCACTTATGAAACGTGAAATGTTCGGACCTGAAGTCCTGACACCAAAAAGGTGTCAAACCTGTGGATAAAACAAAGTATTGCACACATAAGAAAAATAAATACAAAATCGTATGCTACAAGGTACAACCTATAGTCCAAGGAAAATTTCGCTGAAACTAGGGATCGAACAAACTCAAATGAGCATGTCTCATAAATGATGCATCAGTCTACCTATGTTATCAAAAGCGAATACCTTACGATTTGGCGAAGGAAAATTATGGATATGCTGTTATTGGATGTTGTGACAGCATACCTTCGATTTGTATTCCCCCAATTTTAGAGCTGTGGGCTCCTCCCCCCAGGAGTTGATTCATAACACTTTCAAAATTTTAGGGGTTTGCCGAAAAATTCTCCGCCAAAAATTTAGGGTTCTCCTTAAATTTTCATAAACTCTCATACTAACCATTATTTCTCAAGATTCGATCGAAATCGTCCTTCTACCTATTCTTTTGTCCTAGTAAGAAATCCCATTCAAAAACATCCTTCAATTGTCTAATATATACATATAAATACATATAAATCTGAATCTTAGAAAGAAACCTATAAAACGGGGGAAAATATCCGAAACTTAAAATTTTTCCAATGGCCAAAATCGAAACTGAAACTGAGTTCTCAAAACTTGGTTAATTCCCAAATCTCTCCACCTAGATAAAAAGGTCATCTCTAATTTCTAATTTTAACATTGCATTGAAACCTTGACAATGTGAATTGAAATGTGTATGGTAAAAAAAATTCTGTGTGGAACATTCGGATGCAGTACAAACTATGTCATAATTTTTAGAAAGTTTATAGATAACCAAACTTGGTAATTGATTACTTTATGCTTTGTTCTTCTTTTTGAAGAATTAATGAGGGTATTCTGTAACAAATTTAAATATTAAGATGTAGGTGTAAAATGTTGCAATTTTAACTATTAAGATTGATGTAATTATTACAATTATAAAATGCAAAGTGAAATTTTTTGTAATTAAGGCTAGTGATGTTGGTAAAAATTTGTATTTTGTAATTGTGATGTAAAGTAATTATGATTACAAAGTTTGAATTACCGTAATAATTTTTAGTGCACGAAAATTGTTTGGATTGCCGCAATAATTTAGGGGGATTTTTGGGTTGAAATATTTACGGAATTTTTTTTGAGAAAAATAATTGGTTGCCCTTGAATAATTTAGGGGAATCTGAATTTTTTTTGGGAGATCCAATTTTTTTGAGGAAATGTTTTAATGACCCGTGCCCAAAAGGCGTGTTAGACTAGTATACATATATACATATATGTATTACTGGTTATTCGTTGTCAGTGTAGTAAAAATTTCCTAGGTTGCAGCAGATAAACATTTTTTTCAAATTTTTTGTGATTGTGTACGCATTTTCTACCCTAAAACCTAAATATTGGATGAACTTTAGGGGATTTCACCCTTGATTGGTTCGTATCAAAAAGTTATATTAATTTAAAACCGTTAAATTTGTAACGGTCGGATCGGGAGATAAATAGGGGTATTAACATGATTTTTGGTGTGGTGATCATATATTAGGTGTAGATTAGGCCTATTTTTTTTAATAAAGAAACTGTCAGACAATCAGGAGGAAATTATTCATGAGCTGTTGCATATGTACATTATTTTGATATGTACATATACATACATATAATTCACATATAATTCATTTGTGGGTTTTCTTTCATACAGAAAGGTAGTCTTTAATCTAAAAGAACCTAAAAGCATGATGATCTTAGTGCATCAGAAAAATTTCCACTGAAACCCAATTTCCACAAGTTACAAAACGTTTGTCAACTTCCATCATATATTGGAAGATCTGCGGGAAGAATTTCATAATGAGATAGACGCCGCCTTAAAATCGGTTCGTTAATCTCGATACAAGTCTCAAAGACATGTAGATACTTGCAATAAGAGTTAAGTGTATGTCTATAATAGTTTAGTGTATGTCTGTCTAGATCTAGTCTGAATTCAAGACCAACTTGAAGCCTACTTTGAGTACACTTCTAAATCTGAAACTAGAAAGACCTGATGGGATTATGGTATTTCCTTTGATGTTATCCAATATGCTTTGGAGCCTTAATCTAATATGGAGAGGAGAATTCTGTCTCTATAAAAAGAGGGTAGCTATTTGCTGGTAAACGAACAAACTGTCAGCATTTGTAGCAGCGGGAGCCCCAGCCTTGGCTGGGGGCTTAGTTTAGACGTGGTGCCCCAATCTAGGCTAGGGGCTTTGATTCTGCATGACCAGGATTAAGTGCTGCTTGATAGCGTTGGGACTAGTGGGGTCGGACCATCGGGGGCCCCAGCCTGGGATGGGGGTTAGGCAAGAGTGAACAACTTTCTGAGCTCGGAAAGGAGATGCTTTTATTGAGTTTGAGTTGGGTACCTTGAAAAGAGCACCTTTTGAGATCGGTACTTTGTGGATGAGCATGGATTGTGCTTCCGGATGTGTTCAATATTTCATGGCAGTGCCGTCATCGGTCTACACTGGGTGGGAGCTAGCTGGCTGGATTCCTTCTATCACGCCAACTACGTGAGCAGTGGGGAACTTCACCAGGAGATGGTATGTGGATGTCACCACTCACATGACGTTGAGGGTTGGTCGTCATATGATAGTATTGAAAGCTCCGAGGCAGTTGACCACTAGGAAGTGGATGTTCCGCATCTGATGGCAAGGCGGTGCATTGAACTCCACCTGATAGGAGACCATCCCCTTCGAGACCACCTGAGCTTCAATGAAACCAAAGAGATTGGTGTGTACGGGCTGTATGACGTCACCTAATATCCCGAGCTTCTGGAATGTAGGATATCGACCGTGCTATCATTTTTAATGAGGATGCGTCAAACTCTGTGATTAGCAATCTATAGGGTGATGACAATGGCATCATTAAGGGGATGATGAACTCGTCTCGCCTTGCCTCTGTGAAGAGCAGATGCACCTCGGAGAGCTTGAGTTGCTTCGATGCTCGCTCTGTGATGGTAGTCAAGGTCAGTAAGAGTGGGGCACACCTGACGAGTATGGCTCTTCTGCGCGCGGTTGGATTGTTGGGCTAGTTTGCAACCCACTGAGATGATGTGCACGAAGATCACGTCGATAACGTTGGACGAGCTGGCAATGCCTTTGTCGTTGTCTTGAGGTCCTCCAGCTCAGCCCTGCTTAGGAACTTTAAACTCCCAGAGTCGTCCTTTCTGGATGATGCGTGCGATCTGGTCATGAAAGACCTTGTTGTCCGTGATATGCATGTATCTTGTGTGAAAGTCACAATATTTGGATTTATCCGCCATGGGGCGGTCCCCTAGGGGTCATGGACCGTCGAACTCCCTTGCTGCCTTGGATAGGATTTCTGAAGGTGTGGCTGATAGGGCCATGTAGCCCTATACTTCTGGGGACTTGGGTCTTATGTCGCTTGCTTGAGGGCACTCTGGTCGCTCATTGCTTCTCGAATTTGGGACGCTTTATAGGAGCAGTATCGTCGAGGTCGGCTCTCTCCAGGAGGACCAACAGCTGAAGTTGATCGCCCGCAGGCGTCCTCTGCAGCTATGAATTTGTTGACCATGCTCACCAGATGAACAAAGGATGAAGACCGCTGCTTGTAGATTTTAAACTTCAGGTCGGACCTGTCCTGAAAGCCCACCTGAAGGGCCATCGTGGTGATCTCGGGGCTGAAGTCAGCCTCCATGTGAGATCGGTTAAAACGAGCTAGGAAAGCCTTGTTGGGCCCATCGGCCCCTTGCTTGATAGAGGCCAGGGACTCGGGGTACCTTTCGTCATTTTCTGGGCAGCGAAGGGAGAGATGAACCGCCTTCGGAGGTCGGCGAAAGAGCCGACCGACCACTTGAAAAGGTTCCTAAACCATTGTCGGGCCATCCCGATCAAACAGATCGGGAAGGCCTGACTCATCAGGTCTGGAGAGTGGCCATTCGACTCCATATATTCGGCGTAGGTCTTAAGGTGCTCGATCGGGTCGCCTACACCGGCGTACCTCGGGACATCATCGTGGAAGGTGGGGTGTACTTTGGTAGGTAAGAGGGATCGAGGATGTTCGATGTGAAGGGTGAGGAGGAGAGGAAGCTTGTGTCGGGGATCGAGGTCCCCTTGTCGAAGCATGTCGATCTGTTGGCATATATTGGCGATCTGATCTTCAGCCGTAGGAGGTTGAGCTGCGGGCCTCTTGTTGATCGTCTGTCGAAGATCAACTTTTTCATCCATCTTCCTTTGAAGGTAGGCACGATGGTCGTCACTTGTGCGCTTCATGACTTTGGGGCGTCAACTGTTAGAAGCCTTCACCTCGCTTTCGCGACGCTCGCGCTCCGATCCTTGGTCGCTGCTAAAGCTCTATGGTTCCTCAGCGTTCTCATCTTTTGCACACTCCCTCTTGGAGGAAGGCACATTGTGGAAGGCACATTGTGGCTGAAGCTTTTCAAGGGGGGGGGGGGCGTTGGATCTCCTTTCTCGGCCAGATCTATGACTATCTCATGTAAAGCTTCGTAGTTTTTGGCCTGAAGGCCTGGGTCTCCCGTAACTCACGGAGCTCGAACATAAGAACTTAAAAGTTGGCCTCCATGAGAATGACAGGAGCGTGTGGGAAAGGGCCACCAACGGGTCTACTGTTCTCCGTAGTATGGATTTCAGGCACATCATTCTAGTAAGCTTGATCCTTGGGTTAACATAGCTGCCAAGGAATGACTCAAAGTCTTAAGGATGTTTCCAATACCACCTTTGAAGGGTGAGCCTTTTGCTTTTTGGATCGCTAGGCTTTTCCCCCGCGTTTTTCTTGCCCTTCGCCATTGGAAAGGACGATGCTGGAAAGTTGCTGAAGTAGAAACTGCGAAGGAGATCATATGTGATAGGAGTTGTTATAAGGACATTCCTCTAGCGTCAACTGTTGAAGCAAGGATCTCGCACCAGTTGTTGATGCGAGAATCTTTGCAACAGAGGATTCAAATAGCGATTTGTCGGGCTAAGATGCTCCTTCGGTGCCTGAAATAGATAGAAAGAACGTCAGAGAAAACAAAGGTTGTGGCCTTTCGATTTGACTCTAATGCTTAAGTCAGTTTCAAGGAGGGTTGAGTGTGGGGTTGTGACATAAGATTAAGCACACGATTTTAAATATAGGATATTTGTATCGTACCGAATTGGTCATATCGGATATCAGATTTAGATTTTGGGAGATAAATCGGGGATACGAGCACATATCGGGTTGGTCATATGGGGCAGGATAAATATACAAGTATAATATCATAAATATCCATGATTGTTCATATAACCAAAATGTCATCAATAGTATCACATAAAGTCATTTAGTAATCGCTAACATTAATGTACAAGTATGTAATACACTAATAATATTAAGTCTACAAATTAACAAAATATTAAAACTTAAAATACTACATGCATAGAAAATAAATTAAAAGATTTCCAGAAAGAGCGACTTATCCTCACATTATGTAACAAAATTAAGTCTGCACACGTCTTTGGCACGAATGTTTCTTCAGCTGCACAGCTGCTTCTCACATAATCAAAACTATATGAAGAAGATGAATCTAAGGAGGCACCATGAATCAGAAACTAAAGCTTCCTACTCAAGCATTTGCTGCTTCTCCTTCTCCTTCCCTGAAGATAATGTGATGGATGTACCTTTCTTTGTAGTCTTTAATCTTTTACTAGCCAGTGACGTTGGATCAGCTCCCATCGCTTCTTCAACTTACCTCCATGTCGGCTTTTCTCCAGGAAAGACTTAATCATCTTCCTCATCTGATGCTAGAGAAGCATCTGTTGATTTTGAGCCATCCATTCGACGACATTGCCTTCAGTAATAGAATGATCTGCCATGATATCTGTGTTTTGCTCTCAAATCTTTCTTTCAGTTGCGCATTGAATTTGACATAGACGAAGTCTTTCAATTTATCGATACTGAGTTTATTTCTTCTCTTCGGGTACATCTGTTAATGAAAATATAACAATCAATTAACCATTAGGAGAAATATGTATATGATTATCCATTGATGATATAAAAGAAAATTTATTTAAAGTTTTACCATCTTAAAAACACTCTAATTTCTTTCACAACCACATGAGCTAATGGTCAATCCCAAAATTCTTATAGCCATCTTCTTCAACTCAGTTACCGTGCCACCATGCAAATGCCACCAATTAATTTAAAATAAAAAACCAAATTAAAATTCTTTTTAGTTTAAAATTTTAAAATATCAAAAACTGCTTTAATATGAATATAAAATTGATATTATTTTCTTAGCTATACCTAGATCAAGTGCATGATTTTTTGCTTGCCTTTGCGCTACCTCCCTACCAAAAGATCTGCTACCATTTTCATATAGAGGTAGGTGTGAGCTAATTTTGTCTTGGATGTCATTATTATGGGCATACATCCTAAACATGCACTTAGTGAATCCATCGGCAAATGCACCATCTCCATCAATAGCATACCGTCTCTGATAATAAAAATAAGGGTTCAACAAATGACTGGTCCGGTGCCAATGGGGTTTTAGCTTGTCGTTCCATCTCTTACCAATAAGAATGGAGATCTGACTAATTTTTTTCTTATCATATTTCAAATTAATGCGATCTCCTTGCATATGTCCATTTCTCTTTACAACCAACCCATTGATGGAGTGTCGTTATTTATCCTTCGAAAAACGTATACGTATCGGTGTAGCATTCTTCCAAAATGAAATGCTATTAATGATGATGTATACATACACAAGACAAATTTAATCAAAAACATCAATTAGTTATTTAACTCTTAAATATGCGAACCAAATAACAAAATAAAATTAGATATAAGATATTAGATTTATACCCTTCTTGCTTGAGCACTCCTGTAGAACTTCTACTCCTCCCATCCAGTGGAGTTGACAAAAGCCTCCAAACTGGACTTTTCTTGCAAGCTTTAACCTGACAAAAAAGCTATAGCAAAACGGGTAACACCGGACCTAACAAGATCACCTCTAATCTTCGTTCTCATCATATCAAGCATAATAGTGTGGACATACATGTAGACCTTGACGACACTCACATCTAAAATGGCATTGCGGATAGGTTTCAGCTTTCCAATATCTTGCAATAAGAGGTTAAGTGCGTGTGCATCACATAAAGTTCAGAAAATAGAGGGACGACTCACAGCTAACAACTTCGTAGGAGTCATATTCGATGCATTGTCGGTCACAATTTGAATGACATATTGTTCTCACAGCTTATCAATTGTTGTATTCGCCAGATCATAAATATATTTGCAATTATGCACATTAATAGATATGTTCTCAGAAGCATAGAACACAGTTTCAGCATAAGCATGAATGACAATGTTCATTATGATCATATCCGCATGAATGACAATGTTCATTATGCTCCTATCCCTTCTGTTAGTCCAACAATCTGTCAACAGACTACATCCGTGCAGTCTACTTGTCTTTAGAAAAGCTTTCAACTTCTTAGAAACAACTTAAAAAGATACTTCTTAGCTATCTCATAGGAAGTTGGACATATCAAATTAGGTTCATTTTTGCCCACAACCTGCATCATTTACCCAGAAGATGGGGGTGATCCACTTAAAAATGGTAATCATATCTTTAATATACGTCATGCAATCCACTGACACGCATCTTCTCTTTCCTTTTTCAGTTGCTCATTAAGGGTGGATTGCACCCATTTTCCTTTCTCTTTCCCTAGCTACTCCATTGTCCTCGTTTCTTGAACACGTGGCTGAACATGCATGTTCATCGGTCCTCTGAACCCTACATGATATTGACTGGCTTTATGGGAAGATCCCATGTCAATATCCTTATCTCCTATAACTACATCTCTAAGAGCTTAAAGCTTTGATTTTGTCGTCTCTTTCGATGACTGTCTTCTAATACAGTAATGGTGTTCAGCTTAACCTCAAGAACTTTTGTGCAAGGAGCTACATTTCCTTTCTGTCCTGCAAGATGGTTCTTGAAACGGCTAATACCACAGCTCATCACATGCTCGCAAAACTTGATTTCACTTTATTAGCTTGCAACATCTTACCATGATCCCAGAAATTTGTGCTTGAGGCGGATGATGCATTGCTATATGCTTCAAAATCTATTACGAAAGAGAACATTGGAAAATTGTTAAATTAAATTTAAGATATAAAAACTTTAAAAAAATTAAAACATATCATAAAAAATTAAAACATCATGGCTCATGACCGTAAAAAATTATGGGATTTACATGTACATATCATGAACATGAATCATGGAACGTCTCTAAGCCCAAAGGCAATATCATCGGGTCAATCTCTATAATCAAGAATCGGGCCTGTGCAGGAGCTGGTTGCCTGTAAATATACGGGACACTATTTATTATCCAGTAATCCAATAAGCCAACTAGCCAAGTTATACATGTATACTAGTGATTTAGTGAATGCATGAACCCCCATCTAATTCAAATGCTATTTCTCCAATAAAACACAATAGGCATGGTCTAATATTTGACTATAAAGATTAATTGGAATCAATTTCCTTTTCTAATCATATATGTACATCCCACAATTTTCTCAGAACGATTTCATCATCGAAATAATATTTTTCAACCCAACGATATCAATTATCTTCTTCTTATAACAATTTCGTCATCGAAATAAATATTTTCAAAGTCTCAGACGCATCCCAGAATTACAAACCCATTGATAGTGCTCTTATGTTCTTTGTGCTTTTTGAAATCATTGAATTGCACATTAGTTATAGAGTGACAGAGTGACAGCACAGAACCGGCAGACATGTCAGTAGAGCATAGACATGAGCCGACAGTGGCAGAGCATAGACATGAGCCGGCAGTGACAGCACATGAGAATATAGCACATGAACGGAGAATTACCAATCGTGTAAACAAAACGATGAAAAAGAAATAAAAATTAAAAAGAAGATGAAGAAGAAAAGAAAGAAAACGATACAAGAAGAAGAAATATGAAGATCGAAGATCGAAAAAAATCGAAGAAAACCTAAAATCATTAAAAATTCTCAAAAAAATCGTAAAAATTGAAAAAAAACTGATCTAAACACTAAATCACTTACATTTTCTTTTTGATTTTACCTCGAATTTAGGTCGGATGTTGAAGAATCGACAGATCAAAACACACCCTAGATTTAGGTCAGATAAAATCAGACAACGACGGGAGAGGAGAGCTTGTGCGAAGTGCATAGAAAGAACGAATGCATCTGCTCGTGGATTAATATTCAAACGAGTTTGGATCGAATCGAAACCCATTTAAAAAAATTTGCTAACCCAACTTGAACAGCAACGGCCCTTATCGTCCGATATCGACCTGATATATTGGGCTGATATTACCCGAGATATTGAGAGTATCGGTCGATAAGATTGGGTATCTGTTTTTTTGCAAAATACCGGCGTATCGTATCGGCTGGGTGTCGATACTGATTTATCAACCGATAAATCGGCCATATCGGCTAGGTGTCGATACCGATTTATCGGCTGTATCAGTCAATATTTAAATCAATGGTTGAGCGTAAGATTGAGCGTACATCATGAAAGAGATGATGTGCTGTTTATGTAAGGCTGAGGGTCTGTTACGTCACGTCAAGAGAGTTAATGAGATATCCGATTTTCCGACGTAGTTGGTTCCCCCAGATTAGGCACACCACTATGCACACGTTGAATGGATATTGAATACTATCCGTTGGTAACGGCTAGGAGAGAAGGCGGCCCGGCCCGTCCGTCCGAGATCGTGTCGCCGTGCTTGCACGTGCCAATCTTGCTATGTGGGCAGGTGCCTAGGTCATGAGGCTGAAAGAGCCAACCTCGGGTGCCGATGTCGTCCTAGTAGAGCGTAGCTGCTAAAGAGCCGACCTTGGGTGCAGAGGTCATTCTTGTAGAGCCTTATTGTCGAGGAGCCGACCTTGGATGTCGAGGTCGTCCCTGCAGAGTACTGTCATGTGCTTGACTAAGGTGAACTCTCGAGTTAAGATCAGTTAGCTGCTGAGTATGAGGGAGTCCCATGCATCGTAGGTCCCAGTTGTCGGATTCGGATGGGTCCGATCTTTGACGGGCCCTAGTCCAAATGTTATCTACAACGGCCCTTTGTCTTCTTGCTTGAAACTGTCGATCTGAACTGTACCTCCGAGGCTGGACATGCAGAGGCAAGAAGACGAAACCGAAAGAGAAGCCTAAGTGTCGGGGAACATCATCCGACCTCGTTTGATCGGCCCAACTTGCTTCAGAATGTGATGTATAAGGTGGGCACCTGAGGAAAGAAAAATTCATTATGCCTTGCTGACGTGACAACCACCTCTCTGAAACTGAAAAGACAGAACCCGTAAAGGCAGAACGGATATAATTGTTCTTTTCTCGAAACCTGAGGGGACATGCCCAGTTCTCGAAAGGACGCGGTTGGTGATGTGACGTGATCCACAATCCGTTGATTGCTATCATGAAGGTTAAACAGCCACGATCCACTTTGGCATGGTCGTAGAACCGAAAGGCCATGATCCGTTCCCGCGTGACGCGATAGTGGGGATCGGACGACACGATCGACTTCTGCCTTTTTTGTCCAAGTTCCTGCCTAATGAGGTCAAATGCGGAGAAGGCTAGCGGTTGGCCGTACTTGCGCCAAAAATCCTTGACTTCTTTTGCCGCTTCATTCTCGAGTTTTTTTTGACTTCCTTGGTGATCGTCGCTTTTGCGTCAAAAAAGGTAAATTTCCTTTCCTGACTATATGCTTCTTCCTTATTTTCTTCTTTCTTCGCTGCTTTTCTCCAAAAATCATGTCGGACGCCACCGACTCCCAAGGCACACCCTTTGAGCACTATGCGTCGTCGCCGGAGTATTCATCGTCTCCTAAAGCGGTCTCCCTTAGCGGAGAAGGTGCCCACCCCTTAAGGGGATGTGAGATAATGTTGTCCACTCCGGTGTCAGGATGCCTCGCGAGCCATGCAAACCCGCGTTTATGGCGCGGAGGCTGCCGGATGCCGCCATCGCGTCTGGGCTCGTGGGGCCGCGCCATCTTCTTGCCCTCGACATGTTGCTTTGGTGGCTTCGCCATCTGGCTTGTTGCCTGCTCTGGCTGGGTCGTCGGAGCCTTCTTCACATCAAGATCTGGACGCCCTTGATGCGGCCAGAATTATCGACCTCTGAAGCGAGGGAGGCATGATAACTCGGGAAGAGTTGCCGCACCTCCGAGCTCACGAGTCCAGTTAGAGAATACTAAAGCTGATCCAATCTAAACCCAAAACTGATTAGGCTACAGTCTTCAGATTTTGGAAATGACTTGTATCCAACACGTTTTTATCCCCAGCATTTCACAAATGCGGCCTTTTCCTCTGTTTTAGAACATATCTGATAGGGTTATGTAACTTGCATGAAAGTAAACCGCAGTTATAAAAAATCGTGTTATGATGTTTATGGCTTTCTTTAGTTAGATGAAAGGAAATTGCTAGGAAAAGATAACCGGCGTACTTCATGTGGGTGTGATAGATACTTTGGTACTGTTGACTAATTTCGAACTTTTTAAATTATCTCTGATTCTAAATAAATTGAATAAGACATTTCTATAGTTTTACTTCTATTCTCTTGAATATAATAGTTTATTCCCGTGATTCTATTTTTATGCAACTTTTGGAGAAGGAATCGTGGATGACTGTTTGTCATGTTTCACCTGTGTGATACTCTTTTGGGAAAATGCTGTGAACATTAGTCTAAATCACTCTGTTTTCATCATTACAATTCTCTTGTGCAGGCTTGTGGTATCTGCTGTTCTTTTACTGTTGGATGAACATGAACTGGCATCTGGAATAATTTAGGATGTCATGGGATACCGGCAAGTATGCATTCCTCCACAATATCAACAATATACATTCTATGTTTTATTAGAGAAATGAATTGTTTTTACGATAGTTATGCTGGCTGAATTTGGTTCACCGAGGTTACCCTCTGATAGGCATGACGACTTCCTTGCTGGTAAGCTGGGTGGTTCATTAATTGTGCCTTTTTGAGCATGTATTTTCTGCAATCATATGAGAAGAGGAGATTAACTGAGCAAAACCACTCACCATTAAATGCAACCTATATGAAGCTTAGTTAGAAAGACAAATGTAATTAAGTTGTCAACTAATACCATCTTTGGACATGGTATTCATGTTTTTGTCTTTTGGGGGATGCGGTCGAGACTCAATTAGTTGAACAGTGATTCAAGTGCAGAAAGAAAGATAAAAAGCTTTTTCATAATTTCTCAATTTTGTCATCATCTTTTGAAGCTTTTTGTGCAAATGGGGTCCGTTATGGAGCACGATTCTAAAACCATTATGGCGTTCGTACTCAGAATCTGTGCGAATATTTCTTACCAAGGCAAATTTGCTGATGAGAGATAGGCTTCCATAAAACCTCAAAGGACGATTGCTGGCCAAGAAAACCTTCAAGGCAACCCACCTTTCCTGTCCTGTAGTTAATCTGAAGCAACCATACGTCAAGTAAGCTATAGTAGTAAAATGCAGTTCCTCTGGTTAATATACGTCTATTCATCAATCAGACAATGCAAATAGTTTGTGTATGAGTATGATCGGTATTGCATGTCATATGAGAATAATAATCAAACATCGGTATTACCAATGACCATGCAAATAGTTTGTGTATGAGTATGATCGGTATTGTTAAGTCTGTTGTTTGTCATTTGTGGCACAATGGTTCATGTGGATTGTTGAACAATGTCATATTGTTCAACATTTGTGACCGTGACATAATGTGTACTTATGAAATGTTGAACATTGTGTCATAAGAAATGTTGAACTTGCTGTTCTAACATCTGAGATATGTCATCGTGGACATTCTATGTAGCTGTTTGAATTACGACTGTTGAAGATAAGACCTCGTCGTAATAGATTTGTAGTTATTGGAGATAAGGAGTTATCGTGTTTGTTGAACAGATTCAGATCTTCTCTTTCAGTGCGGGACACGTGGTTCTCATGGTTATATTTGTTGAAGCCGTTGAAGAATGGTTAAGGATATTTGTTCGGTTTCAGATCTGTTTGTCTGCTGAGATCTCTACTTTAACTGATCTATCTCGCCTAGCTGCGCTCAGTGTTGTTCGGCAAACCTAGCTGCGCTCAGTGTTGTTCGGCAAATCCTCAGTGATTATACCGCAGGAATTGTTATTAACAACTTAACAACTTCGTAGTGTGAGCGAAGTAAAGTTGGAAGTTGGATTGGCGTGATGAGATTTGCTGAGGAAGATTTGCTTTTTGCAAAAGGGATATCAAACTCCGGGAGGAGGCTGACGACTACTGAGGTAGGGGATCAAGGGAGTTGATCTTGGTCAGTATTGCAAGGGGATCTTGCACGCAAGGGGAGCTTGCACAAATTGCTCCACGGGGTTGATTGAGATCAACCCTTGCGGTTTGTATTGAGGGGGAGTTTGTTTCCCCTAGTATCAAATAGTATTGGTGATTGTAATTATCATTATTTTAGTGGAGTAATTTGAATTTCTGGGCGAGACCCCGCCGATGTAGGTGTGCGCACCGAACTGACCATGTGTCGTGCTGTGTTGATTATTATTCTCATGTGTTTACTATTTTGGATTGCGTACTAAACTACATTTGGTATCAGAGCAGGTCATCCGCATTCTTTGTTTGTCAAAGGGGTTGTGATTCTGCTGTTTGAGTACGTCAACCATGAACACAAAGGAAGGAGCTTCTGTGACTCGGCCTCCGCTACTCACTAGTACTAATTATACGTATTGGAAATCTCGGATGCACGCATTCATCAAGTCACTTGATGAGAAGGCTTGGGTGGCCACTATTGAAGGCTGGACTCCTCCTACTGTTGATGACAAGAATGGAAATGAATCTCTCAAGCCAGCCCAAGACTGGAGTCTCGAGAAAGAACGTGCGGCACTGGGAAATTCGAAGGCTGTGAATGCGATATTCAGCTAAAATTGCTGCTATCGAAGAAGTAAGGAATACATCCAATATGAGATTGGATGAATTGATGGGGTCCCTTCAAACATTTGAGGTGAATTTGAAGCAAAATAAAAGGGATAAAGGAGTGGCTCTAAAGGTGGAAGCTACTGATGTTTCACATGAAGGGAATGACACTGATCTTGAAGACGACATAGCATTGTTAACCAAAAACTTTAGTTAAATGATGAGGAAAATAGGAAATAGAGGACAGAACTTCAGAAATGTTAACAAGGAAGCTCGTCCTAGTTTCTCTCCTGCGGGTAGAGGTAACAGCCGTCCTATACAGAAGTATGAACCAAAGAGTAGAGGCAATGGAATTCAGTGCAGCGAGTGTGAAGGATTTGGACATATACAAGCCGAATGTGCGAACACTATCAAGAAACAAAAAGGAAAATCTTTGGCAAGTTCCTGGAGTGATGAAGAGTCCGAAGGGTGTACTGGAGACGAGGATATTGTCAACAATTATGTTGCTTTTACGGCCATTATGAATGATCAGCATACTGATGACATCACTAGCAATGTTGGACCTAGTGTGGGCACAACTCGCACCATGTTGGAGGATAAATGTAAGAATGTCAAGAAGAATGTTATAACATATAGTGCAACATCGGATAGTGAATCTACTTCAGATACGGGAGAGGATGAGGAAGTTGACGAAGTTGATATTCGATCTGCATATCAAACTATGTTTACAAATTGGATGAAGATCTATGAGATCAACAAGTCCTTGACGAAAGAAAATACTAGACTGAAAGGAGAAAGGGAAGAGGCTATAACTCAACTAGGAGAGATCAAGCTAGATTTCAGAAATCTAGAAGGACAACTCAGGAGAACACTGCTTAGAGCCGAGAAGGCAGAGAGTGTTCTTAACAAATGGAACTCTGGTAAGACTAAGCTTGATGACATTCTAAGCATGGGGAAAGTATCCGGAGATCGTACGGGCGTAGGGTTCAATAGAGGAGGCTATCTTCAGTTAACCAAGGAAGTACATGGTCGAACTGACAAGAGTCAGAACAAGAATAGACATTTCAAGCAAGGGAGTCAAAAGGATGAACACAAAAAGAGTGCTACACTCGGGCACTTTGTGTGTAATTACTGTTAATGCAAAGGTCACACTGAGAATAGGTGCTTCAGTCGTATGAGGCACCAACGTGAAGGAAGAAACACAGGACATCCGGAGAAAAGGCTCATAAAGGAATCGGTAAGGAAGTCAAGAATTCACAGCCTAGTTACCTACACCTCCATGGTTGCCTTCTCGGAAAATATGTGGTATTTCGACATCGGTTGTTCCTGACATATGACAGGAAATCGGGGTCTTCTCTCAGAGTACACTACAGGCAATAAAGGACATGTTACTTTTGGTGATGGCCAGGAAGCAAAGTCATTGGGAAGGGAGAGCTGAAGATGACTGGATCTGTTACTCTGAAGGATGTCATGCATGTTCAAGACTTAAAGGCAAACCTGATTAGTATAAGTCAATTATGCGACCAATGGTTGTTTGTCCAGTTCACTAAGGACGAGCGTGTTGTACTGAATGAAGCTGGGATTAACATTCTAACTGGGAAACGACCGTCTGACAACCGCTATCTACTTCAGGAAGCTAACAGCTGTCTCACTGCTAGTGTTGAAGTCTCCGAACAATGGCATCAAAAACTTGGTCACATAAATTACAAAACTTTGATGGAAATTACCAGAGTCGAAGCCGTTCGAGGGATACCTGCAATATCCAAGAAAATAAAAGGGGTCTGCGGTCCCTGACAGCTGGGAAAACAGAAGAGAACTAGTCATAAACAACTTTCGACCATCACCACCCCTAAGAACATGGAGCTGCTACACATGGATCTGATAGGACCAACAACGGAAGTCAGCATGGGAGGTAAGAAGTACATTTATGTTTGTGTTGATGACTTCTCTCGTTTCACTCGGGTAGATTTTCTCAAAGAAAAGTCAGATGCTTTCAATGCCTTCAAGAAGCTTTGCACCCGCCTTCAGACGGAGAGAGGAGTCACTATTGGAAAAATTATCAGAATTCGCAATGACCATGGTAAGGAGTTTGAAAATCACTTGTTTGCTGATTTCTGTGAAGCAGAGGGAATACGACATGAGTTTTCTGCGCCTAAGACCCCTCAACAGAATGGAATTGTTGAGAGGAAGAATCGCACTCTACAGGAGATGGCTCGCGTGATGTTGAACGCCAGGAAAGTCAGTACTAAATGGTGGGCCGAAGCGATCAACACTGCTTGCCACCATAAATAGAGTGTATCTGAGACCCAGAACGGAGAAAACTCCCTACGAGATCTGGAAAGGTAAAAACCCAATGTTTCTTACTTTCATGTATTTGGAAGCAAGTGTTACATTTTGCAGGATCGAACTTCTAAGGGAAAGTTCGATGCTAAGAGTGATAAAGGGACATTTCTCGGATACTCTATTACGAGTCGTGCTTTCAGGGTACTGAACCATCACACTGATGTTTTGATGGAGTCTATCAATGTTGTTGTAGATGACTTCGAGCAGGGTGAAGTTGTTATTCATGGGGGGCCTGGTTCTCAAGGAGAGAGTAATGAAGAGGATGAAAATGTTAAACAAAATGTTACAACATTTGATTCAACACAAGTGAGTACTGGTCAGAATGGTACTTCTCAGGGAACAACATCTGTTGAGGAATCACAATTAGCTGGAAATGAAGTACATTCCTCTCGGGGGATTACAAAAGTTATACGAAATCATACTCCTGAACTTGTCATTGGGAATGTTGAAGATGGTCTTCGCACTAGAGGCACAAGTCAGGTAAATTATCGTGATCTTGCTGGATATGTTTGTTTTTTATCTAGTCTTGAACCCAAGAATGTTAAAGAAGCATTACTCGACGACTTCTGGGTGATGGCTATGCAAGAGGAGCTGAATCAATTTTAGCGTAATGACGTCTGGAGCCTTGTTGAGAGACCTAAAGGGATGAATGTCATTGGAACTAAGTGGATTTTCAAGAATAAAACCGATGAAAAAGGGAATGTCACGCGTAACAAAGCTCGTCTGGTAGCTCAGGGATACACTCAGATCGAGGGAATTGACTTTGATGAGACTTTTGCTCCAGTGGCCCGTTTGGAATCTATTAGATTACTTCTCGCCGTGGCATATGGTTTCAACTTCAAGCTTCATCAGATGGACGTTGAAAGTGCCTTTCTAAATGGCATTTTAAATGAGGAGGTATATGTTGAACAGCCAAAGGGATTTGAAGACCCATTCTTGCCTAGCCATGTCTATTGATTGAAGAAAGCGCTTTATGGACTTAAGCAAGCTCCAAGAGCTTGGTATGAGAGACTGACCAGATATCTTCTTAAAAAGGGATATGAGCGAGGGGGAGCTGACAAGACGTTGTTTGTCCAGAGAACCAGATCTGCGGTCATAGTTGCACAGATTTATGTTGACGACATAGTCTTTGGATCTACGTCACCGCAACTGGTACGTGAATTTCTCGACCTTATGCAAAAAGAGTTTGAAATGAGTATGGTTGGGGAGTTAAATATGTTTCTTGGTCTTCAAGTTAAACAATCTAGCGATGGTCTGTTTATATCCCAGAGTAAGTATGTCAAGAATCTTGTTAAGAGGTTTGGTCTGGAGAAAGCCCGCCAAGTACGCACGCCTATGGCTATTACTGAAAAGCTCTCGAAGGATGATGGTGGAAAACAAGTAGAGGTCACTCTGTACAGGAGCATGATAGGAAGTCTATTGTACTTGACAGCGAGTAGACCTGACATCAGTTTCAGTGTTGGGGTGTGTGCCCGATATCAAGCCTGTCCTAAGGAATCTCACCTCACGGCTGTAAAACACATAATCAGGTACGTAAGTGGAACTGCTGACTATGTCATTTGGTACTCTAAAGATACCAATACACTTCTATCAGGGTGTAGTGATGCTGATTGGACAGGTAATGCTGATGATAGAAAGAGTACCACATGAGGGTGTTTCTATGTTGGAAACTACTTAGTCTCCTGTTATAGTAAAAAGCAGAATTCGATTTCCTTGTCAACCGCTGAGGCTGAATATATTGCTGCAGGGAGCTGTTGTTCTCAACTCCTGTGGATGAAACAAATACTGACTGATTACGGTGTTGATCAAGAGGTCTTGACCATTATGTGCGACAACCAGAGCGCAATAAACATTTCAAGAATCCTATTCAACATTCAAGGACCAAACATATCGACATTCGACACCATTTCATCAGAGAGTTGGTTGAAAAGAAGGTGCTTGTCATGGAATATATAGAGACTACCAGTCAGTTGGCAGACATTTTTACAAAGCCCCTGGACTCTAGTAGGGTTGAGGAGTTACGCCAAGCTCTTGGGCTGTGTCGTATCTAATGTTGGACATATTGTTACAGATAATGTTGTACATTATGTTGCAACTAAGGAAGGGGTTCTGGTGTCTGGTATTTTTTTTCCGCATTTATTTCTCCCATTTTGGTTCTCGCAGCGGTCATCATTTCTTGAACTTTGCAAAAGAAGAGCTGCTCAGTATTTTTTAGGGTTCTTGATTCTTGTTACTTCGACAAAGTTCTTTCTTGCCTTTCTTGCAAAATGGGGCGTGCTCGGACTGAGAAATCCTTCCCAAATCCTCGACGCTCCTCCCGTCAGGCTGCATCTCCTCAGCAGGTTCCCGTCTCGTCTTCTTCGTCTCGCTTCAAACGGAAAGGGTCGTTTCCTTGCGCTCCTAGGGCTACATCTGTCAGTATTTCCTCTCCTTCTTCATCCCCATTGTCTGGTGTCAACATGCAACCAGGTTCTGTATCGAATTTGGCTATGGTACTTTTTTCCCCAATTCTTGTTGATCCTTGTTCTCCGATTAAGTCGCCGATGTCACAATCTGAAGAATCTGAACGGGTTCCTTGTCTAGTAACTGTGGAGGACTGGTTTTGGTATCTTCGTAGGACAGGACGTAAATTGAATGTCTCTTGGATGAATTTATCTGAAGCTCGTTTCGGTTCTGTCTTTCTTAAAGATGTGGTTGGTAAATTGATTAGTGTGAGAGTTCCTTTTGATGACCTGGTTGTGCTAAAGACTTGGAATCCACCTGAGCATTCTGTAAAAATTTCTGAGATTGTAGTGTTGGATGACTCCGACTCAGAGCCTTCCTTGACTGGAGAAGTTCCTAGTAGAGATATCGACAATGAAGGTGCTGATGGTCTGGATATTGGTGAATGATCGTTTTTTCAAGATGTTCCTGATACTGCACAAAATGTTGATTGTCATAGCGACATGAGTATTTCTGATACGGCTGATGCTGGGCAGAAGGGTTCACAGGATGTTATACATAATGCCTTTCACTCAATGGATGAGAGAGATGTTAATTTGAGTTCTAAAGGGAAGGAGGATGAGGTTGACATGGAATTAGAAACATATGCATCAAAAGTTGTTGATGATACTATTCCAGTAATGATAACCTCTGATCAGGTAGAGGAGAGTGTTCCTTCTGCTGGGCAGACCACTTCTCCGGGTGAAAATGTCGAACCCTCTCCTAATGTTGGAACTAATGTCAGATCAACTGCTTGTGCTCAAGAAGAGGATCCCATGATGACTGCTGCTCCTAGTATGGATCCTTTTGTGTCTCACCCTCGCAGAACTAGATCTGAGTCCCTCAAGCGGAAAGCTTCATCCATATCTTGTAGGGTTTCTCCTTCTAAGATACTCAAGCAGTCTGATGATTCAGGTTCTTTCTCCCCTTCTGCTGTGTTTGCATCTAGGGCTTTATCCAATCAATTTTTGGTAAGTCTTGCCAGAATCGATGGGCTGTCTACTCAGAGCGGTCTATCTTTGGTGAAAAGTCTCTTGCTGTCTCATCTTTTAAACAGACCCACTTCTTAGTCTTTCTCAAGGACATTGATCTCTTCCAAGCAGCAAGCTGCTTAAAGACTTTTTATCCAGTACTGGTTCGAGAATTTTACTGTAACCTCTCCAAGTCTTCTGCGGATTCTGCTTCGAAATGGGGCTGTCGGACTTTTATTCGAGGCAAGATTATTCATTTCTCTCCTGCTGTCATCAACAAACTTCTTAAGTGGCAGTGCAATCAGAACCTCCCTTCTTATGGTGTTTCTGTTGGTGAAGACTATGATTTATTCATCCAGACTGTCACTGGTGGGCAATTTATGTGTTGGCCAAAGACGTTTTCCTTCCCTTCCTCAGCGTTGACTGCAAAGTTCTTTTTACTCTATCGCATTGCCACCCGTAATTGGTTGCCAACGTCCAACATGTCGATTGTCACCAAGGCTATGTGCAAATTATTGTTTACTGCCGGAACTAAGAAATCTTTCAATTTGGGTCGACTTATTTTTGATTCCATCCTTTCTCTATCAGAGTCTTCTGCACCTAATACTTCGCTGCCTCATGCCTCCCTCATTTCCATGATACTTTTTTCGCAAGGGGTTGTCCCAGACTCTTCTGAACTTCCAGTGTCATGTGACTTGATCAGCTTCACTACCAGTCAGTAGCCAGCAAAATTGATGATTTATCAGTTCTTCCTTCGGCTTCTGTGCCCTCTGTGCCTTCCGCATCTACTTCTCCTCAATCTGCCTCGAAATCTGCTGGCAAAAGGACTTCTTCATCAAAAGTTTCTGTGCAAGATTTACTGGATGACATGTTGGTGCTTCAGAGGGCTGTCAAAACTGTAGATGATTAGCTGGATATGCTTGATAGTCAGAGAGTTCTTCTTCAAGCTCAGATAATTTTTCTCCCGGAAATGATTGTTCAGCTCCAAGCTAAAGTGTCTTCTGACAAGGTATGACCTTTGACTTTTGGTGTCACAAAGGGGGAGATAGTGTTTTGATGTTGTGTTTTGATGTGGTGATAGTGTTTTGATGTTGTGTTTTGATGTGGTGGTGATTTGATGTTGGTGTTTCTATTGTTCGATCTGTGATCTGTAACTTCTTGAACATCATGAGGGAGTAATTTTTTGTTGTATGATCTACCTGTTGAAGTACAGTGGTATCTCTGATGTTCTTGTTAATGACTGGTACATCTACTTCTCGACCTCGTCTCTTCAGTCTATTATATGCATATGATGGTGTCAAATATTATTCGGTTTGATTGTGCCACTAATTGCAAAAGGGATATCAAACTCCGGGAGGAGGCTGACGACTACTGAGGTAGGGGATCAAGGGAGTTGATCTTGGTCAGTATTGCAAGGGGATCTTACACGCAAGGGGAGCTTGCGCAAATTACTCCACGGGGTTGATTGAGATCAACCCTTGCGGTTTGTATCGAGGGGGAGTTTGTTTCCCCTAGTATCAAATAGTATTGGTGATTGTAATTATCATTATTTTAGTGGAGTAATTTGAATTTCTGCGCGAGACCCCGCAGATGTAGGTGTGCGCATCGAACTGCGTTACCAATGACCATGTGTCGTGCTGTGTTGATTATTATTCCCATGTGTTTACTATTTTGGATTACGTACTAAACTATATTTGGTATTAGAGCAGGTCATCCGCATTCTTTGTTTGTCAAAGGGGGTGTGATTCTGCTGTTTGAGTACGTCAACCATGAACACGAAGGAAGGAGCTTCTGTGACTCGGCCTCTGCTGCTCACTGTTACTAATTATACGTATTGGAAATCTCGGATGCGCGCATTCATCAAGTCACTTGATGAGAAGGCTTGGGTGGCCACTATTGAAGGCTGGACTCCTACTGTTGATGACAAGAAGGGAAATGAATCTCTCAAGCCAGCCCAAGACTGGAGTCTAGAGGAAGAACGTGCGGCACTGGGAAATTCGAAGGCTGTGAATGCGATTTTCACCGCTGTTGAAGAACAGTTCAAATTGATCTCTACTTGCGAAGTTGCGAAGGAAGCATGTGACATCCTCCAAAACATACATGAAGGGACAAGCACTGTAAGTGCATCTAAACTTCAAATTCTGGCTTCTCAGTTTGAAAATCTTAGGATGAACGATGATGAATCTGTGGCTGAATTCAATGGAAGACTACGTGATATAGCTAATCAGGCTTTTCAATTGGGAAAGAAGTACTCCCAAAAGAAATTAGTGGAGAAAACTCTGAGATCTCTACCTGAAAAATTTTCAGCTAAAATTGCTGCTATCGAAGAAGTAAGGAATACATCCAATATGAGATTGGATGAATTGATGGGGTCCCTTCAAACCTTTGAGATGAATTTGAAGCAAAATAAAAGGGATAAAGGAGTGGCTCTAAAGGTGGAAGCTACTGATGTTTCGCATGAAGGGAATGACACTGATCTTGAAGACGACATAGCATTGTTAACCAAAAACTTTAGTAAAATGATGAGGAAAATAGGAAGTAAGGGACAAAACTTCAGAAATGTTAACAAGGAAGCTCGTCCTAGTTTCTCTCCTGCGGGTAGAGGTAACAGCCGTCCTATACAGAAGTATGAACCAAAGAGTAGAGGCAAGGGAATTCAGTGCAGAGAGTGTGAAGGATTTGGACATATACAAGTCGAATGTGCGAACACTATCAAGAAACAAAAAGGAAATCTCTGGCAAGTTCCTGGAGTGATGAAGAGTCCGAAGGGTGTACTGGAGACGAGGATATTGTCAGCAATTATGTTGCTTTTACGGCCATTATGAATGATCAACATACTGATGACATCACTAGCAATGTTGGACCTAGTGTGAGCACAGCTCGCACCATGTTGGAGGATAAATGTAAGAATGTCAAGAAGAATGTTATAACATATAGTGCAACATCGGACAGTGAATCTACTGCAGATACGGGAGAGGATGAGGAAGTTGACGAAGTTGATATTCGATCTGCATATCAAACTATGTTTACAAATTGGATGAAGATCTGTGAGATCAACAAGTCCTTGACGAAAGAAAATACTAGACTGAAAGGAGAAAGGGAAGAGGCTATAACTCAACTAGGAGAGATCAAGCTAGATTTCAGAAATCTAGAAGGACAACTCAGGAGAACACTGCTTAGAGCCGAGAAGGCAGAGAGTGTCCTTAACAAATGTGTGTTGCACTGAATGAAGCTGGGATTAACACTCTAACTGGGAAACGATCGGCTGACAACTGCTATCTACTTCAGGAAGCTAACAGCTGTCTCACTGTTAGTGTTGAAGTCTCCGAATAATGGCATCAAAAACTTGGTCACGTAAATTACAAAACGTTGATGGAAATTACCAGAGTCGGAGCCGTTCGAGGGATACCTGTCATATCCAAGAAAATAGAAGGGGTCTGCGGTCCCTGTCAGCTGGGAAAACAGAAGAGAACTTGTCATAAACAACTTCAGACCATCACCACCTCTAAGAACATGGCGCTGCTACACATGGATTTGATAGGACCCACAACGGAAGTCAGCATGGGAGGTAAGAAGTACATTTATGTTTGTGTTGATGACTTCTCTCGTTTCACTTGGGTAGATTTTCTCAAAGAAAAGTCAGATGTTTTCAATGCCTTCAAGAAGCTCTGCACCCGCCTTCAGAAGGAGAGAGGAGTCACTATTGGAAAAATTATCAGAATTCGCAGTGACCATGGTAAGGAGTTTGAAAATCACTTGTTTGCTGATTTCTGTGAAGCAGATGGAATACGACATGAGTTTTCTGCGCCTAAGACCCCTCAACAGAATGGAATTGTTGAAAGGAAGAATCGTACTCTACAGGAGATGGCTTGCGTGATGTTAAACGCCAGGAAAGTCAGTACTAAATGGTGGGCCGAAGCGATCAAAACTGCTTGCTACACCATAAATAGAGTGTATCTGAGATACAGAACGGAGAAAACTCCATACGAGATCTGGAAAGGTAAAAACCCCAATGTTTCTTTCATGTATTTGGAAACAAGTGTTACATTTTGCAGGATCGAACTTCTAAGGGAAAGTTCGATGCTAAGAGTGATAAAGGGACATTTCTCGGATACTCTATTACGAGTCGTGCTTTCAGGATACTGAACCATCGCACTGATGTTTTGATGGAGTCTATCAATGTTGTTGTAGATGACTTCGAGCAGGGTGAAGTTGTTATTCATGGGGGGCCTGGTTCTCAAGGACAGAGTAATGAAGAGGATGAAAATGTTGAACAAAATGTTACAACATAAGATTCAACACAAGTGAGTACCGGTCAGAATGGTACTTCTCGGGGAACAACATCTGTTGAGGAATCGCAATCAGATGGAAATGAAGTACATTCCTCACGGGGGATTACAAAAGTTATACGAAATCATCCTCCTGAACTTGTCATTGGGAATGTTGAAGATGGTCTTCGCACTAGAGGCACTAGTCAGGGAAATTATCGTGATCTTGCTGGATATGTTTGTTTTTTATCTAGTCTTGAACCCAAGAATGTTAAAGAAGCATTACTCGACGACTTCTGGGTGATGGCTATCAAGAGGAGCTGAATCAATTTCAGCGTAATGACGTCTGGAGCCTTGTTGAGAGACCAAAATGGATGAATGTCTTTGGAACTAAGAGGATTTTCAAGAATAAAACCGATGAAAAAGGGAATGTCACGCGTAACAAAGCTCGTCTGGTAGCTCAGGGATACACTCAGATAGAGGGAATTGACTTTGACGAGACTTTTGCTCCAGTGGCCAGTTTGGAATCTATTAGATTACTTCTCGCCGTGGCATGTAGTTTCAACTTCAAGCTTCATCAGATGGACGTGAAAAGTGCCTTTCTAAATGGCATTTTAAATGAGGAGGTATATGTTGAACAGCCAAATGGATTTGAAGACCCATTCTTGCCTAGCCATGTCTATCGATTGAAGAAAGCGCTTTATGGACTTAAGCAAGCTCCAAGAGCTTGGTATGAGAGACTGACCAGATATCTTCTTAAAAAGGGATATGAGCGAGGGGGAGCTGACAAGACGTTGTTTGTCCAGAGAACCAGATCTGCTGTCATAGTTGCACAGATTTATGTTGACGACATAGTCTTTGGATCTACATCACCGCAACTGGTACGTGAATTTATCGACCTTATGCAAAAAGAGTTTGAAATGAGTATGGTTGTGGAGTTAAATATGTTTCTTGGTCTTCAAGTTAAACAATCTAGCGATGGTCTGTTTATATCCCAGAGTAAGTATGCCAAGAATCTTGTTAAGAGGTTCGGTCTGGAGAAAGCCCGCCAAGTACGCACGCATATGGCTACTACTTAAAAGCTCTCGAAGGATGATGGTGGAAAACAAGTAGATGTCACTTTGTACAGGAGCATGATAGGAAGTCTATTGTACTTGACAGCGAGTAGACCTGACATCAGTTTCAGTGTTGGAGTGTGTGCCCGATATCAAGCCTGTCCTATGGAATCTCATATCACGGCTGTAAAACGCATAATCAGGTACGTAAGTGGAACTGCTGACTATGGCATTTGGTACTCTAAAGATACCAATACACTTCTATCAGGGTATAGTGATGCTGACTAGTGCCTTTAGTGCAAAGACTATCTTCAACATTCCCATTGACAAGTTCAGGAGGATGATTTCGTATAACTTATGTAATCCCCAGTGAGGAATGTACTTCATTTCCATCTGATTGCGATTCCTCAACAGATGTTACCTGAGAAGTACCATTCTGACCGGTACTCACTTGTGTTGAATCAAATGTTGTAATATTTTATTCAACATTTTCATCCTCTTCATTACTCTCTCCTTGAGAACTAGGCCCCCCCCATGAATAACAACTTCACCCTGCTCGAAGTCATCTACAACAACATTGATAGACTCCATCAAAACATCAGTGGATTGTTCAGTACCTTGAAAGCACGACTCGTAATAGAGTATCCGAGAAATGTCCCTTTATCACTTTTAGCATCGAACTTTCCCTTAGAAGTTCGATCCTGCAAAATGTTACACTTGCTTCCAAATACATGAAAGTAAGAAACATTGGGTTTTTTTTACCTTTCCAGATCTCGTAGGGAGTTTTCTCCGTTCTGTGTCTCAGATACACTCTACTTATAGTGTAGCAAGCAGTGTGGAACGCTTCGGCCCACCATTTAGTACTGACTTTCCTGGCGTTCAACATCACGCGAGCCATCTCCTGTAGAGTGCGATTCTTCCTCTCAACAATTCCATTCTGTTGAGGGGTCTTAGGCGCAGAAAACTCATGTCGTATTCCCGCCGCTTCACAGAAATCAGCAAACAAGTGATTTTCAAACTCCTTACCATGGTCACAGCGAATTCTGATAATTTTTCCAATAGTGACTCCTCTAAGGCGGGTGCAGAGCTTCTTGAAGGCATTGAAAGCATCTGACTTTTCTTTGAGAAAATCTACCCAAGTGAAACGAGAGAAGTCATCAACACAAACATAAATGTACTTCTTACCTCCCATGCTGACTTCCGTTGTGGCTTCCTATCAGATCCATGTGTAGCAGCTCCATGTTCTTAGAGGTGGTGATGGTATAAAGTTGTTTATGACAAGTTCTCTTCTGTTTTCCCAGCTGACAGGAACCGCAGACCCCTTCTATTTTCTTCGATATGACAGGTATCCCTCGAACGGCTCCGACTCTGGTAATTTCCATCAAAGTTTTGTAATTTACGTGACCAAGTTTTTGATGCCATTGTTCGGAGACTTCAACACTAGCAGTGAGACATCTGTTAGTTTCCTGAAGTAGATAGCAGTTGTCAGCCGATCGTTTCCCAGTTAGAATGTTAATCCCAGCTTCATTCAGTTCAACACACACGTCCTTAGTGAACTGAACAAACAACCCTTGGTCGCATAATTGACTTATACTAATCAGGTTTGCATTCAAGTCTTGAACATGCATGACATCCTTCAGAGTAACAGATCCAGTCATCTTCAGCCCTCTGTTCCCAATGACTTTGCTTCTCTGACCATCACCAAAAGTAACATGTCCTTTATTGCCTGTAGTGTACTCTGTGAGAAGACCCCGATTTCCTGTCTTATGTCGGGAACAACCGCTGTCGAAATACTACATATTTTCCGAGAAGGCAACCATGGAGATGTAGGCAACTAGGCTGTGAATTCTTGACTTCCTTACCCATTTCTTTATGAGCCTTTTCTCCGGATGTCCTGTGTTTCTTCCTTCACGTTGGTGTCTCATATGACTGAAGCACATATTCTCAGTGTGACCTTTGCATTGACAGTAATTACACACAAAGTGCCTGAGTGTAGCACTCTTTTTGTGTTCATCCTTTTGACTCCCTTGCTTGAAGTGTCTATTCTTGTTCTGACTCTTGACAGTTCGACCATGTACTTCCTTGGTTAACTGAAGATAGCCTCCTCTATTGAACCCTACGCCCGTACGATCTCCGGATACTTTCCCCATGCTTAGAATGTCATCAAGTTTAGTCTTACCAGAGTTCCATTTGTTAAGAACATTCTCTGCCTTCTCGGCTCTAAGCAGTGTTCTCCTGAGTTGTCCTTCTAGATTTCTGAAATCTAGCTTGATCTCTCCTAGTTGAGTTATAGCCTCTTCCATTTCTCCTTTCAGTCTAGTATTTTCTTTCTTCAAGGACTTGTTGATCTCACAGATCTTCATCCAATTTGTAAACATAGTTTGATATGCAGATCGAATATCAATTTCGTCAACTACCTCATCCTCTCCCGTATCTGAAGTAGATTCACTGTCCGATGTTGCACTATATGTTATAACATTCTTCTTGACATTCTTACATTTATCCTGCAACATGGTGCGAGTTGTGCCCACACCAGGTCTAACATTGCTAGTGATGTCATCAGTATGCTGATCATTCATAATGGCCGTAAAAGCAACATAATTGCTGACAATATCCTCGTCTCCAGTACACCCTTCGGACTCTTCATCACTCCAGGAACTTGCCAGAGATTTTCCTTTTTGTTTTTTGATAGTGTTCACACATTCGGCTTGTATATGTCCAAATCCTTCTCACTCTCTGCACTGAATTCCCTTGCCTCTACTCTTTGGTTCATACTTCTGTATAGGACGGCTGTTACCTCTACCTGCAGGAGAGAAACTGGGACGAGCTTCCTTGTTAACATTTCTGAAGTTCTGTCCCCTACTTCCTATTTTCTCATCATTTTACTAAAGTTTTTGGTTAACAATGCTATGTCGTCTTCAAGATCAGTGTCATTCCCTTCATGCGAAACATCAGTAGCTTCCACCTTTAGAGCCACTCCTTTATCTCTTTTATTTTCCTTCAAATTCATCTCAAAGGTTTGAAGGGACCCATCAATTCATCCAATCTCATATTGGATGTATTCCTTCTTCGATAGTAGCAATTATAGCTGAAAATTTTTCAGGTAAAGATCTCTGAGTTTTTTCTACTAATTTCTTTTGGGAGTACTTCTTTCCCAATTGAAAAGCCTGATTAGCTATATCACGTAGTCTTCCATTGAATTCAGTAACGGATTCATCATCGTTCATCCTAAGATTTTCAAATTGAGAAGCTAGAATTTGAAGTTTAGATGCTCTTACAGTGCTTGTCCCTTCATGTATGTTTTGGAGGATGTCACATGCTTCCTTCGCAACTTCGCAAGTAGAGATCAATTTGAACTGTTTTTCATCAACAGCGGTGAAAATTGCATTCACAGCATTCGAATTTTCCAGTGCCACACGTTCTTCCTCGAGACTCCAGTCTTGGGCTGGCTTGAGAGATTCATTTCCCTTCTTGTCATCAACAGTAGGAGGAGTCTAGCCTTCAATAGTGGCCACCCAAGCCTTCTCATCAAGTGACTTGATGAATGCGTGCATCCGAGATTTCTAATACGTATAATTAGTACCAGTGAGCAGCGGAGGCCGAGTCACAGAAGCTCCTTCCTTCGTGTTCATGGTTGACGTACTCAAACAGCAGTATCACCTCCTTTGACAATCAAAGAATGCGGATGACCTGTTCTGATACCAAATGTAGTTTAGTACGCAATCCAAAATAGTAAACACATGGGAATAATAATCAACACAGCACGACACATGGTCATTGGTAACGCAGTTCGGGGCGCACACCTACATCTGCGGGGCCTCGCCCAGAAATTCAAATTACTCCACTAAAATAATGATAATTACTATAACCAATACTATTTGATACTAGGGAAAACACTCTCACTCAATACAAACCGCAAGGGTTGATCTCAATCAACCCTGTGGAGTAATTTGCGCAAGCTCCACTTGCGTGCAAGATCCCCTTGCAATACTGACCAAGATCAACTCCTTTGATCTCCTACCTCAGTAGTCGTCAGCCTCCTCCCGGAGTTTGATATATCCCTTTTGCAAAAAGCAAATCTTCCTCAGCAAATCTCCTCACGCCAATCCAACTTCCAACTTTACTTCGCTCACACTACGAAGTTGTTGAGTTAATAACAATTCCTACGGTATAATCACTGAGGATTTGCCGAACAACACTAAGCGCAGCTAGGCGAGATAGATCTGTTAAAGTAGAGATCTCAGCAGACAAACAGATCTGAAGCTGAACAAATATCCTTAACCATTCTTCAACGGCTTCAACAAATATAACCATGAGAACCACCTGTCCCGCACTGAAAGAGAAGATCTGAATCTGTTCAACAAACACGATAACTCCTTATCTCCAATAACTACAAATCTATTACGACGAGGTCTTATCTTCAACAGTCGTAATTCAAACAGCTACATAGAATGTCCACGATGACAGATCTCAGATGTTAGAATAGCAAGTTCAACATTTCTTATGACACAATGTTCAACATTTCATAAGTACACATTGTGTCATGGTCACAAATGTTAAACAATGAGTTCAACATTTCATATGACATATTGTTCAATAATCCACATGAACCATTGTGCCACAAATGACAAACAACAGACTTAACAGTCTTCATGTCGGCAAAATCGTCCAATCCCTTCTTTTTGGGTGATGAACATTGTTGTTGATATCCATGTCTTAGAGAATAGGGACATCTAGATTCTGGCAATGTCAATATTTTGCCATTGGGTTTAACCGTAAAAAGTGTCCGCTAATTTCTCATTGAGAAACTGTTGAATATCCAGCCATTTGATTCAGGAACAAATACGATGGGCCCCGCAAGGTCTTTTCTCTCCCCTGGAATATATTTTATGTTTTAAGGGATGTAGATTAACATTACAGGAAACCCAAACCAAAATGTAAGAGATTGAGATCCAATCTATATTAATCAACAACGATGGTCTGCCATAATGCCAGACCCAAAATTTCAATTACGTGTCTGAAATCACACAGCATTGTAAACAAGTTGCCAGTGTCACATGGTCGGGTAACGACATGCGACATGCATGCGGCTCTAACCGAAATTCAGAACGGCTCGTTTTGTGTAACGCGCCCCAAGCATTGATGGAATAGTCTCATATGGGATATGTTGTGACAAAAGGGTTTGCTAGCAGACAAAAATTCGTATAAATTCAAGAACCAACTTTAGCTAGCATTTTTGGGGGAGAGGAATGATAGAAAAACTCTACGGTAAGCATGAATGTTCGGGCATGAGAAATCTTAGGATGGGCGACCTCTTGGGGAGTCCTTGCTTGGGTCGTTACATTTCGACTATCACAACACTAATTTTGTTCAACCAATATGCAGGCCGTCACATGCAACAAATATCAAGCATCCGAGGACTGTTTCAAAAGAGGGTTTTTGTTGGGAGGAAGCATCCCATGTGCTAATCACGTTACTGTAACCAGTTAATTTTGTTGCGTCTGGTCCTTGGAACACCAGCTGTTGTCCCTACTCATAGCACATGTGAGTGAAAGCAATGGTTGCTGAATCGAAACATTATTCCTTGGTTCTCGAATGTCTTGTTGTGCGGGTTAATATGGTTGTGGGAAAGCAAAAGGGCCGATTGAGTTAATGTGTATCTTCGCGCTAAGATTATGTAAATAGACAAATCAAATTGGTTGTAGTCTTGTTGATGGAGGCTTTAATTTGCTGTGAGGTTCTTATATTGATAAACGTTGTGTCTTGGGGAGTGCTAGCTTTTGTGGCTGGGTTGATGTAATGGCTGTAGTCTTGTTTCTCATGCTCTACGCTTGAGCAAGTTATTATACATGCTGTCTGGGTTAACATAAATGGCAGTATCGGGTTAATCGTATCTAGGGATGAGAATGGACGTGTCCAAACCCCGATTGGGCTTCTAATTGGACATGTCACATCATCATTTCTATCAATCCTTCACTATTGGTAGGGGTGATGATGTGGCATGCCTATTTGGAAGTCCAATCGGGCTTTGGACATGCCCATTCTCATCTCTAATTGTATCCAAGATACACGGTTGGACGTGTCGGGCAGCATGGGCATGTGGTGGGTTGCGTTTGTTCTGTTCCCCACCCTAAAATTATTCGTTGTCCAGTCTAATCACGTGATCAGCCAGCCACTCTTTGTTCTGATTCTTTGGGCCCATGAATCATCCCTCACATGCATGCTGGCTATGATTAATATTGGATATGATATAAGCGGGGGGCGTGTGCAAACTATAATTAATGTTTATCATCTCTTAAATGAACAACTTTCATTGCGGATAACGCAGGGTTTTGTTCTCATCGTTTATATTTAATGGGCGAGGGGCAATCCAGTCATGAAGTGAGCTGTCCCTCTTTTTGCTTCCTCGTGGGTTGGCAGAGCCCTCAATAAATTGGTCAGGGTAGCGGCACATGCATGTGGACTAGTTAACATAAAGCCATGATCCTATCCATCCACATGAATCCATGGAGAACCCATCTACCGGCTGCACATGGCGTTGGTCTTCCTGTTTCAGTCGCGTAACTAGAAATTTTTTGGACTTGGACGAAAATAAAAATGATGTAAAGAATTTAAAAAAAATCCAAAATAATAATAATCACATGTTAACATAATTTAATCATTTATTGATAATAACTACAATATAGTATTTTACATATATTCAAAATATGATATATAACATATAAAATGTCTATTTTAGTTACAAAATATTCTCAGACATACATGCTTATAGAAATAATATTTGATAACCAAAGTAATAGTTAACGATTATTATTTTTTACATTAATGCATGTACATATACAAGCATATGGAAATAATAATTGATATATAATTTTTTAATATTAATTTAGAGATATATGAGAGTTAGAGTTATAGAGAAAAAAGGAGTTAGAGAATTTTTTTAAACATTAGTTTTATTTTTTTTCCTTTCCCTGAGTTGCCCAGTACAAGTTCTGCACAATTCTGCCCATGTGTACTATATTAGCATATGAATGAAAATCAAAATAAAAGAAAGGGAAAAAAAGAAAGACTATTAGGAAACGAAATACAAATCGTGCTCTAAAATACAAACTATCAAGAATTTAGATACACACAAAAATAAGGAAGATTTTCTTTCTTTCTTTAAAGTGCAAAACCGAAGAAATAATATCCAACATGCATATAATGATAATAAGTAACAAATAAAAACAAATAAAAAAAATGTTGTGAAGTGTTTTCTGGGAGAGACTCCAGGCCTTTATTTAGAAGGAAACATGAAGAGTTGATACAATGGCAGGGTTCAATGTTTGAGTATGATACAAACTCCTAATCCTACCAGATAATGTATTCATAACACTCTCCCTTATCCTGCCATAAGTGAGAGCTTTGCTCATAAATACTTCGGATTCTAAGCATCTATGAGTATCACAAGTGGTGGATATTTCGGGATCCTGAGTTAATGGGTTTGCTTCGTTAAAACCTTTGGCTATGGAAAACCATGATGTAAAAAACCATATCTAAGGAAAAAGAGTACAATTCTCCTTTAACTCCACCTGATCTGTACACACCCTTAGGATTTCAGATCTCTTAGGGGTCTCATATCAATCTTTTGTATAAATTTCCTGAAAGTGGCTGTAGGAAGTGACTTAGTGAACATGTCCGCCAAGTTGTCACTAGATTGTACTTGTTTGATGTCGATCTCGTCATTATTTTTGCAAGTCATGTGTCCAGAAGAATTTTGGAGAAATGTGCTTTGTCCTGTTGCCTTCGATGTAACCTCCTCGTAGCTAGGCAATACTTTCGACATTGTCTTCGAACATGGAAGTAGGCTCAAGATCACCAGTCTTCAATCCGGTCACCACCAGGATGTGATGCACAACTGAGTATAGCCAAACACACTCTCTGCTTGCTTCACGGATGGTAAGAATTTCTGAATGATTTGATGAGGTCGCCGTCATGGTCTGCTGGACTGATTTCCAGGAGATGTTCATCCCACAGTTGGTAAACATGTACCTTATTTGTGACTTCATGTTATGGGGATCGGACCTGTAATCGGCATAGCCAAACAAGTGTGTATGATGATTCTTTTTTATAAAACAATCCCAAATCTGTTGGCCCTTGGAGGTAGTGCAAAAGATGTTAACTCCGGTCTAGTGGCGCTTTGTGGGTGCTGCACTATATTTGGCTAGTAAATTTACTGCAAATGCTATATCAGGACACGTGCAGTAAGCCAGATAAAGAAGTTCTCCAATTGCACTTAGATAAGGGACTTAGGACCAAGAATATCTTCCACCTCTTCCAGCGGACGGAATGAGTCTTTATGTACATCCAAAGTGCGTACTACCACAGGCGTACTTAATGGATGACATTGGTCCATCTGAAACCTTTGTAATAATTTCTTTGTACATGTGGGTTGGTTTAACATGATTCCATCTTTTAGATGTTCAATCTGTAAGCCAAGACAAAAGTTTGTTTTGCATAGGTCTTTCATTTCAAATTCTTTTGTCAGGCGTATAGATATCTCAGTGATCTCTTCAGGAGATCATATGAGGTTCAAATCATCTACGTAGACTGCAATTATTACGAATCCTATTCCATTTGCTCCTATAAATATGCAAGGGCAGACTTCATTGTTATGGAATCCTTGTTGTACAAGGAATTTGCCGAGTCTGTCATACCATATTCTTATCGATTGTTTAAGACCATATAATGATCTTTGTAGCTTAACAGATAGACGTCCCGAGGTCTATCTTTTAGTGTTGTTGGTAGTTCAAAGCCATCAAGAAGTTTCATATAAATCTCTTTATCGTGATCTTCATATAGATATGCAGTCACAACATCCATCAGCTGCATATCTAATCCTTTCTTTGCTGTTAAGCTTCTTAAAAAATGGAAAGTGATAGCATCCATTACATGTGAATATGTTTCTTCATAGTCAATACCTGGTCTTTGGAAAAATCACTGAGCTACAAGCCGTGCTTTGTAACATGCGATCTCATTAATTTCATTTCTTTTTCTGACAAATACCCATTTATATCCCACAAGTTTGACACCATTTGGTGTCTGGACTAATGGTCCAAATACTTTACATTTCTTAAGCGAGTCCAGCTCTGCTTCTATTGCCTCATTCTATTTTGGCTAATCATTTCTCTGTTTGCATTCAGCAACGGTATGTGGATCATCATCATCATCACTTTCAGCGACGTGAATGGCAATATAAAACGCAAAGTTATCGTCGACGACTGTGCTTTTTCTGTTCAATACCTTCCATGTACGTATATAATTTAATGATATCTCAGTTTCTCACGGGTTTTCCTCTTTAGGGGATTCCAGGAGGGTGAGGGTATAGACATGAGCTCATTTTCCTATGGTGATATTGTCCCAAGGCCTCCAGGATTTTTTCTTTTTCTTGGATTTTTGTCCTTAGATCCTTGTGGTCTGCATCTTTTCAGTTGAGAAATAGCCACTTCTACTGCGGGTGGATTGCATCCATTCTCGGGGATGTCAATCCTAGCTGTATTAGCAACAGGGATGTGTGATTTGACAATATTCTGGTTCTCAATAAATGAATCCGATAACTAATGAACAATATTCTGTTGTGGAGGATCTTCAAGATCTCATCTTCACATTGCTTAGTTCTCGGATCATAGTGTTGATAGATGTATGCCCTCAGTTCATTTGTATTTAATGCAAATGAATTAATTGCATTTGATGCAATAATATTTAAATACGTCGCACATTGTTTGCGGGCATATTTTAAAGGCATAGAAATGAAGAGGATTTTCCTGTGAAAGTCACAGAGAAAACCGCGCTCAAATCGGAGTTCAAACGAGCCCAATAAATGTATTTGAAAGGAGTATTAAATAGTGTACCAAAAGGCCCAATTAATTAAGCCCAAAATATTTTTTAAGGAATAAAAAACCCGACCCAAAGTAATTAGGCCCAGCCTTTGGGCCGGGCCAATAGTAGCTGGCGCTCTTTGGGGCGCCAGCTGCGCCCACGCAAAAGGCCGGGCGGGTGGGGCCCGCTGACGTCCCCTAGATTTTGTAATGTGTAGTCGGAACGGGGATACAAGATTTAAATATTTATAACCGCAAGCGCACGGTGTTGTAGCGTGGCTTGGGGGTCGAACACGTGGAGGCATGTATTGTACTTGTTATCAAACAGGATCCGGATTACCCGGTGGGTGAGCTAGCCCTATCGCTCGGTGGTTTGTCACAAAATGGAACTACGAAAGATGTAAGATATATAAAAAGGAACCTAGGACCTTGGTTTCCACCCTATCATGTGTCCTCTCTATTATGACCGACGGATATGGATACGATTGGATTCTAGGGTTTAGAAGTGAGACGTTGCCTTTAAAAGTGATACCTAGCATCCCATGGCCCAGATATTCCCGATCGATGCCCAGGATGATACGCTAGGTCTATCCAGCTTCGAACGGTGGGCATTTCCATGACCATTAACACCGACCGACTCTGGGAGCACTAAGCTAGCAAAGATTGCTCCCGACATTTCATCCTGCCGTTCCCACGCCGCTAGGATTCAATGTCTACGCTAGGGGTGTGAGCTGTGGCTAGGGGATCAAACTCCTGTTTTATTTCCCCTTGGTCCGATGGTCAGAGGCGGTCTTTCTCCTGCCAATGACAATGAAACGCCCCGCGTAACCATCTAAATTAATATATCCTATCGAAACCCTAATCCTATCGTCGTCTTAGGGAGAACCCACGAAGGGGTTTCCACCAATGTCCCAGATTAGAAAACTACTCACGATTCATTGCAAAAAGAGCAACCCAACAAATTATAACCATTAAAATCAATATCAAGCAATAGAAATACGGAGCAAATAGTATGAAGAACACAATATCCAAGTATCAAGACAATCAGAGAACTTACAAAACAGAATAAATTCGCAGCCGCCAAAAATCCCAAAAAGACAGTTTTAGAAAATGGGATCCCGTCCTGGGAAAAAACCTAGGGCTATATATAGAATACACGACCACCCGATCGGTTGAAGCATCAACCGATCGGGTGAGTCGACGGTCGACTTGGCGTTCGGTTCTTCAGATACTTCACCCGATCGCTGAACCGATCGGGTGAGTCATCAGGTCGTGAGCATGGAGAACTTTGGCTACAGATGAACCGATCGGGTGAGTTTTCACCCGATCGGTTGGAATTCAGCTCCAAAAGACAGAGAGCTCTGTCGCCACCACCCGGTCGCTGAACCGATCAGGTGGGCTCTTCTTCACTGCTGCTTCTGTCCGGGTCGGATACGCGTGCACGAACCGATCGGGTGGGTCTGTCCACCCGATCGGTTGAGGGCTGAAATATGATATTCTTCGACGTTTGGCCCTCAGGATCGCGCGTGGTACCTCCCGTTGCTCTGGGGACTCATGATATCTGCTTTATATGTCCCAGCGCTGGCAATCTCCTGCAACGGCACAAAAACACAAAGAAAGTGAAAGGTTACTAAAACCCACAAAAGAATAGATACAAAACAACGGAAAACATCGAAAAATCACAAAGAAGACGTGCGTGAATATATAAAATATAAACGCACGTCAAAATCCCCCAAGCTGAACCCTTCCTCGTCCTCGAGAAAGACGAGTGAGAGTAAGAGCTCGGAGGGAAAAATAGAGAGAAAGAAACAAAAAAAAGAAATCAAAGTCCTAGATCGTCTGTCAGAGCCAACAAAAACTAACTCACCACACTAAGCAAGCATGCGATAAACACATCACTAAACCCAGGAATATGAGTCCATACAAGTGTCGTGGTTCCACGCAGTGAAGCGCGAGTGAGTGAGGTCGTGAGCTAGCAGACAGTGGTACTATCTAAATTGTGCATTAAAGCTCCATATACACATACCCAAGGAATGACCCAAATATCGATTCAATTCGAATAAGCGGTGAATAATAGCTCAAGCATGCATGAGAGTAGAATTAGAATTGAAGCGTATCATGTGTCGGGGACTCGACTGCTAGGAACTAGAAGATCACCGCACTATTGTCTAGATAATCGCTAGAAAATTTCTTTGCCAAGTGTGTTCGAAAACGAAGGAGGTTGAGAAGGTGTGGAGTAGAATACTCAGTGCAAATTCTCGCCTTCCCTTTATTCACGGTGGATAGGAATGATATTCATAACGGGAATTTTTTGGGTTTTGGGTATTTGTATTTTCTTTGGATTTTTGGCTATACATTTTTTCTTTTTGGATTTTTCTTCTCTTTTTTTCTTTCTGGGCTTTTGGATTTTTGGCTATATATTTGTATACTCTCCCAAATGGGAGAACGGTACACGACGAGGAGATTTGCACCAAGTAAAACAAAAAAGAAATCGAATTCTAAACACTTGTGCAAAAGAAATTTTTCTCGCGAATCAGAGCATAAGCAAAATGGGTTATTCTATTGTTGAGTATTGGTGTTTCATACCAATCTTATTTTGATGATGATCACAACATTATGTTGTTGCTAATGAATCTCATGTTTTAGTCTCTCAGTTTATTTCAAGGATATCTTTCTTGGAGACTAATCACTTGGTGTAAGGATGGACATCATGTGAAGAAGAGCCAAAGTTTGGACTCAAGGAGTGCCAAAGCTTGGAGATGATGGAGAGCAATCAAGGCATGAAGATTGAAGACTTAGACTCTTTTGAAAGCATTGTAATCCATGTAATTTACTTTATTGCTTTCTCTCTCTTTTTGAGTCTAGGGTTGATGTAATGCCTTGATAGATGGTTTACTCATTCATGCTCATGCATTTAACCATCTTAGTGAACCTTAGGATTATCATAGAATCCAACCCAATAGGTTCACTCTTTCGGTCAGTCGTCTGATGAGGGAAAAACAGTCGACTGGGTGATTTCCAGTCGCCTGTAGATCCTTCTACAGTCGCCTGATATGCACTGCTCAAGTCAACATTTCTATTGACTCACACTTGAGCTTTACGCACAGTCGCCTGTCAATCAGTTCCCAGTCGCCTGTACATTTACAGTCGCCTGAGATTTGGTCAACAGTCACCTGTCTAGCGTAAGTGCAACCTCTGCATCTCTCTGTCTTATCTCCATACTTTACAGTAGTCGACTGATGAAGAATATACAGTCGCCTGACTATTCGACAGTCGACTGTAGTATTAACACCAGTCGCCTGTGCGAAGAATTGGAGAAAGAGTGCAGCTCTCTGTTTCGATCCATCCCCTGCAGCAGTCGTCTGCTGAAGGATTAACAGGCGCCTGTCCTGTTTGTCAGTCGACTGTATTGACTTCGTCAGTCGACTGTCCTGGCTCAGATTATAGCCGTTGGATATTTTCTAGCCGTTGATCAGTCGACTGTCTTATGATCATCAGTCGACTGTTCCTGTCGTTTTCACCCAGTTTCTAGCCGTTGCAGATTTGTTTTTCTGGCTGTTTCTTTGGGTTTTTGGGCTTGATATAGGATTCCTATATATATGAGTGTGCTGCCATTCTTGAGAACTCTTGACAACATTTGATAAACTCTTGACTCTATAGAAAATCTCAAGAGATCAATAAGCCACTCTCAAGCTCCCTCATTTCCCTCTATTGAGCATTCATCTTTCTTCATGCATTGAAGTCCAGCTCAAGGGAAATCATCCAAGTGCTCTCAAGCATATTCCAACACTTGGAGATCCTCTTCCATGCCTTGCATTCATTCATGAGTAAGCATCTCAAGGCATAGGTAAGAGTATTTACTTTACAAGGTGTAAATTGCTTTCCTATTTCTCTTTGTGGGATTAGGACTTTCTCTCTTTGTGGGAGTTTCTCTCTTTGTGGGAGGTTGTCTCTTTGTGGGACTTAGGATACTCTCTTTGTGGGAGTAACTCTCTTTGTGGGAGTTCAGTGTCCTAGTGTAGGACTAACCCTAATTCTCTGAGTGGGAGTTAGTGATTCTCTGTGTGGGAATCTTGATCCTTGTGTAGGATTGGTTGGGTCCTTGTGTAGGGCATAAATCCTCTTTGTGAGGTATCTCTTTGTGGGATTTGTATTCACTTCTCTGTGTGGGAATATATAGTGAATATTGGTATGGCTGGATGTTGTGCCATTTAATTCCTCTTGCATTTATAATTCCGCATTTGCAAGTTAAATTTTATTTGGACAATTTTATTGCCATTATACTATTCACCCCCCCTCTAGTGTGTGTTGTTAGTATTGCAAGGGTTAGACGATCCCTACAATTGGTATCAGAGCGAGGTTAAAGCATACTGCAACGATGGCATTCAACCCTACTTCCGCGTCGCATGAAGAAGGTCTCTCTACCGTTCGACCCCCGCTCTTCAACGGATCCAACTATCCGAGTTGGAAGATCAGGATGATGGTCTACTTAAAGAGTCACGACCTGTGGGATATAACGGAGTCACCCTTCGAGGAGCCTTCTACTCCCGCGGCCTTGAGAACTAAAGCGGAGAAGGACTTGATCAAAGTCAATGCTAGAGCTATGTGTGTTCTCCACTGTGCCCTCACTCCGAATGAGTTCGATCGCATCTCCATGTGCAAATCGGCTAATAGTATTTGACATACTTTGGAAATCTCTCATGAAGTGTTACTTCAACATAAGGAAGAGATTCAGTCAACCAAGCCCGAGAAGAAAAAGGGCGTTGCTCTGCATGGTGAGAAGGAGTCTTTCAAGTGGAAAAAGAAGTTCCAACAAGAAGCTCCAAGTGGTGAAGAAGAAGTTCTTAGTGACGATGACTACATCGAGCTTGCCAAGCAATTCAAGAATTTCAAGGCATTCCTAAAGGAAAATCAAGGTATGTCTTCTTCAAAGTTGGTTTCACAGTCTAACAAGTTGGTTTGCTTCAACTGCAGTGGAATAGGTCATATGTCTTCCGAATGCCCTTCCAAACTCAACATAGATACCGGTAAGGGTAAAGAGAAGAAACATTGGAAAGCCAACTCCGAGGTCAAGAACCAAAAGAAGGGACTTAGTGGCACATTTGATGATTCTGATGGGGACACTTCTAATGATGAAGAAGAGGATGACAAGGAGCACGATCAAAGGTGTTTCGTTGCCTTTGATGATTCCTCATCAACTTCATCTAACTCTAGCGATGAAGAGATAGAGACATGGTGCAACTCTAAAGAAGAAAGTTGTTTTATGGCTAATGGGGAAGAATCTTCATCAAGCTCAAACGAGGAGGATAGTGATGAAGAAGCCAAGGAGGAAAAACCATCCTATGAGGAGCTTGAATACCGCCTAAATGTGGCCTCCAATTTGGCTAGTAAGTGCATCGATTCTTATGATAATATGAAAGCTAAACTTGATAATGCTATGAGTAGGGTGCATGAGTTAGAATCTGCAAGTGTAGTTCATGATGAAAGGCATGTTTATGACACTTGTGAGAGAGACGCACTTCTCTCTCAAGTTAAGGATTTGAGCATTTCTAATGAAAATCTCATTGCTCAAAACCTTAGCTTAGATGCTCACATTCAACAACTTACGTTGAAATGTGAAGATGAATCCTGGAAGCTCATAAGCTTTGTGTATTCTAGGGATTCACTCCACGATTTGTTGGAAAAACAACATCCGGCAAATCATAGAGGAGGTTTGGGTTATGTTCAAAATGTGGTTCCCAAACCCACCTCTAATTCTTCCGTTGGTGCAAATTCAAGAAATATTGCTAAAGCACCTAAGAAGAATCACCATGCTCTCTTGTACAATAATAACACTCACAAGAAGCATGTAGATCACAAGGTGATGAGGAAGAATGAAGAATCTTCATTTTTTGCCAAGAAGCAAAATCCTCATTCTTTGCATGCTAAGAAACTTGTTTCTACACCTAAGCATGCCACATCCTTCCCTCTTGCTAAGGCAAAACCTTTGCCTAGGAATTCCTTGAGATTATGGATTCCCACTAAGGCTGGTGTGCAAGAGAGAGATAGTTACATCAACTCTCTAGTTAGGGATGTGATCACCTCATGTGATTATGTTAGGAAATCAAACTCCTCTTGGGCTTGGTTACCTAATGTGTAGGTTCCTCACACATTTGCATATTGCATGGGTATTATGCTTCTATGTTTATTTTATGCATACCCATTGATTGTGTGTGTTTTATGATTTTGAAAATATTTTTCAAATTTATTTCTTTTCATGAAAATTGGGAACTTGGGGTTCATTGACATACATGCATGATCCATGTGTATGTCAATAGGGGAGTTAATATAATGTATGTTTAAATTATTTTAAGAACATATTTTAACTCTCATTTCGGAGGTTTTTGTTTTGAGATCATTGTTTACATTTGGTTATTTTTTGGTCTCAAACCAAACCTCTTGTCTATTGCCAACTTGTTTCATATCTCTTTTTTTGGCAATATTTGTGTGTATCATTGAAACTTGTTTAATATCTATTGCTTTGATACACTTGAGGCCCATGGCTCCAATAATTAATTGGTATTAGATCCTAGAAGTCAAAAATTGACCATTTCTATGATCTAGGGGGAGCATGGGATAGTGAATTGATACCCACTAAATTTTATATTTGGTATCATACATATCTTTCTTTTCTTGCATATTGTCACATCTTGGTTAAGAAGATAAAGGGGGATGTTTTTGATGTCCACCTTTTTGACGATGTCAAGGGGGAGAGATATATGCATTATTTGATCATATCTATAGGGGGAGAGATATATACATATGCATATGGGGAGAGATATCTCTATAGGGAAGAGATATATGGGATTAGATAAACCATTCTTGTTTGCATGATTTTATACTTTGCAATTGGTTTATGTAATCCATGCCTATTATATGTCACCATGTTGTTATTGGTTTTTGAGTATTTACCTTTGTGTAGCTCATTACTTAATTGGTGCATATAAGTAGGGGGAGATCATTAGCTTTATGCTTTAATTCTTTATGATTTACATAATGTGTGTCATCATAAAAAAGGGGGAGATTGTTGAGTATTAGTGTTTCATACCAATCTTATTTTGATGATGATCACAACATTATGTTGTTGCTAATGAATCTCATGTTTTAGTCTCTCAGTTTATTTCAAGGATATCTTTCTTGGAGACTAATCACTTGGTGTAAGGATGGACATCATGTGAAGAAGAGCCAAAGTTTGGACTCAAGGAGTGCCAAAGCATGGAGATGATGGAGAGCAATCAAGGCATGAAGATTGAAGACTTAGACTCTTTTGAAAGCATTGTAATCCATGTAATTTACTTTATTGCTTTCTCTCTCTTTTTGAGTCTAGGGTTGATGTAATGCCTTGATAAATGGTTTACTCATTCATGCTCATGCATTTAACCATCTTAGTGAACCTTAGGATTATCATAGAATCCAACCCAATAGGTTCACTCTTTCGGTCAGTCGTCTGATGAGGGAAAAACAGTCGACTGGGTGATTTTCAGTCGCCTGTAGATCCTTCTACAGTCGCCTGATATGCACTGCTCAAGTCAACATTTCTATTGACTCACACTTGAGCTTTACGCACAGTCGCCTGTCAATCAGTTCCTAGTTGCCTGTACATTTACAGTCGACTGAGATTTGGTCAACAGTCACCTATCTAGCGTAAGTGCAACCTCTGCATCTCTCTGTCTTATCTCCATACTTTACAGTAGTCGACTGATGAAGAATATACAGTCGCCTGATTATTCGACAGTCGACTGTAGTATTAACACCAGTCGCCTGTGCGAAGAATTGGAGAAAGAGTGCAGCTCTCTGTTTCGATCCATCCCCTGCAACAGTCGTCTGCTGAAGGATTAACAGGCGCCTGTCCTGTTTGTCAGTCGACTGTATTGACTTTGTCAGTCGACTGTCCTGGCTTAGATTATAGCCGTTGGATATTTTCTAGCCGTTGATCAGTCGACTGTCTTATGATCATCAGTCGACTGTTCCTGTCGTTTTCACCCAGTTTCTAGCCGTTGCAGATTTGTTTTTCTGGCTGTTTCTTTGGGTTTTTGGGCTTGATATAGGATTCCTATATATATGAGTGTGCTGCCATTCTTGAGAACTCTTGACAACATTTGATAAACTCTTGACTCTATAGAAAATCTCAAGAGATCAATAAGCCACTCTCAAGCTCCCTCATTTCCCTCTATTGAGCATTCATCTTTCTTCATGCATTGAAGTCCAGCTCAAGGGAAATCATCCAAGTGCTCTCAAGCATATTCCAACACCTGGAGATCCTCTTCCATGCCTTGCATTCATTCATGAGTAAGCATCTCAAGGCATAGGTAAGAGTATTTACTTTACAAGGTGTAAATTGCTTTCCTATTTCTCTTTGTGGGATTAGGACTTTCTCTCTTTGTGGGAGGTTGTCTCTTTGTGGGACTTAGGATACTCTCTTTGTGGGAGTAACTCTCTTTGTGGGAGTTCAGTGTCCTAGTGTAGGACTAACCCTAATTCTCTGAGTGGGAGTTAGTGATTCTCTGTGTGGGAATCTTGATCCTTGTGTAGGATTGGTTGGGTCCTTGTGTAGGGCATAAATCCTCTTTGTGAGGTATCTCTTTGTGGGATTTGTATTCACTTCTCTGTGTGGGAATATATAGTGAATATTGGTATGGCTGGATGTACCCAAGTTTGGGGAACCAGGGTAAAACTTTGTGTTTGCGTTTGGATTGATTGTGCCATTTAATTCCTCTTGCATTTATAATTCCGCATTTGCAAGTTAAATTTTATTTGGACAATTTTATTGCCATTTCACTATTCACCCCCCCTCTAGTGTGTGTTGTTAGTATTGCAAGGGTTAGACGATCCCTACAATTCTAGTCCTATTGGTAGAGTCCCGAAACATGCGATATGAAGAGTTATATATATTATTATTATTATTATTAATCAATATATATATATTTTATATCGAATCCGTTTTTGGATCTGCCTCTGCTCCGGCGATCTTGCGATTCAGCTAGGGCATCTTGCCGTGACTTGCTGCTGGGGCTACGGCCCTAGCAAGTCTTCCCGCCTCCTCCCCGCTGGGTGCTCTCCCATGGCCTGTTCATCCAGCACGGCGGCATCACACCCCAGTTCCCAAGCAACGCCATCTTCATCCTCAGGCACGGTCCCGATCCAGAGTCCCACATCCCGCCCTCATCGACTTCCTCGTTCATCCAAGCTCCTCAAACTGCTGAAGGTGACACTCTCAACCCGTGGACTGCTGTTCCTGGTCGACGCCGCCAAAATCAAAATGCCCAGCGACATAATGCGGTCAGAAATCACCAACGACGGGGAGGTGGTCGTACTTTGACCCGTTCATGGGGCGGACACCGGGGCGGGCATCCCCTAGAGCCTCTGGCTGGTGGCGCAGCCCATTTTCCCTCTTCCGCTAGCACTAGCTCCAACACCCACCGGGTGCTTGATGATTTGCCTCAAAGATCTGCTACTCAATTCCCCCACTCGTCGTACGTGACATCCACTTCATATAGCTCTATCTGTGCCCCCCCGTGTCGTCCCAAACTGCAAGCTGGAGTTCTCGCCTCCGACCATGGTGGAAGGCGGCGTTGTTGCGGACATTTCGCTTGTAGACATCTCACAGGCTGCTGGGCGCTGGGCACACACATTGGTTGGTTACTTTGTGGGCCAGCGGCCTTACCACGGACAGCTTATGTCCTGGGGGGGAAGGACGTGGAAAACCACGGGAGAAGTCCTTATTCACTCGAGGGAAAACGGCTTCTTCTTCTTCTTCAAGTTTACCGTCGGTGATGACTGCGACGCCATACTCAATGGCGGCCCCTGGCTTCTGGATGGTCGTCTCATCGTTCTTAGGCGATGGGCCCCCGACATCGGTCTTGATAGGGATCTACTTTCCTCTGTGCCGATTTGGATTCGATTCCTGCACCTCCCGATCCAATTTTGGTCTCCCGTCATCCTTGGGAAGCTCGCTAGCATTTTGGGACGGCCCCTATTCTCAGATGCTCCCACTGCCTACGCCTCCCGACTGTCCTTTGCTAGGTGTTTTGTCGAGATGGACTCTTTATCGCCCTTCCCGACCTCCATTTCAGCGCGTCTTGTCGACGGGTCTATCATCCCGGTTACCGTTGAGTACGAGAAAATTCCTCCCCTCTGCGCCCATTGCCGTTGCTTCGGCCACGACCTCTCCCATTGCGAGTCCCCCACGTGACTCGTCACGCCTCCTCAGCCGGATGCTGCCCTCTCCTTCTCACCGCCTGAGGCTACTCCCTGTGCCAGCCTAGATGATGAAGCCACCCCGTCAGCCTCCTGCTCTGTGACCGTCCCCTCTACATTGAAGCCCCCTCGACAGGCCCCCACTGCGGTTCCCCCCCTCTGCAATACCCAACCTCCTCATTCTGCAGATGGGTCTCCTCCATTTTCTGGTGTGCAGACCCACCAACATGCTGCCCTGTCGAATATTCCATTTCTTGATGGGTCCCCTCCGTGCGTGCAGATCCCCCCTCAGGCCTACCAGCTGTTGCCTCATACACTCCCCACAGGCAGTTCTCATTTACTTGCTAGTCCCCCTCCTATTGCTGGCGTTCAGATCTCCCCTCTAGACACCCAGCTGACCGCTGATGGGTTCCCTTCGCAGACTTTCGCCCACCCTTTCTCTCCCGTGAAGAGCAACCCAGCTGCGGATGCCAAGCTGCTTGCGAATTCAGCCCCCTCTGCGCATCTGCTCTCGAGGAATGCTACCCCCCCTTCCTCTCCCGCGACGAGCAGCCCCCCTCCTAGGCCCGTGGCGATGCTGCCCCATCCTCTCGGCTCCGCTGGAAGACTCGCCCTCCCTGCCTTGGACGCAGGCTGTTCCTCGGTGCCGCTTGCTCTGTACGTCGCATGTCACTCTCTGGATGTGCCTTCAGCTGTGGCAGTGACCTCCTTTATTGCTCTGGCCCCTGTCGTTGATACCGTGCGACACTCTCCGGCTGTGGGGGATGAGGAGGACCCCCAGTGCATTTTGGTTGATGTCACTACTATTAGTTCGGGTGGGATGCATGATTCTTCTATCCCCTTGGAGGAGATGGCTGACCGTGATTTTGACAGCAATTCCCTGTTCTTAGCCCATCCCGTGCTTCTCGCCCTAGTCCAACTTCCCTACCACCAAACCCATGCCCACAGCCCGCCACTATCCATAACCCCGCCTATGTCCAACCATCGAACAACCCCTTGGCCCAATCCACTAAGCTAGCTAAAAGAGGGTCGGTCCCCCCTCGTTTGCAAACAAGGAGCCAACACCCCATCCCTTGATTATGTCTATTCTTGCCTGGAATGTGCGGGGCCTAAATGCTTGTGCTCGTCGAAGGGATGTTCGGCACCACATCGGGAAATATAATGCTTCGTTGGTGGGCTTATTGGAGACGAAGGTTTGAGATCCCCTGGGTGATATTGTCCCCTCGTGTTGCCCCAAGGGGTGGGTACCGTTCCACAACTACGAGCATGCCCCTAAAGGGCGTATTTGGGTGGTGGCAGACCCGTGGGGTTGGGGCTGTAAGGTCATCTCTTCCTCGGCGCAACATGTGACCCTGGGTTGTGTTAACAGTGGTGGGTTCTCGGTTTACATATCCTTCGTTTATGCATCAAATTTGGCGTCCGACAGGCTTCGGCTTTGGGATTCTATCAGCACTGATAGTACTCTTGTGGCTGGTAAGGCTTGGGCGGTGCTGGGTGACTTCAATGTCACTAGATTTATTGAGGAGAAGGTTGGGGGGGGAGGAGTCTCACCTCGGACTTGTTGGCCGATTTCAACCTCTGCATTAATGACTGCCGGTTGGATGACATTCGTTGTATTGGTGATAAGCTTAGTTGGAGCAACTGCGCTACGGGTAGCTCTCGGATCTCTTGTAGGCTTGATCGGGCCCTCGTTAATCCCGAGTGGCTGGAGGCTCTCCCTGATGCTTATGCCGCCTATCTTCCTCCTGCTACCAGTGACCATTCCCCACTACTTATTCATGTAATCCCTCCTCCCAACTCGGGCCCCAAGCCCTTTAGATTCTTTGGTCACTATCTCCAGGAACCAGGATTCTACGCTCTCCTTTTATCCGTCTGAAGAGGTCATTACTCTGGCTCTCCTATGCTCAGACTCGTCACCAAGCTCAAGGCCCTCAAGACAGCAATCCGTGCCTGGCCCCTTGCCCGGTGGCCCTTTCCCCCCTCCGAGACCATCAGGAGTGAGATTTCTGCGATTCGTGATGTCTCTGACTTCCACTCTTGCTCAGATCTTATGCGTCAGGAGCGTAGCCTCCGACATCTCCTTACTGTGAAGAGAGCCAGGCTAGACAGAAGAGCCGCCAGTCTTGGCTCTCCCAGGGGACAGGAATACCAAGTTTTTCTATGCTGCGGAAGGGATCGTGCTGCTGGCAACAGTCTCCTGCACTTGATTGGCCCAGGGGGGACCCTGCCGCCCAGATTGACAGCCTTCGGGCCGAAGCTGTTGATTTCTACTCCACCCTCTTCCACCAGGACTCGTATCCCTCTTCCTTCCCTGAGATTATCCCCAAGCATATTCTATCCCCGGGCTCTTATGATTGGATTGGTGGCCCTGTTGTGGATCAGGAAATTAAGGAGGCTCTCTTCTCCTTGGATAAGGACAAATCCCCTGGGCCTGATGGGTTTCCTCCTCTCTTCTTCCAAGAGATGTGGGGGATCGTGTGCAGTGACGTCCTCCTTGCGGTGCGTTCCTTCTTTTCGTCTGGATGTATTCTCAAGCAGATCAATCACACTTTTCTCACCCTGACCCCCAAGACTTCTTCGGCATCCTCTCTGGGCGACTATCAGCCTATTTCTTGCTGCAATGTCATCTACAAGATCATGTCCAAAGTCCTTAGTAGGCGGATGGCTACGGTCATTCCTGGCCTCATCTCCTGGAATCAGTCAGCTTTCATCAAGGGTCGCCTGATCTCTGATTCCTCTCTTCTTGCTCATGAGCTCATCAGGGACTATTCCGCTTCCTTGGGTGCCCGGGCCTTCAGCTGGACCTCCGCAAGGCTTTTGATAGTGTCAACCGTGAATTCCTCTACTACTTCATGGGGCGCCTTGGGTTTCCTCCCACCTTCATCCACTGGGTCAAGACTTGTGTGGACTCTCCTTCGTTTTCTGTTCTCGTTAATTGGTCGCCTGCCGGCTTCTTCGGGAGCAACCGTGGGGTACGTCAGGGAGACCCCATGTCCCCCTTCCTTTTTGTGATGGTTATGGAGGCCTTCACTCTCTTGATGGACACTGCTACTACCTCTGGTGTCATATGTCCCCCCCAAGAAAGGGGTTCAGGGGATCCCGTCTCACCTGCTCTTTGCCGACGACATGCTTGTTTTTTGTAGGGCTGAGGAGTCCTCCTTTGCGGGCCTTGGCCATCTTCTGTCATCGTTCCATATTATGACGGGCCTGGAGGTCAATAAAGGGAAGAGCAAGCTGATGCTCAGTAAGTGGTGTACCATTGGCAGCGAGCTGTCCCTCCTCCTTAGCATCCCCATTGAGGACCCTCCTGTCAAGTACCTGGGGCTTCCCCTTTCTTCCACCTATCCTGCTGCCAAGCTCTTCTCGGGCCTCGTTGACAAATGTTGGGCCAAGGTCTCTTATTGGTCTTCCAGGCTCTTGTCCACTGCGGGGCGTATTGAGCTGGTGCGCACGGTCATTCATGGGTTCGTCTCTTATTGGATACAATCTTACCGCATTCCTATCGCTGTCCTCGCCGGGATTGACCGTCTTTGTCAGGACTTTATTTGGGGGTCTAAAATCCATCTTTGGCGGTGGGAGGACATGTGTCTTCCGAGGTCGGAAGGGGGGATTGGCCTCCGTAGTCTCTGGGAGGTGGGTGTTGCCGCGGGTGCAAAGCTTCTCTAGAGACTTTTGCACTCTTCCTCCCCCTGGGCTTCTTACTTGCGCAGTGCCTATCTGAAGAGTACTCCCCTGTTTCAGTGTGTGCCCTCAGTCCTGGACTCGGGGACTTGGAAGCACATGCTTCGATGTCGGGATTTGGCATCTGCTTGCTTTCGACATGTGATTGGTGATGGCCGATCCACTTCTTTCTAGTATGATCCGTGGCTATCCTGTGGCCAGTTGGCTGGCTTGCACTCGCCCCCCGGTCCTTACGATACCACCGAGTTGCTGACTTTTGGGATGGTGGTGCCTGGTCCCTCCCTGTCAATCTCGCTCATATTACTCCCTTACTGGTCACGGTCTCTTTGTCGGATGGTTCTGATGCCTGGGAGTGGACGGCTGCTGGGGGTTGCTCCCTTCGCTCCGCCTGGTCCTCTACACGGCGCTGTTCTCCCCCTGCCCTGCTGGCTCCGGTGGTCTGGTTCCCTGGGCACACGCCCAAGTTTTCCCTCACCCTCCTGCGTGCCCTCACTGATCGCCTGCCCACCACCCAGCAGCTGGCCAGGCGCGGTATTCGGGATCAGTCTTCTTGTGCTCTGTGCGGCTTGTTCCCTAAGTCGGCTCGTCATATCTTCTTCCGACGTGAGTTTAGTGCTTTTGTTTGGGCGGCTTGCATGCTTCGGCTTGGCCTCCCTCATGGTTCCACATCCATCACTGATCGCTTCAAAATGTAACCCAAAAGAGCGACCGTGTAGTTTTACCGCAAGCGCACGGTGTAGCGGTGAGCGGGTATCGAACACAGGGAGGACGTATGACAGTGCCTTCTCCGAACAACCTGGCTATAGGAACAGAAAAGAGGGAATTTGCCTTTTGGCGATCCTGTCACAATCGTCAGACAAAGTATGGAGATATAAAATCAAATAAAGACGCCTAGGGAATAGGGAATCCCCGCTACTCACCGTATCTCTTCAATGTGATTCATTGGTATCACGATTGCTAGGGTAGAATTTCGGATGAACTAGTTGCAACTGGATGTAAAACCTAGCTCACGCTCTCGCGCTGTTGCCGGTCTATAGCTAACCTAGGTTTGGGTCCAATCTCTAGCAAACCCTAGCCTAGGCAAGCTAGCATTAGGATCAACATCATTGTTCAATCGTGTCCCGAGCCCACTCTCGTGCAAACTCGGGTCACGATCTAGGTTGGGATAGTTCCTACCCGTCCAATCTCTTGCAAACGAGTATCGGTATGGAATTGCAACCGAGAACCCTAGTATCGGTCCAATCTCTTGCAAACCGATACTACGGAAACTCAATTTCAACCCAATTCGGATCTCTAGGGTTTCCTATCGAATTGGGATCCAATCTCTTACAAATCCCAATCGATATGAACACCTAGCTATCCGTAATATATCGATCCCAAACTAACCCTAATAGCAATTCTAGCAATAGTTCTACCAAATCATCACAAATCGGAAATTGGGCTCGTAGGGTTCATCCCCACGCCCCAAGACGGTACGACTACTCACAAATCATATCACAAATGCAAGAATAATCAATTGAAATAACAATAGAATTCATGGCAATATTCAAATAAGCAATAAAAATGAGATTTTTAGTGAAGAGGGAGACAAACCAATAGAGTTCTCCAAGAATCCAACAAACATAAACTTTTCTCTCCTCTCCAATCACAAGAATCAAAAGCTAAAAAGTTTAATCTAAAAAGGTGCAAAAAGCAAAGGAAAAAGCTCCCTAACCTAGGTTAAAAACTGGGGTTAAATACCCCCCAAAATCGCCCAAAAAACTGTGACCAAACTGCCCCTGCGCAGCCTGAAAATCGCATTTTACGCTATAGGCAGCGCGGCTCACTCAGCCGAGTGACAAAAGTCGCTCGGCCGAGTGGGAGACCCTGAGAATTTCCAGTAAGTATGGGGTCTTGGGGGTCTTCACTTCGGGCGTCGCTCGGCCGAGTGAGTTGTCGTCACTCGGCCGATGGGCTTCTCTTCACTCGGGCGGTCAGCAATTGCCACTCGGCCGAGTGGGTCTTCTGATGCTCAGACTGACGAAAAACAGTAAGTTGGGAGTTTTTGATGAGCGTCGTCTGAGCGCCACTCGGGCGGACGGAGTTTCGTCACTCGGCCGATGTGGCTTCTGATGCTCGGCCGAGTGCACACTTGAAGCGTGTCCGATCTGGTCGGCCGAGCGGGGTCTCGCTGGTCGGCCGAGTGACTCCTTCACTCGACCGAGTGAGACACCAAAAATGCCCATTCTGAGTGTTTTTGCCTCCTCGTCGCTCCTACGACGTTCTTTCTTCTTCCGCTCCTCTCCAATGGCAAAATACCCCTCGGGGAAGTTATCGGTGACACTCTGGAGTAGGTGTATCTCGGGATCACTCCAAATCGCTCCAAATCTCCTGAAATACGACAAAAACAACAAATCGTGAAAAGTATCACAATATTGTCGATAAATCGTGAAAAAGCGTGATTTGAGCGATCTAAATGGCATGCAAACATGCGGAGTGTAAAATATGGAGTGATCAAAATCCCCCAAGCTTACCTCTTACTCGTCCTCGAGGAAGATAAGTAAAAGGCGAGCCCGGTGGATTCAGAAAATGAAAACGGCGGAAAAACGGAAAACGAAAAACGAAGAAGAAAGAAGAAAGCGGAGAGGGAAGCTGCTAGATCATTTTTCTCAGGACGTGGGTTTTGCTTACTCATATAGCATGCACCGAACGTAAAACACATGTCAAAGAATTTTATTTCGATATCATTGTATAATGGTGCAAATAGAAATAGAAAACCCAAGAATATTGTTATAGCATGAAAAACGGAATAATTTTAGAATTAGCATCGTCTGAATCATCTAAAGCGGTATACAATATCGCTGATCACACACTTTTCAATTGAATGCTTTCTATGAGGAGTATAAGAATATCACGCAATAGAATAGAAAGAATAGAAAAGCATGGATTTCATGAAATGAGTGCTAGGCATAGATTTCTGGATTTCGTGAAGCTAAAACAATCTCACCGAGTATAGAATATTACTTAGCCTAGGTTGTCGTGCACCGTCAAGTAGTCACACTCTCACACATCATTGGATTCTCCCCCCCAAGCTTATCTATAAGTGTGGTGGCATAAAAAAAACAATATTTACATCCCCATTTTTTTGAAGCTCCAAATGCAAAAGAGAACAAGGATACAAATAAAAAGAGGGAAGAAAGAGAGAAAACATGAGATGTGATCGTTATTTGAGATTCTTTTCTCTTTTCTTTTCTCTTTTTTTTTCTTTTTTTTTCTTTTTCTCTTTTTTTTCTTTTCAATAGCATATATACACAATGATCCCAAATCAAAGAGAAATAAGGATATACAAGAATTTTTCTTTTTCTTTCTTTGGTTTTGGGAAATTTGGAGCTACAAATTTAATAACGGGGGAAATGCCATATATTAGAATCGCTAAGGGGAGATTCACCAATGATTTTAAAATAGAGAATTGATGCTCAAGATATGTGGAGAAAGAAATAAATATGTCTCTCAGTTCACTCTATAGGACGTGCACGACAACTTCAGCAGGGTAATCTAATCTACTCGGTTTTGGTTACAAAAAAGCTAACTAATCCAGATTTATCATAGCTAACATCATTCAATCATCCTGAAGTGAAATGTACAAATCATGCAAATAGAAGTGATATAGGAAAAGAAAACGGTACTCCAAATATAAGCATTCAATGCGTGAATCTTGGTGTGTTTTCTGCGATAGCATACATATGAATATTCAGACTCAGCTAATAATAAAATTTCATCCATTTTCATACGGGAAAAGTGTGGGTTACTATCTCTAAATGCAAGGCAAATCACAGCATGTGATATCAGAAATAAAATCTAAGACATGACAAATATAGCATGCATATAGAGAACGCTAACTCCACGTCATCATCATCACAGAAAAGTCATCTCTAGCATGAGATGAAAAAGAAATAAAGATAAAAAAAAGGGAAAATGAAGCTATTTACAATGCAGCACACAAAGAAAATAAGAAAAAACGTGATGCATGGTAAAAAAAGGAAAAAGTGATGAAAGTGAGTGCAAATGCGGAAAATGGCGTGAAAAAAAACTAAAAATAAAGGTGGTAAATCGAAAAGAACGCGAGAACTCACTCCCCCAAGCTGAAGTGCACAGTGTCCTCAATGTGCGAAGTGTGGCACACCGAGAGACGTGTAATGTGAGGGGTAGGTGAGGATGCATGCATGAGGAAAAAGAAAATAAAAATAACGAAATGGAAAATATGATGCGGACATGTTGCATGCAGATATAGGAGTGAATCAGATATAAAAGTGTGACACCAAAAACTCTCCCTCTCTCCCAAAAATGATATAGAAATATATGAACAAAATGTGGACCCAAAAACAGTGAGGGGAGGGGGGGTGGGCAAAAATCATCAGGACCGAGCAGAGACGGGCAGCACGACGGCAAAAAGGATCAATGGCATCAAGGGTGCCTAAGAGGGTGGGGCTGCGCCGTCTCCGTCCTGAGGCGGAGGAGGTGGTGGTGGTGGCTGGGGAACAGTCTGCTGAGTGGGTGTGGGTGTGGGTGTGGAAGCAGGCTGGGTGTGTGTAGGAGTGGGGGTGGGTACCTGCTGGGTGGGTGTGGGTACGCGAGGAAGCCGCTCGAGAATCTGAGTGAGGCAATAGTGAATGCCCGGAAGTAGGTCGAAGCGGCTGGCCATACAGAGCACCGATGGAATATTGAACTTGCTCCAAAGATCCCTCTCCTTGTTCTCCTCCCAAATACATAGCTTGGGATTGGTCTTGCCAATCACACATTTGATTTGTTGGTGCGGATGTGGAAGGGGTTCCTTGGGGCTCCGTAATATACTTCTCCAGTCTCTCCACCACCTTGTGGAGAGAATCGAATTTGTTGGTCAGCTCTGCTACGGCCTTTGCCTCATAGATGCTAGATGGCTTCAAGGAGGACGAAGAGTGTCCTCGCTCGTCGCCCCATTGTTGATTGTTCGAGGCCATCTTCTCAATTAGGGCCGTAGCTTCGTCGGGAGTCTTCGATAGGATGGCACCATTCGCCGCGGCATCAATAATCTGCTTGGTCCCCGGTTGGAGACCATTGTAGAAGCTATGGACTAGCTCCCAATCTTCAATGCTATGGTGGGGGCACTGATGCTGTAGGTCTTTGAAGCGCTCCCAAGCCTTGTAGAGTGTCTCTTGAGGTCCTTGCTTGAAGGACATGAGAGCACTCCTAATCTTTACCGTCTTGGAAGGCGGATAGAACTTGTCGATGAACGCGCTTGCCAACCCATCCCATGTGGTAAAGACTCCCTCAGATTGCGTCCTCAACAAATAAAGAGCTTTATCCTTTAATGTGAAGGGGAAGAGGCGCAGTCTGATGGCATCTAGGGTAACACCCGGCATCTGGAAGGTGGCGCACTTCGATAGGAAGAGCTGGATGTGGTAGTGGGGATTTTCATGGGCGTTCCCATGAAATGGATCCCGCTGCATCAGAACCACAAGCCCATTCTTCAACTCAAAATTCTTGTCGGCCGCCAACTCTGGCATGGCTATGGACGAGGTCGTGGAGGAAGTCTTAGGCCGAAGCCTATCTCGAATAGAAATAATCCTCGCCATTCTTGCCGCTAACTCTTCAGGCGTCTCCCGGACGTTCATAAACCTTCCTTCCGTATTGGGTCTCCTCTTCGCTCTGATTCTCCGCAATGTACGCTCGATATCAGGATCAAACAATATATCGATGGGGTCCGCAGTGGATCTCGTGTACATGCACGGGAAAACAAAGTTTCAAAGAAGTGATTAGCACAATGGAAGGGTTAGATAAAAATAAAGAAATAAAACAAAAAGAAAGAAATAGCTAGGGTGGTAGGATCAAACACAATCGCCTCCCCGGTAACGGCGCCAAAAACTTGATCGCTTCAAAATGTAACCCAAAAGAGTGACGGAAAAAAGTTGAAGCTCACTCGCTAGGACGGCGGTTTGGAATCAAGGAGAAGTCCACCCCCAGGGGCAAGCTCTACTTGATGGTTTTCTCTGCAACGGTTTGGCATATTTGGAGAGAGCGGAACTGCCGCATTTTCAGATCCCTCAGATCCCCAGCGACATCCATCCTGGCTATGATCTCCCTGGACATCTCGGACGCCTTGGCCGGTTCTATCCCGGATGACTTAGACCCTGTGGATGTCACCATTTTTGAGAGTTGGGGGATTTGTGGGCCATCTTTTGTGCGCCCCCTCCCAGCATAGGTCTTTTCCTTTCTCTTTGTCTCTGGGCTTCGCCTGGTAGGGCTTGCACGGGGTGACTGCTCCCCAGCCTCTCCCTCGTCTGGCCTACTTGTTGGCAATGCCCTGATGTAGTCCTTGTTCATATCTATACACACACACACACACTTACTTTTCAAAAAAATAAAATAATTAATAATGCATAGAGAAGCAAACAGTGAAGACAAAATACTGCATATTCGAAATTGAAGCATGATAGTCTAGGGGTCAACCAAGGATAGGTATATAAATCAAAATCACAATATAGAAGCACACCAACTAGCTAGTCACGACAAACAACTCACACAAAAGCAAAGTGAACCCACGAAGCATGAAATGCAATAGGACTCGGCTTCCTAGAGGTAGTGAAAGAGATTATCGTAGCTAAGCTAGGTGTGTGTGGTTCCGTGGAAGTTCATCATGTGGGGTCATCTCTAGGAGAGGGAGATAAAAAAGATAGGAAGACAAAGAAAATATGATGAAAACGACTCAAAAATGGTGAAAAACACAAAACTGACGCATAAAGTGCGACTCCCCCAAGCTGAACCTTGCATTGCCCTCAATGCAATAAGAGTAAATATGGGAGGGCAAGGAAAGTGGGAGGGAAGTACGCTCCGACACCAAAAAGATGAAAAACATGGAAAACGCACAAAACGAAAAAGGAAAAACAAAGAAAATAAAGGCACTCAAACCAATAATATCAAAAACACATACACACGAACACATATAAACAAGCACACACCAAACATGACATGACGACACGTACAAAAATTGATTTCCCCCCAAGCTGAACATGACAATGCTAGAAAAATGATTTGATCGGTAAACCAGAAATAATAGCTAGGGGGAAGATCATAGAAAACAAAAACAAAAATCAAGATGCAGGAGGGGTGATCTCCTCATCCTCCTCGGAAGAGGATGGAGGGGTGTGTACGGGAGAAGTGATTATATGATACCTTTATAGGATCATTAATATATGCTTCACATCATTTTGGCTTATTCTGTGGATAAACTATGTTTGGTTGTGCAAATATTAAAACTTAATAATTAGGAAGATCCTGCGACCGCTCTGCCGTTAGTCAGCTAACCTAACGGTGTATGACGTTGCTCAATGGTCCAATAATTATTAAGTAATTAAATTGTTTATCCATTTTCTGTGAAAATAAATGCCTGTGATGCCTGTGATGAAAATGTCTGCTGAAAATGTTTGAGGAGCACAAATTTTTGTATGGATGGCTAATTGCGGTTTTATTTTCCTACACTTTTCTTTTACTTTTAAGAGAAATTGTAGTGAGGAATTTATGTAAATGTCCAAGACTGAAGACCACTTTCCATGGAGACGGAGGCCACAATTGAAGCTGAAGATCTTAAATGGGACCCACGGGGTTTCCAAAGTTGTAATTTCTTTTATTTAAGCTTTCATTTGTGTAATATGGACTGTAATGGACTTTGGACTTTTTATTTACGTGGGACTGGCCGATCCACGCAATTAGCTCTTCATATTAAAACTGCCTCCGCATGAAAATGTTTATTGTTTAAATTATTAATTCATGCAAATTTATGCTCTGCTAGATAAAATGGTTAAAATCGCAAGTGTCGATTTCAAAGTGTTGAATTCATCAGGGAGAAACTATCTAAGCTTGCAGCTCAATGTGAAGTTCCATCTGCGGGCTAAGTCCCTTATTTCTGCTGTGACCAAGAATGAAAATGTAAGTGATATATAAAAGGCGCAAGCCATTATCTATATTTGCCGCCATGTGGACAAGACCCTTAAGGCTGAATACCTTACGGTCAAAGATCCATTTGAGCTGTGGACTGTCCATGAGGACATGTATAAACATCGGAAAGATGTTATACTACCAAGGACACGATACGAGTGGGAGAAGCTGAGACTGCAGGACTTTAAGTCCATAGCTGAGTACAACTCAGCTCTTTTTAGCATCACCTCACGCCTGAAGTTGTATGGTGAAAAATTCTCAGAAGATCGCATGCTGGAAAAGACGTACACGTCTTTTCACGAGAAAGATGTGATACCAATGCAGCAATACCGTGAACGAAAGTTCACCAAGTATTCTGAGCTGCTCTCATGTTTATTCATGGCTGAACAAAACAGAGAGCTTCTTCTTGCCACTCACAACATGCACCCCTGGCACTGTCCCCCCTCCCAGAAGCTCATAATGCCTCTTCTTCTCGAAAGGAGAGAGACAACAAAAGAAAAGAAAGACCACAGAAAGGGGAATAGAACAAAAGTGCCAGGGGCCAAGTCCAGCAACAAAGAAATAAAGGGAGGCAGAAGTACAATTGGCGTAGAAATGCAAAAAATAGAAATGATGCACCCCCACCCAAGAGGGATTAGGAAGATCAGTGACATAGCTGTGGCATGGAAAGCCACTGGTCCAGAGTGTGCCGAACTTCGTAGAATCTCCAGAATTTGTATAAAGAAAACTAGAAAAATAAAGCTGAAACAAACCTGGTGACCTTTGATGCTCGAGTCAAGTTTACAGCTGACGACTTCGAAAATGAAGACCTGTTTGATTAGCTTTCTATTTTTATCTTAGCAACTTGTTTTAAGAACATTTCATGTTTGAGAGCTTTTTGAATTATGTAATTTGATTTTGAATGAAAATGCTTCTCTAAAAATGTGCCTATATGATTCATCTTTCAATAGATGAACTGCTCTCATAACTGATTAGTAGACAATAAATAAACACATACGACCCTTCAAATCAAAGTCCAATATCAAGGCCATATTGAAGGTTCTGGGAACACAACACTATTGCTCCCAAATGACACAAAAATAAAGGATGCACTAATCTCTCTGAATTCCAACCGAAACTTACTAAGTTTCAAGAACATCCGTTTCAACAGATTCCATTTGGAAACATCAAATGTAAATGAAAAAGAATTACTGTATGTAACGTCTCAAGAAAAAAGGAGTAAAATCCATACTTGAATGTTTTGAGAGCTTTTCAGGCCTCTACCATACAAAGATTTAAAGAGAGGAAACGAATTTAACAGAGCACTTGAAGTGTCCAACATCAGCCAAGTTTTTACTTTGGCATGATAGACTTGGCCACCCTAGATCAGTGATGATGCACCTCATCTTATCCTATGGGTATGATTTGAAGAACCAGAAGATTCTTCAGAAGGGAGAATTCCATCGCATCCCTTTCTATAAGGGAAAACAAATTACAACGCCATCTCTACTAAAAGTTAACAAAGAATCTCCACGCTTTCTCAAAAAGAATATAAGGAGATAGATGTGGACAAATCCACCCCCTAGTGGGCTATTTCGGTACGTTATTGTACTGATAATTGCATCCTCAAAATATTTGTATGTGTGTCTAATATCGACCCGCAACCTAGCTTTTCCAAAGCTATTGGCACAAATAATAATGTTGCGGGTACATTTTCCAGACAATCAAATAAAGAAAATACGTCTGGTTAATGTTGGGGAATTTACCTCCCGGTCATTTCATGAGTACTTCCAAGCAACGTGAATAGAAAATGAACATACAGTGCAGCATGTTCATACCCAAAATAGGTCGGTATAGTCATTGATAAATAGACTCCAATGGATTGCACGTCCATTGTAAATGAAATCCCGATTGTCGGTGGATGCATGGGGACATGCAAATTCTGCATGCTGCATCGTAAATGAAAATAAAACCCTCTGGAGGTCAGAGTCTCCAATGCAACTTGCATATGGAATGCCACCGAACATCTCTCACTTGAGAATCTTCGGTCGTGCAGTTTAACTCCCCATCACACCACCATAGAGGACAAAAATGGGTCCTCAACATCGCCTAGATATCTATGTAGGGTTTGACTCATCCTCAATTATAAGATACCTAGAACCCCAAACAGGAGACATATTTAAGTTACATATTGAAGACTGTAATGAGACGAGTTTTCCCAAAATAGGCCCAGATACTGAAAAATCTGGCGCAAAGCAAATTATAACGTGGGATACAAAAAAGTTTGACCCACTATGATCCGGTAACAATACAATATGAAGATGAGATTCGAAATATCCTCCACATATAGAACGCTGTTCACCAATTACCGGTATCATTTATTGACAACCAGAAGATTGTCAGATCACACATCCTTGCCGCAAATACTCCAGCTAGGATTGACATCCCCGAGAATGGATGCAATCCACCAGCAGTAAAAGTGGCTGATCCTCAATAGAAAAGAGGCAAACCACTAGGTTCCAAGGACAGAAATTTAAGAAAAAGAAAAATACCTGGAGACCTTAAGACAATACTACCACATGACAATGAGCTCATGTCCACACCTTCACCCTTCCCGGAATTCACTGCAGAGGAACTGCCTGGAAAAACTGAAATGAAAGTAAATGTTATACGTACTGGGGAGGTATTAGACAGAAAGAACATAATTGTCGTCAATGTATTCACGTATCATATTGACATATACATCGCAAAAGTGATGATGTTTATAAAATATTATTCCATACTCCGTTGCTAAAATGCAAACATAGAGATTGGCCAAATGTGGAACGAGGCAATAAAAGATGAGCTGGACCCACTTACGAAACGTGAAATGTTCGGACCTGAAGTCCAGACACCGAAAGGTTTTAACCTGTGGGTAAAATAAGTATACACACATAAGAAAAATAAATTCAAAATCATATGCTATAAGGTATAACCTATAGCCCATGAAAAATTTCGCTACAACTAGGGATCAAACAAATTAAAATGAGCATGACTCATAAATGATGCATCAGACTCCCTAAGTTATCAGATGCGAATACCTTACGATTTGGCAAAGGAAAATTTGGATATGCTTTTATTGGATGTTGTGACGGCATACCTTTGTGGATATCTTGGTAAAGATAAATTCCACATTTCCTTAATTGCCTGAATAGACTTCGGGACGTCTATTCTATTGAAGAAAAACAATAAGAATAATAAATAATGTATAACCAAGAGAATCACTTGACAAAGCAATGATTCCTACTGAGGGTTGTCTTTGCATCTAAGCAAAGAACATGATTTGAGATCATAGTTGTAAATAACTTAAATCTCATCGAATCTCCTGAAGAGAAAACCGAAATATTTGTTCAAGCCTGACTATTAAACAAGAAATGAAAGGCCTAGGAAAAAATAAATAAAGTCATGGCTTACATATTTATTATCTTAATAGAATCATGTTACATACGCCCTGAAGTGCGTTGAAGAAATTAAAAGGACCATTGTCATCCAAAGTACACCTATGGTAGTACACTCTATGGATGTACAAAAATATCCCTTCCAATCGCTAGAAGAGGGGGATGATATAATTGTCCTAAATTCCATTATCTAAGTGCAATCAGGCACTCCTGGCTAACTGCATGCGTCCCGATATAGCTATTGCAGTGAACTCATTAGCCAGAGATACATAGGCACCTTAAAAGGGCAATTAGACTAGAGTTAAGCCTTCTACACTTCCTCAAAGGGTCAAAAAATTTGGGTTTACATTATAAGGTATCATCCTCCATGTATATGCAAATGCAGGTTAGCAGGTCTGATCCCTATACTGAAAAAATCACAGACTGGGTACCCACAGTGGGATGGCCATCTAATGCAGATCTGCAAAGCAAATTATGAAGGCAACATCATCATATCATTCCGAGATCCTCACCACACCAATGGTGTATTTGAGGGTGCCTGTTGGAACATCACATCCCAGTGACGATTGGAAAATATGCTGGTATTGTGGAGCTGACCACATAGTCTGAAGATCACATCAGAGGCGATGAAACTTAGCACACCTCTCCAGCGTTTCTGGATTCAACAACTGCTTTATGGTGATAATATTTGTAATCTCTGTATATCTTCGGAATGTTGTAAATAGGAGTGATGAGATAATCCTAAGAGATCTAAAAGCCTAAGGGCTTTTACAGATCAGGGGGAGTTGAGGGAATTTGTACTCTTTTCTCTTAGCTATAGTTTTTTTCCACATGGTTTTCCATAGCCAAAGGTTTTAACTAGACAAATCACATCAACTCTGGATCCTGAAGTATCCACTCCTTTGTGACTCTCAGAATCCCTAAGTGTTTATGAGCCGAATCACTTTACAAATCAGGGGGAGTTAGAGAGCGTTTGTACCCTTTTTCCTTAACTATGGTTTCTCCCACAGGGTTTTCCATAGCTAAAGGTTTTAACGAGGCAAACCTCACTAACTTAGGATCCTGAAGTATCCACCCCATGTGAGACTCCTACTACACTCAGAATCCTGAAGTATTCATGAGCAGAGTCCACACCTATGGCTGGATAATGGGGAGTGTTGTGAAGGGATAATACCGAGTTGGTTAGTCGATTGGGATCACGGCTTTATCTTATAGATAAGACCGTATCTATTGTACCTTATCTGTATACGCTCCTCTATATGTTATAAATAAATAGATGGGGGTTCCTCCACCAGATGATGATTCATAACATATGGGACTTAAAAAGGTCGATACAAAACCACAATATTTCCATTCAAGCAAAATTTGTGTTCAAAAACATGTTCATCACATTTAATCACATATCACAGACATCACAGATTCACAGGATAAATGTAAATATTTTAATCTTAATAATTAATTGGACCACGAGACGACGTCATACACCGTTAGGTTAGGTAATTAACGACAGAGCAGTCGCATGATCCTCTTAATTATTAAGCAAATACTTTTGAAAAATAAGTGTAATGATATCTCAGGATTCATGACATGTATCATATGATATGAATCATATTAATATGATCCTATAACAGGCATCATGAATAAATAATATGCTGGAAATAAATTAAGAGCATAGGGACAAGTTTAAAAATTGAGGTACGCCCATATATTATTTATTTGTAAGAATTTTTTTCTTATTTCCTTCCCCCTAATTTATCTTTTATTTTCCCCTATATTTCCCCTAATTTATCTTACTTTTCTTTCTTTCTTTTTTTCTCGGTTTTGGGCCTAAGGCCCGCCAAAACTGGCCCATGAATATATTTTTTCTTCTTCGTAAGATGGGCCGAGGCCCGCAGCAGATCGGCCTGTGCCCACGCCCCAGTTTTTTTGTAAGATGGGCCAAGGCCGGTAGCAGAGCTGCGGGCTTCGGCCCGCGCCCTTGTTATTTATTTATTTTTCTTTTTTGTTCTTTGTGGGCCGAGGCCGGCAACAGAGCTGCGGGCTTCGGCCCGTGCCCCAGTTATTTATTTATTTTTCTTTTTTTGTTCTTTGTGGGTCGAGGCCTACAGCAGAGATGTGGGCTTCAACTCGAAGGGAAAATATTTTGTTTTTTGTTGGCTTACAGTCCAACTGGGCAAGGGGTGAGGGGTGTAGTAGCTGTCGCTGCAAGTGGCGGTAGCACACTGGGGCATTGGGGGCGCTGCTGCCTGTGGCAGCGATACATCACTGCTAGGACGACGACGTTGTGCTGGCAGAGGGTTTTGTTTTTAATTAAAAACCGTAGTTCGGGTTTTGCCGCCACCGGTGGTGATAGCATGCCACCGTTGCAGGGGCGGTGTAGAGGGGGCTAGCGGGTTGTAGGGGTGGTGCCTGCGGCGTTGGTGGCATCGGCCGATCGGCCGTGGCCGAAGAATTTTTTTCTTTTTGATCAGTTACGGCCACAGGGCTAGCAGCCTCTTGGCCACCAGCCTAGGGTCGGCAGTCTTTGGTTGCCACCCTGTCCCCCCTGGGAGGGTTGGTGGCCAGAGGCCGCCACCCATGGTTCGACAGCCAGAGGCCGTCGCCCACTCTAAGGAAGAGAAAACTGTGGTGTTGTTTTTCTTGTTTCGATCTAGAGCATCGATAAATATCATGATCATGATATTTTTTTGGGTTTTAGGTATATCTTAAGATCGAAGAAGGCGGACGTGGAGCTTTGATTTCTCATCCGTGCATATGCAATCATCCGTCGTCCTTTAAAGATTTCGTAATTTTCAGGCCCTCTCTCACTCAAGAAGAGCGTATTGATAAGTGATACCATGTTATGAAGTGCTTTCTGGGGGAGATCCCAGGCCTTTATTTATAGGAGAACAGGAAGAGTTCAGACAATGGTAGGATACAATGTTTGAGTAGGATACGAACTCCTAATCCTACAAGATAACACATTCATGACAAACAAGACTTTGTTTGGGATTGAACCTAAGACCTTTGGTTAGACAAAACCCCTATCCACTAGGTCATAAGGGAAGGTAAAAATAATTGATAAACAATTATTCTTTATTTATTTCCCTGAGCATCTGCCCATGGAAAGTTCCATACATCTCTGTCCATATTCGCCTCGTTAGCCAGCCACCGAGATTCTACCATCTGGATCTAGAAAGGTGACAATCTTGTTCTCATGGGAAATCAAGATTCAAAGGCATAATTAAGCATTTGCAACTCTAATTGTAATGTTGGATATGTTAGTTATTGAATATGTATATGTGCGATCAACACAGAAATTTTTTTGTAAAATGTCATTGCCAACACACATACAATTTTTTTTCATAAAGATTTTTCTTCGAATGTGCTCCACACATCATAGGTGATCAACATATAAAAATCAAGTGAATCCAACATTATTTGACACTTAATCGAATTGTTGCAAATTGAGCGATTTTAGAACAAAAAGCCATTTTGCAATCAACCGATCTAGAGCTAACTTCCCAATTTGGGCTTACCCATACTTAGGTATTTGGAATTTTAAAACGAGTATACCAACCTTAAATTTTTTAAGCCAAATATAGAGTTAATAAATATTTGATGCCGTTAGCATAAAATATTTTATAAATTGACATTACATATTCATTAACATCTATTAGGTACCATCTTTTGAAAGATAACCGACCAGCCGGTCAAGCCAATGCAGCAGCATTATTCAAGATCATGATGCAATGACACAAGAAAATTTTGAGATGTGAAAAGAAAAAGGAAATTGTTATGAATGGTGTAATGTAGACCCATCTTAGGCCCATGTAGGGGCAATCCTATCTTATAGCAGATTAGGAGTTTGTATCATATGTAAACAATGTATCACACCATTGTATGAACTCTTCCATATTTCCCTATAAATAAAGGCATGGGGTCTCTCCCAGAAGGCTTCGCAACAAGTTATCATCACACTCATTCATGAGAGAGAGACTGGACGTTTCGAGAGTCTTGGCGGACGACAAAGGATTGTTCGTGCATGGACAGCCAAATGATATCAAACGCCCGTCTTCATCGATCTTGAGGTATATCTAAAAACCCAGTAAATTTAATCATGATCATGTTGTTTAGCACATTAACTACCCAAGATCAAAACAACAAAATTTTTTTAATGGGGATATAATGGTAGCCACCGGCCACGTGCCTTGCCACTGGGGGGGGGAGGGAGGCGGCCAAACGACCGTTGACCACACCTGAGTGGCTGAAACAAAAAAAACATGAAACACTGCTAGCTGATGACCCTAGGTCACTAGAACCCACCTCTACAGTTGTTGCAGCGGCGGTATGCTACCATCACATGATAGCGACGACCCAAACCCTAAACGGGTATTCAAAAAAATAAAAGAAGTATAAAACATAATCGCCTGCCGGTGGCACCTGACCGTCGGACCCCCAGCTGCCACTACAGCGGCGATGCCTCTATCCCGCACGGTCGTCGCCTATTGCGATGGTTCGCTGTCGCCACTGGATGCAGTGCCCCCCGTAACCCTCACTGAGGGCGTTTTACAAAAAAATTTGCATGCAGGTTGAGGCCTGCAGCAAGAGTTCGAGCCTCTGTCCACAGCAGAGAGAAAAGGGGGGAGACTGGTGGGCCAAAACATGTAGCTTCTTACTGTGGGCCTCGGCCCTCAAAAGAAAAAAATGGGGATGGGGCAATGTGGTGGGCCGAAGCCTGTAGCTCCTTGTTGCGGGCCTCGGCCCCAAAACAAAAAGGAACAAAAAAGTAAAAAAAGAAAAACAAGAGGAAAAGAGAAGGAAAAAATGAAGAGGGGATAGAAAATTTTTAAAAATAAAAATAATGTGGCATAGTTTAATTTTTCAAATTTTTTTTGAACCCTCTGCTTCCACCACAGACCTCCAAAAAAAATCTATTTTTAGGTTATATTTCCAAGAAATTTCGGGGGCGGGTCATATAATTCAGGCATACAATAGTGATTATTAGTTGGAATAGAACCCTGATTATAATATAATTACATGATTATTAATTCTGCTGCATATTGCGTTAGAATTATATATATCTTCTGCGTATAACATATTATTTGACTTGCAGCTGGGATATACGTGGCTTATTTTTGTAAGAATTTGCTTAATAATTCTGAGGATCATGTGACTGCTCTACTGTTAGTTACCTAACCTAACGGTGTATGATATTGCCTTGTGGTCCAATTAATTATTAAGCATAAATTATTTAAATTTTCATTTCATGTGAACATTATATGTTTGATATGTGATATGTAATGAAAATGACTTGAGCACAATTTTTGCATGAATGGATATATTGTGGGTTTGGATCAACCTTTATGTCCCACATTTACTTTCTTGCAATTTTCTTTTTTGGAGAAAAATTGTAGTGAGAAATATAATGTAATGTTCAAGACCGATGGCTACTTCTATGAAGGCGAATGCTACCCTTATAAAGAAGATTTTTATAGGACCCACGTGGTTTTCAAACTTGTACCTTTTCATTTATGTAAACGAGACTGTATAATTTGGACTGTGGATATTATTATTTTAGTGGTAGACTGACAGATCAACACAATTAACCTATTTGCTCCATGCTTATTATGCATGAAATGTTTTATCATTTTCATAAATTGATATACGATCATGCAATTGTGCTTATAAAAATTATATATAATGGCTCATGTCGCAATTATTATTTTTAAAATGTTGAATAATTATTATCTATATTGGCAATTGGACCCGAAGTTCAACTGACATGCCAATACCCTTCTTCCCTAAAAAATACAAATAAATGAATGCAAAGAGATAATTCGAAAGTCATTGTTGCCATCTTTTAGACATAAGTCTTAAAGATGAGCATCTCGCAGTAAATAGACCCCACAAGATTTATGATCTAATTACATACCAATATGGACACTAAAATGATGCCACATTGCCGTTAAGTGATCTCACCTCATAAGGCAAGATTCTTGAATTTAGCCCTGAGCAATAATGTTGTCTTGAAAAATAATAAATAATAAGATCACACCTGAAGTCGCGACTTGACAGAATAGTGAAAGATATATGATAATGCAGGACAATCGTGCCCTTGTATTTGTCCCCCTAAGTCATGTCTCTTCTTGCATAGCCGAAAAAAGAAAAAAAAAAGAAGAAACATAAAACCTGAAAGAATAGAAACAGGATGTGCTCACACCCAAGTATCCATCTCCTTTGTGAGGCTAACGTTTCTTCTTCCAGAAAATTTCATTAAAATTGGAATATAGAAATAGGAGGAGCTCGCACCTTTGTATCTGTATCCTAAATGAGGCTAATGTTTCCTTTTTCCAAAAAATTTATAAAATGAAAAAAACGTAAACATAGGGAGCACAGAAATTACAAGGAACAACAAAAGGAAGGGGAGGGGACGATAAAGTATACATCGACAAGAAATAGCAATGTCTAACCAAGCCCAGTAAGGTCTGGCAAGATCTATAAAGGTCATTGATTTACAATATACCAAAATAATTGCAAGATTTATATAAAGCTAGTTTACAAATGAAAGCTGAAATAAATCTAGCTATTGTATACTTATCTATTCTTCTAGTATATAAAGATTTTGAAAACAATAATTTGCTTGACTAGTTGCCAAAATATAATTGTCTGGAGTAATTTTCACTACTTGTTGTAGGTTGCAATAAAATTAAACTTCTATGCACTGAAATAAATCGTATGAAATATTTTCCTTACAAACCATAGATTGAGGTAAAATGGTTATGTTTTATGCATTGAAGTATATATTGCAATTACATGGTTATGTTTCCTATAAGTTTGACTTATTTCACTAAATGAACTTGTCAAACAAATTGTGGATAATTTTACCCTCCACATGATCCCTCATGACGCATGCTATTAAAAGCATCTCACCCTAATGATAGTCTCGAAGTAATATTTTGGGACGTCTGACTTGAGGATCAAGCAATGCAAACATGTAAACTCGTGAACAAAACATGATGATCCCCAGTACTCTTAGAAAACATGGAAAAAGCAACTCATTATGTTTCAATGATCTTCGTTAAAACAGAATCCATATTGAAATTGACAGAATAAATACCGAATATTTGTATATAACGACTCAAGAAAATTAATGGCTTGAAGACCATACTTGAGCATTTGAATATACCTTCAAAAAGGTCCATACCATACAAAATTCGAAGAATGGACCAAAATTAACGGAGCACACAAATGTGCATGGACTCGTATAAGTTTATACTTTGATAAGAGTGGTTTAGACAACCAGGTTCAGTGATGATGCAATCCATCTTATCCCAATCCCATGAATATAATCTGAAGAACATGAAGATTCTTCAGAAGGGTGAATCTCCATATCTCACTTATTATGGAGTAAAACCAATTATGAAAATGTCTCCATTAAAAATGAAATAATGAGAATTTTTCATTGAGAGTACTTGAGGGATATTTATGGATTTATCCATTACCCGTGAAGGGCCGATAAAATACCTTATTGTACTTATTAATGTATCATCTAAATGGTCATAAGTAGGCATATTATCCAAACACAGTCTAGCTTTTTTAAAGCTATTAGGACAAATTATCAAAATTACGGGCACATTAGAAAATACTGGGATATAAATAATAATTTGCAGCTGGAATAAAAGTTGAAAAATCTAAAGCACATGTTCACACCCAAAATGGGTTGGATGAGTCGATTATTCAAACGACTCCAATGGATTACTCATCCGTTGTTAATAAATTTCAGTTTTTGGTGACTGTGGACTGCAATCTTGCATGCTGCCTCATATATTAGATTCAGACCCCCTGGGGGTAAGAGTTACTCTCCGATGCAACTTGCATATTGACACCATCAAATATCCGTCATTTGAGGGGTTTTGGTTGTGTAGTTTACATCCCCATAGCACCACCACATAAAATAAAAATTAGGACCTCAACGTTGTCTTGGAATCTATATTGGGTTTAATTCACCCTAGATAAACATATATCTTGCACTCCAAACAGGAGAGGCGTTAAAAGCACATCTCGAAGACTTTACATTGAAGTGTCCATATTCTCAGTAGTAAACTCAACTCGGTTGAAGCATGAAGCTCCACCGACCATTTACAATCTAAAAAATAAATAAAATCTATGATCCAAAATTATGAAATGTGTGAATGAGATCCTGAAGATCCTCCACATTTAAGAAAACTCTTCAACAGTTATCAGACATAGTTACTGACAATAAAATAATTGTTAGATCACACATCCCTGATGCTGCTAACACTCCAATTAGGATTGACATCTCCGATAATGGATGCAATCCACCATCAGCAAAAGTGGTTGTTTCTTAACTGAAAAGAGGCAAATCACTAGGCACCTAAGATTGAGTTTTTAGAAAGAAGAGAACTCCTGGAGGCCTTGAGACAATATCACCCTAGGACAATAAGCTCATGTACATACCCTCACTCCTCCCGGAACCCCAAGAACTGGAGAAACTGAAATATCATTAAACTTTGTACGTACCGAAGATGTGTTGGACAGAAAGAACACAATTGTCGACAATATATTCATGTATCATATTGCAACTTACATCGCAAAAGCGATGATAATTATATAATATCGATCCATAATCCGTTGCTAAAATGCAAATACAAAGATTGACTAATTTAGAACGAGGCAATAAACACTGAGATGGACTCGCTTATGAAACATGAAGTGTTCGAACCTGATGTCCAGACACCAAAATGTGTCAAACCTGTGGGTATAATGAATAGTGTATACATATGAATATAAGCATGAAATCGTATACTATAAGGACATACTATAGCTCAAGATTTTTTTTTCACTAAAATTGGGGAATAAACAAGTAAGATGAGCTTGACTCACTTATATAAATGATGCATCAGACTCACTGGTTATATTTGTGAAGACCTTGCGATTTGGCAAAGGAAATTTTGGATATGCTGCTATTGGATATTGTAACAACATACCTCTATGGATATCTTGATAAACATACATTCCTCATTTTCTTAAATGTGTGAATAGACTTTGGGACGTCTATTCTATTGTAGAGAGAATAAAATATTATACAACCAAGTGAGTCCATTGACAAAGCAAGGATTCCTACTAGAGGTTGTTTTTGCATCTTTATAAGAGCAAAGTACGGGATTTGAGATTATAGTTGCAAACGACTTAAATCTCATCGGAACTCGTGAAGAGAAAACCAAAATATCTATTCTTGCCTGACTATCAAATATGATATGAAAGACAAAGGTAAAATAAAGATATGTCATGGCTCACAAATTTATGAAATCACGTTACATTAGACTTCATTCAACCAGAGTGTGTTGAAGAATTTACACAAGGACCATTGTCATCCACTGAGTACACCTATGGTAGTATGTTTACTAGATATACAAAAGACCCTTTTCGTCAGATGGAAGAGTGGGATGATGTACAAAAGATCCTTATCTAAGTGCAATTGGAGCACTTCTCTATCTTGCTAACTACACATGCCCCGATATAGCATTTGTAGTAAATTTAGATATAGTGCTGCACTTACAAAGCACCACTAGACTGGAGTGAATTAAGCTTCTTCTGCTATACCTCCAAGGGTTGATAGATTTGGGCTTATATTATAAGAAAGAATCATTATCCATACTTATTGGCTATGCAGATGTAGGTTACAGGTCCGATCCTCATAATAAGAAGTCATAATCTGGGTATGTTTTTAACTATGGTAGGACGACCATCTCACGTAGATCTGTAAAGCAAACTATGAAGGCAACATCATCCTATCATTTCGAGATCCTCGCCATTTCTGAAGCAAGCCGAGAGTGTGTTTGGTTGCGCCTAGTGGTATATCACATCCCAGTGACGACTGGGTTAAAGACGGGTAATTTAGAGCTAACCACATAGTTTGAAGACCATGCCACATGCTTACTCCAGTTTTGAGGAGACCACATGGGAGGCAACAAGACAAAGCACACCTCTCTAGGGCTCTTTTGGACTCAGTAATAGACAAAGAATGGCGATATCTGTGATTTGTACATACTTTTTTGGAATGGTGTAAATATGATTGATTAAAAATTTCTAAGAGTGCTGCAAGCTAAAATTTCTAAGAGTGCTGCAAGCTTAAGAGCTTGTACAGATCAGTGGGAGTTAGAAGAGATTTGTACTCTTTTTCCTTAGCTATGGTTTTTTCCACTAGGTTTTCCATAGCCAACTGTTTTAACGTGGAAAATCTTATTAACTCTGGAGCACGAAGTATCCACCCCCTAGTGATACTCACATAATACTCAAAATCTCGAAGTATTCATGAGAATGAGTTCACACTTATGGCTGGATAGGGGGGAGTGTTATGTGGTGTAATTTCGGCCCATCTTAGGCATATGTAGGGCCAATCCTATCTTGTAGCGGATTAAGAGTTTGTATCCTATATAAACACTGTATGCCACCATTGTATGAACTATTTCATATTCCCCTATAAATAAAGGCACATGGTCTCTCGCAGTAGGCACTTTATAACAGAATTATATAAAGCACTGGCATGAGCATTAATACCCTGTAGAAATAGAAAGGAGTAAACTTAAAGCAATGCCATTTATCATATTTTGCTGACACTTCCCTCGAAAGAATATTTTGCACACCTTGAACCCATGTATAAATAGAAATAGGCCTTTTGTGTCATATCTTGAAACAAAAAATGTTTTGCACACCAACTCACAACACTAAATCTTACTCAATAAACACATTTCTTTTTCTCTTTGTTAAGGCCAAAATTGACCGAGATAGCTATCAAGCTGATATAGAATCTTGGTGCTGAGTCAGAGCCTCGTTAGCAGATGGAGTGGGACCCTCGGTTGGAAGAACCTGGCTCGAGTGTTGGTAGTTGATGATGGTGCGATGCTCGATCGACCTTCGAGCAGCAGATGCGTCAATCGTTTGAGGCTAGGAAGCTCGATGACGACCCTCAAACGCTGGATGATAACCGTCGATCTGCACCATGATCACTCCATATTTTACACCTTTTTTCTACAAGTTTTCATGACGTTTTGATCGCCCATATTGCATTTTTCACGATTATTCGACGATATTGCGATGCTTTTCACTATTTCTTGTTTTTGTCGTATTTTAGGAAATATGGAGCGATTTGAAGCGAAAATGAGATCAGAGGATTTTCACGCACTTCGGAGTGTCACCCATGGCTTATTAGAGGACTTATCAGCGATGGAGGATGAGCGGAAGAAGATGGAATTCCATAGGAGCGACGTGGAGGCGAAAAGAAGAAGAAATGAGCTCAGAAGCACATCACTCGGCCGAGCAAGACTGTTCATTCTGCCGAGTGAAGGATCACCCTCGCCCGAGTGAAACGGATACGTACTGCAAATTTCAGACGTTTCCTCGGCCGAGCAAGGAAGTCTACTCGGCCGAGTGAGAAAGCTCACTCGCCTGAGTCAGTCAGAGAAATCAGATAGAAAAGAGCCCAAGTTACTGGAAAATCTGAGAAAGCTCACTCGGCCGAACGAAGAAGACTACTCGGCCGAACGAGGAAAACTACTCGGCCGAGCCACCCCGAGGGACAGACCCCTGAAAACCCTGAAGTTACTATTTTTTACAGGGTTTGTCACTCGGGGGAGTGACAAGGGTCACTCGGCCGAGTGACCCTCTCCGACTGCTGCTAGGAATGCGAATTCTGGGCTGCTCAGGGGCAGTTTTGTCACGATTTTTTGGACGATTTTGGCTTGTATTTAAACCTAGTTTTACTCTAGTTTTAGGAGAGACTTGAATTATTTTTAGATAGGTTTTAGACGGCTATTCTTTGGAGAAATCTCAGCTGGAGATCATTGGCTACAATGTTGGTTTGTTCTTTCTGGTTAAAAACTCATTTTTATGAATTGTTTCTTATTTGCAATGAATTGTGCCATGATTATTATTGTTATTTTTGAGATTTTCATGATGAGTAGTGAGTAGTTCCATCGTTCTAGGGCATGGGGATGAACCCTATGGACCTGATCTTTGAATTGTGATGAATTTATAGATTTGTTGCTAGAATTGACCATGGTTAGGTTGTGATCGATTTATTCCGAGTAGCTAGGAATTCATATCGATTGGGATTTGCAAGAGATTGGATCCCAATTGATAGGAAGGCCTAGATATTCGATTTAGATTGATAATTGAATTTATTTAGATTTGGTTTGCAAGAGATTGGGCCAAAGCTAGGATTTTTAATAATAAATCTATATTAATATTCGTTTGCAAGAGATTGGACGAATACGAACTATCATAACCTAGATCGTAGATCGAGTTTGCACGAGAGTGTGCTCAAGATGTGATTGGACAATGATCTCGATCTTCACGCTAGCGGCTTAGGCTAGGGTTTGCACGAGAGTGGGCTCTATTATAGGTTTGCTATAGATTGGCAATAGCGCGAGAGCGTGAGCTTGGTTCTACATTAAGTTGAGACTAGTTCACATATATTCAAGCTTAGCAACAATGAAATTTATGATTCACAAGGATGAGAGACGGTCCGTAGTGGGAATTTCCTATCCCTAGACGCTTTATTATATTGATATTTCTTGCCATTGAACGATTGTGACTATTACATCAAAACTATCCTTATTCTCTTGATAGCTAGGTAATCAAAGTGAGATACTGTCATTTGTCCTCCCTGTGTTTGATACCCGCTCGCCACTACACCGTGCGCTTGCGATAAGACTACAAGTCATTTTTCGGGTGTATATCCGGATGCGATCAAGTTTTTGGCGTCGTTGTCGGGGAGGCGACGGTATTTTTATTTTCTTACTTAGTTATTTCTTTTTTTTATTATTTTTATCTTTTTATTATTCTATCGTGCTAAAAATTCCATCGAAGCTCTACTTTTCTGTGCATGTACACGAGATCGACGGAGCATCAAGAAGATCTATTATTTGACCCGGAGATCGAGCGTACCGAAAGGAGGCTTAGAGCGGAGAGAAGACTTGATATAGAGGAGGATTGTATGAACCGACGCAAAACATCGGAGGAATTAGCGGCACACATGGCTAGAATAATATCTATCAGAGATAGGCTTCGGCCTAAGAGTACTTCTACTACTTCATCCATTGCGATACCGGAGTTAGCGGTGGACAAGAATTTCGAGCTCAAAACAAGACTAGTGGTTCTACTGCAACAAGACCCATTTCATGGGAACGCCCACGAGAATCCACACTACCATCTTCAATTATTCTGGTCCAAGTGTGCCACCTTTTAGATGCCCGGTGTACCAATCGATGCTATCCGACTGTGCCTCTTTCCATTCACTCTCAGAGACACAGCTTTAAATTGGTTAAGGACGCAAGCGGAGGGGATCTTTACTACATGGGATTAGTTGGCGAGTGCTTTTGTGAACAAATTCTACCCACCATCCAAGACCGTCAAAATAAGGAGCGCACTCATGTCCTTCAAGCAAGGACCTCAGGAGACTCTATTTGAGGCATGTGATGTAGTGCCCTGTGAAGCTACTGCACATGTACTAGAGGGGGGTGAATAGTACTTTAAAATAATAAATTTAGTTATTCCTAATTATTGTGCAAGAAACAAACGACAATGCGGAATAAACAACAATCAACCAGAATTAACAAACGTAAACAAAGCATGTAACGGGTTCGGATCCACCCAAGTCTCCCCGACTTGTTCCCGGTGATCCTACGTCCCAACCACCCGGATCCCCTCCGGATACTTGAGTTAGAAACCACTAACCCAAGATTTTGCACTATGAAATTCTTGTGAAAAACCTTCACAAGACCAAATCATACACAATGAACATGTGACTCCTATAACCCGAGATCATACACTCTCTCACAACCGAGAGACACAATTACAATATCAATTGAAATGAAATATGAAACACTTACCACAAATTCCTATGCCTTGAGAATAACTTACCAAATTAGGGCAAGAAGGATTTTGAGGAGAGAATGTCACCAAACCGAAGCTCCACCAATAAGATCAGCGATCGAAGGCTATGATGGAGGATGGTGACTTTGGATCAAGCTCTTGGCTTGGAAGGCTCACAATGGAGAGAATCTCTCTTGAGGAATATGGCTCAAAGAGTTGAGGGAGAGATTCTTGTGAGGAAGAGAAAGCTTTTGAATGGAGTTGAATAGCTTCTCTTTGATATCTCTAAACCTTTAAAATGGCAGCCTTGAATACTAGGAAAGAACCCCTCCAAGTATATATAGGATAGAGGAAAGAGAGAGAGAAAAACGTTTCAATTAAAGCTCCAACGGCTCTATTCTGAAGCAGACTAGTCGGTCAAAGAAGGATCACTGACCGACTAGTTCATTAACTAGTCGGTCGGTGATTCAACATGAACCGACTAACAGCTCGACAGCCAAAAGATGAAGTTCCAGGCAATATGAACTAGTCGGTCTAAGAAGACTTGCCAACCGACTAGATCATCATCTAGTCGGTCGGTGAGTGCTCTTTGACCGACTAAGAGAGAAAAACAATAGGCTTGAAACAAAGACAGCTAGTCGGTTTAAGAGCAACTTCCAACCGAATAGTTTCTCAACTAGTCGGTCGGTCGTTGTGCTTTGACCGACTAACTGTAAACAGTAGCTCACGCTGAAATCAGGCAATGATAACTAGTCGGTCTAAGAAGGATTCCTACCGACTAGATCGTCATCTAGTCGGTCGGTGACTCTTCTTTGACCGAATAATTGATCAACAGGGAATGAGCTGAAATGAGCAAGGCATTCTAGTCGGTTCAAGAGGAATTACCGACCGCCTAGATCGTCATCTAGTCGGTTGGTTCTTCTACTTGAACCAACTAACATGCACTAGAAGCCGAGGGAAGAAGCAATAGACTTCAGGAAAGTTTCTATGGCTTCTATGATAATCCTAGCTCTAAGATATGAGCGAAATGAAGATTATAATGTAAGTCCTACTCAAGGCTTAACATTCTATTCTATGAAGCTAGAAGACAATAAATAATACATGACGAACCGTCTTCGAAGCTTCAATCTTCATTCTTCATGACTTCAATATTGCACCTTGAGCTTCAACGAAGCTTTAGGCACAAGATCACGCGTATTGAGAAGTCTTGAGATGTCGCTTTTGATATACGTATTCTTTTGGCGACGATCTCCATAACTACGCTCATAAATAGTTAGTATACGATATTTATGTTTGCTCATCATCCAAAACCAAATCCGGGGAATCAATACTCAACATTCTCGCCCTTTTTGGTGATGACAAACCAACATAAATAATAATCAATAATAATGATTCAAATGAAATTTACTTACTCCCCCTGCATTGATGACACGTTAGTACAGTATTCAATAATATTCATACGCATCAAGCAGACAACAGAAATATACAATATGAATCCTATTATCGCAATTTAGGATCTAAATCCATTTTTATATCTTCACTCTCCCTGAATCTAACATATCAAATTAGATTCATGGTAACTTGCTTTGAATTATCAATTAGCACATTGTCATTATTAATTCTCTCCCCCTTTGGCATTAGCAAAAAGAGCGGGAGGAGATCAACAACAAGATTACAATGGCTAAAAAATAAAAACACGGGAGTCGAAGAATACGACCACGGTTCAAATGACACGAAAGTAAAATACCAAAAGTAAAATACCGAAGAAAATCAAAGCGTGCCAACTTGACCATAGTCGAAAATCGAAAAACGAAACCATCAAGCCATAAGCGAAAATCGAAATACGAAATCATCAAGCCATAGGCGAAAATCGAAATACGAAATCATCAAGCCATAGGCACTAATCGAAATACGAAATCATCAAGCCATAGGCGAAAATCGAAATACGAAATCATCAAGCCATAGGCAAAAATCGAAATACGAAATCATCAAACCATAGGCGAAAATCGAAATCTCCAAAACTCAAATTAATTTCACTTTTTGAGTTATGGAACATACTCTCCAATATCAAAATTCTTAGTTAAATAGTGCATGGAAAACAATTCTATGTTTCCATTTCTATTTAACCAAGTTAATTGTCGAGCGACGAAATCAACATCAGAGACAAAAATCCAATGTTAAAACCAAATGTAGCAAATATGATACCAAGAGTAACATGCAAAAAGTGTTATGCCAAAAACAATACAATCATCATAGGACTTACGGCATACACAATTCTAGCATACACATTAAAGCAAAATGATACCAATGTAAATATTCTAACAATGCATGCAATCAACACACATGGATACCAAATGTATATCAAATGTAAGAATATACTTACAACATTAGGCTCCCCCTACTTTGGTGCATCACTTAAGCACCATCAACTCCATTTGAATGAAAAACTTTGCAAATCAATGAGTTGGTAGGGTTGGTATCCCATGATGGATTGAACCTAGAAAGCATCATTTTGGTATCCAAAAATCCTTTTGGATCCTATGGGTTAGGCAACAAATTTAACATATTAAATTCAAATATTTGTAACCCATAGCCCAACTACATTTAAATTCAATATGAATTTAGGTTTCAAATTAACATGCACATCCACGATTAATATGCAAATAAGAAATAAACCAATTCGTACCACAATTGCGTTGGTACCCATAAAAATGAAATTAAACTAATGGTACCAAGCAATGAAGGGTCAAAGGAAACTAACCCTTCGAAAACCAAGTCCACGAGGACCGTGATTTCCCAACATAATCATCATTCAAAATAATATCGTTAATATATGATTGCACGTACAAGTTCTTATTATATATGCTTGTGTTCTTCGGACCCCAAATGGTGTATGTCTTGGGAGTCCGAATCCTATTGGGAACATGCATACGTTATTGATTTCTATGTGATGCATGTCGTGGGTAAGCATATGGCATATGATGCAATGGTGCATGATGATAATTATTCATATGAAAATGAGGATGAGCATATGAATGTGGTGGAACACGTGCATGAGTGTGTCTCACATGGTGTGCACGTGCTCGTAGATGCGGAGCATAAAAATCATCATATGTGCTAACATGTGGAGTAGGATGTGTGTTCCTACGTGGCATGGCATACATGAAAGCATGACCCCTCTTTGGAGGTCCACCCAAAGTGGGTTTCTTTCCAAATGGGGGTGTGTACCTAGCGGAAGCACCATTGGTAGAAGAACTACCCATGAAGTGTTTACTCCCACTAGTAGAAGCATCGGACGTTGGCCTAACAAAGGCGGCGGACGATTTGGATGACTCTCCCATCTTATACCCCAAGCCAATGTGATGATTGGCCGGAAGTAAGTCATTTAGGATATTATCCAAATGGCCCTTACCTTTATTGAATTCATTGATTCGGCCCAATGTGCACTCATATTTCTCGGTGAGAGAATGCATCGAAGCATCCAAGGTGGACACTTGCGATGTGAGTGCGCAAACACGTGGTTTGAGATTTTTATTCTCAATACTCAAAGTTGAGTTTTGAGACGTCAAATCCGCTATCACATGTTCATCCAAATCCTCGATATGAACATGCTAAAGTTGAGATTTGAGATTTGCAATCTCATTTCTCAAATCTTCAACAACGGTGTCGTTGTTGACGATGATAGGTTTAGGCGAGGTTTTAAGACTATCTAACTCATTTTTAGTCTTAATAAATCTAGTAGCTAAATTAGAAAACTTACTCCAAAGTTGTTCATTAGCTATTCTAAGTTCGTCCATTGTTACCTCACCGCCTTCATCCTCGCTTTCATCCTTGCTTCCATCTTCGCTTTCATCGGAAGAGGTCTCTTGATCACGTTCCTCTTTTCCCATGAAGCACATGTATCCTTTCTCCACTCTTTCATCGTCTGACTCTCCACTTGAGGAGTCCTCGTCGGAGTCGGTGAAAGTGCCTACAAGTCCTTTCTTGTGCCTTCTCGACTTGTCGTGCTTGGATGCCTTCCACTTCTCCTTGTGTTTGTTTAGAGGACAATCTGGCTTGATATGTCATGGCTTATTGCATTTATAACACACGGGAGTAGAAGCATTAGTCGAAATAAATTTTGATTTACTCTTCAACTTACCTTGTCGGAAGAATCGGTCGAACTTCTTTGCCAAATTGGCCAAAGCTTCCATGTCCAACTCTTCTTCTGATTCTTCTTCCGATTCTTTATCATCGGTAGATGGAGCGGCCTTGTACGCAATCGCCTTTTTCTTTGGCTCGTCTTGCTTCAAGTACGCCTTCATCTTCTCCTTCATCTTTATCTTACTATCCTTGCGTACCTCGTAAGACAACAAGGTACCCATTAGTTGTACAACCGTGTACTTATTCATATCGTTACCTTCCTCGATGGCGAAGGTACGCTTTTCTCAACAAGAAGGAAGTCTGTCGATTATCTTCGCGACTTTCTCCTTTTGGGTGTACATCTTCCCGAGAGCTTCCAATTCGTTGGATATGTCCACGAAGCGAGCATAGTAGTCCTTCATGGTTTCACCCTGTTCCATGTGAAACAACTCAAATTCTTTGTTAGCAACAACGAGTTTAGAATCTTTTACCGTACTCGTTCCTTCGTGCAAGATGAGGAGTTGGTTCCATACTTGATATGCACTCTTACATGTGCATATCTTGTTGAAGTCTTCGGGCTCCAATGCACATTGCAAGGCATTCATCGCCTTGGCATTACTTACCTCCGCGACGACCTCCGCGGGAGTCCACTTCGCGAAATCTTCTTCGGCGGGTTCGACATACTCCGTCATCGTGGCTCTCCAAAGTGAAGCACTTCGGAGGAAGGTTTCCATCCGGCATTTTCAGTACCCATAGTTGGTACCGTTGAAGTGAGGAGGCCTGACTGAGGATTGTCCTTCCATAACTGAAGAAGATCCTTGACGATCCTTGAAGACATTGTAGTCGTTGTTCGTCATAGCTTTGAACTCGAACCTAGATCGTAGCTCGAGTTTGCACGAGAGTATGCTCGAGATGCGATTGGACAATGATCTCGATCTTCACGCTAGCGGCTTAGGCTAGGGTTTGCACGAGAGTGGGCTCTATTCTAGGTTTGCTATAGATCGGCAATAGCGCGAGAGCGTGAGCTTGGTTCTACATTAAGTTGCGACTAGTTCACCTATATTCAAGCTTAGCAACAATGAAATTTATGATTCACAAGGATGAGAGACGGTCCGTAGTGGGAATTTCCTATCCCTAGACGCTTTATTATATTGATATTTCTTGCCATTGAACGATTGTGACTATTACATCAAAACTATCCTTATTCTCTTGATAGCTAGGTAATCAAAGTGAGATACTGTCATTTGTCCTCCCTGTGTTTGATACCCGCTCGCCACTACACCGTGCGCTTGCGATAAGACTACAAGTCATTTTTCGGGTGTATATCCGGACGCGATCAAGTTTTTGGCGCCGTTGTCGGGGAGGCGACGGTATTTTTATTTTCTTACTTAGTTATTTCTTTTTGTTTTATTATTTTTATCTTTTTATTATTCTATCGTGCTAACAATTCCATCGAAGCTCTATTTTTCTGTGCATGTACACGAGATCGACGGAGCATCAAGAAGATCTATTATTTGATCCGTAGATCGAGCGTACCGAAAGGAGGCTTAGAGCGGAGAGAAGACTTGATATAGAGGAGGATTGTATGAACCGACGCAAAACACCGGAGGAATTAGCGGCACGCATGGCTAGAATAATATCTATCAGAGATAGGCTTCGGCCTAAGACTACTTCTACTACTTCATCCATTTCGATGCCGGAGTTGGCGGTGGACAAGAATTTCGAGCTCAAAACGGGACTAGTGGTTCTAATGCAACAAGACCCATTTCATGGGAACACCCACGAGAATCCACACTACCATCTTCAATTATTCTTGTCCAAGTGTGCCACCTTTTAGATGCCCGGTGTACCAGTCGATGCTATCCGACTGTGCCTCTTTCCATTCACTCTCAGAGACAAAGCTTTAAATTGGTTAAGGACGCAAGCGGAGGGGATCTTTACTACATGGGATTAGTTGGCGAGTGCTTTTGGAACAAATTCTACCCATCATCCAAGACCGTCAAAATAAGGAGCACACTCATGTCCTTCAAGCAAGGACCTCAGGAGACTCTACTTGAGGCATGTGATGTAGTGCCCTATGAAGCTACTGCACATGTACTAGAGGGGGGTGAATAGTACTTTAAAATAATCAAGTTAGTTATTCCTAATTATTGTGCAAGAAACAAACGACAATGCGGAATAAACAACAATCAACCAGAATTAACAAACGTAAACAAAGCATGTAACGGGTTCGGATCCACCCAAGTCTCCCCGACTTGTTCCCGGTGATCCTACGTCCCAACCACCCGGATCCCCTCTGGATACTTGAGTTAGAAACCACTAACCCAAGATTTTGCACTATGAAATTCTTGTGAAAAACCTTCACAAGACCAAATCATACGCAATGAACATGTGACTCCCACAACCCGGGATCACACACTCTCTCACAACCGAGAGACACAATTGCAATATCAATTGAAATGAAATATGAAACACTTACCACAAAATCCTATGCCTTGAGTACAACTTACCAAATTAGGGCAATAAGGATTTTGAGGAGAGAATGTCACCAAACCGAAGCTCCACCAATAAGATTTGCGATCGAAGGCTAGGATGGAGGATGGTGACTTTGGATCAAGCTCTTGGCTTGGAAGGCTCACAATGGAGAGAATCTCTCTTGAGGAATATGGCTCAAAGAGTTGAGGGAGAGATTCTTGTGAGGAAGAGAAAGCTTTTGAATGGAGTTGAATAGCTTCTCTTTGATATCTCTAAACCTCTAAAATGGCAGCCTTGAATACTAGGAAAGAACCCCTCCAAGTATATATAGGATAGAGGAAAGAGAGAGAGAAAAACGTTTCAATTAAAGCTCCAACGGCTCTATTCTGAAGCAGACTAGTCGGTCAAAGAAGGATCACTGACCGACTAGTTCATCAACTAGTCGGTCGGTGATTCAATATGAACCGACTAACAGCTCGACAACCAAAAGATGAAGTTCCAGGAAATATGAACTAGTCGGTCTAAGAAGACTTGCCAACCGACTAGATCATCATCTAGTCAGTCGGTGAGTGTTCTTTGACCGACTAAGAGAGAAAAACAATAGGCTGGAAATAAAGACAGCTAGTCGGTTTAAGAGCAACTTCCAACCGACTAGTTTCTCAACTAGTCGGTCGGTCGTTGTGCTTTGACCGACTAACTGTAAACAGTAGCTCAGGCTAAAATCAGGCAATGATAACTAGTCGGTCTAAGAAGGATTCCTAACCGACTAGATCGTCATCTAGTCAGCCGATGACTCTTCTTTGACCGACTAATTGATCAACAGGGAATGAGCTGAAATGAGCAAGGCATTCTAGTCGGTTCAAGAGGAATTGCCGACCGACTAGATCGTCATCTAGTCGGTTGGTTCTTCTACTTGAACCAACTAACATGCACTAGAAGCCGAGGGAAGAAGCGATAGGCTTCGGGAAAGTTTCTAATGGCTTCTATGATAATCCTAGCTCTAAGATATGAGCGGAATGAAGATTATAATGTAAGTCCTACTCAAGGCTTAACATTCTATTCTATGAAGCTAGAAGACAATAAATAATACATGACGAACCGTCTTCGCAGCTTCAATCTTCATTCTTCTTGACTTCAATATTGCACCTTGAGCTTCAATGAAGCTTTAGGCACACGATCACGCGTATTGAGAAGTCTTGAGACGTCGCTTTTGATATACGTATTCTTTTGGCGACGATCTCCATAACTGCGCTCACAAATAGTTAGTATACCATATTTATATTTGCTCATCATCCAAAACCAAATCCGGGGAATTAATACTCAACATGTGAGCGCTTTAAAGATCTCCAACATCAATGCCCCCATTATAGCATTGACGCATGGGGCTAGTACATATCTTTTATAATGGACTCTAACCGGGCACCAAGCAAATCATACATGCAACCGCCAACAGAGCCATTCTATCTAAGACACCGGATGAAGCTACGGTCCTACTAGCGGAGATGGCCTCTAACAACCAACAATGGGGCGACGAGAGAGGACATTCTTCATCCTCCTTGAAGCCAACAAGCATTTATGAGGTCAAGGCCGTAGCGAAGCTTTCTACGAAGTTTGACTCTCTCCACAAAGTCGTGGAGAGATTGGAGAAGTTAATCACCGAGCCGCATGGAACTCCTGCCATATCTACGCCGGGAGGCAATATGAGCGATTGGCAAGACCAATTTTAAGTTATGTTCGTTGGGGAAAGCAAGGAGAGGGCGCTATTGAACAGTCCAATATGTTGCAGGGAGCATTGGTTATTGGGCCAACCCGACCGTGAGAAATCATCCGGGCTTTTCATATGCTAATAATGATGGAGCTTTGAATCCACCGCCACTGCAACAACCTCAAGCTCGGCCTCCACCTCCACAACCTCAATATCAACCGAGAGGGCCACCACAACAAAGCTACCTGCCTAGGCAACAAGCGGGACCATATAGGCCACCAGGCTACAATCAAGGGTGGAGAGCTCCAAACCCACCACAAGCACAACCGAGATCGGATCATGAAGCTAGGGTGGAATAATTCGTGGTGGAGCAAAAGAATATAAATGCTAGGTTGACGGCTTAACAAGATTCTCTTAATACCGTCGTGGCACAACTAGCGGAGAAACTTGCGTTGCTCAACAAAAACACTCAACAATTACCGGCTCAACCGGAGCCAAACCCACGGGGAAATACCGGCCACATCAATGCGGTGGTGGCGGTTACTACTAGGGGCGTGAAGGACACTACTCGCACCATGGTTTAAACCAAAGAGCCCGTTTGAAGAAATTTTGGATGACAAGGAGCTGGCAATTAAGGAGGAGTGCCCAAAAGAGCCGCAAGAAGGTGGAAAATCTGAAATTAAGAAGCCAAATGAGGAGCGCACCTATATGCCACCGGTGCCCTTCCCACAAAGGTTGACGAAAGCAAAGATTGAGAAGCGGCTAGCTAAATTCCTTGAGTACTTGCGGGGAGTAAGCCTCAATATACCTTTCTTGGACGCTATTGTAGAGATCCCGTCATATGCCAAGTTCTTGAAAGACTTGATTTTGGGAAAGAAGAGAAATGAGAAGATAATGCTCGCCGAGCAAGGTACTTGGTTCTCCCGGAAGAAGAAGGAGCCCACAAAATTCAAAGACCCCGTAAGCTTCCGCATTCCATGCACACTTGGAGGAGTCCCGCTACAAAAGGCTTTGGTAGATTTGGGAGCAAGTGTGAGCCTAATGCCCCTAAGGATGTTTGAGAAATTGAATACGGGGACCGACTTGAAGCCAACGGATATGCGAATACAACTAGCGGATGGTCGGGTTACTAGGCCGGTGGGAATTACGGAGAACATACCGGTCCAAGTACCGGGAGGAATTTTATTGCAGTGTGATTTTGTAATTATGGACATCAAGGAGGAGGGCGACACATCGCTAATTCTTGGACGCCCCTTCTTAGCCACCGCCGGCGTGATAGTTGACGTGAGAGATGGCACCTTGTCTTTAAATGTCGGAAACATCGAGGTAGAGCTCCATAGTCCTAAAGCCATGAAGCATATGCCCTACCAAGAGGAAGTGGATTATGTGGACCTCCTCGATGAGGTGATCGATGAAGCTATACCACATTCTATTGGCGCCCTACACGATGATGGCTTTGAAGAAGGCCAATTTTCTAGCAATGGCAAAAAGTTGGAAGACCCTCCGGATGACTCTATGGGATATGACAAAGAAGACGACACTGATGTCGCAAGAATTAGGGAGCTATGCAAGCTCTCCACGGCCAACAAATTGAAGAAAGCTCCACCGGATAAGAAAGCATCATCACCGGTGAAGGAAAAGAATGGTATAAGCTCTAGCTTGGGGGACTTATCCCCAACACTACCCATGATGAGGGGAAGCCGAGGAAAGCCCACGAGCATCAATAATTGAATCCAAGTGGCCTTCCCGGCAAATTTGACAGGCGCATCTCACATGTGCCGAATATCACGCACTAAACGAATATCTTAAGGGGTCGAGCTCAAGACCCTAAACGAGCGCTTTTCGGGAGGCAACCTGACAGGTTTTATAGTATTTTTAGTTGAATTTTACTTTTTTTTTAGATTTTTCTCAGTGTTTAGAGTCTAGAGTCAATAAAAATCGTGACAACGGGCTTTATTTTTCATGACAGGAGATGGAGAACGAGAAATCATTCATATGGAGGATGACCATGGCAAGGAAGAGTGCTCTAGGAAATCGCTCAGGCCTCAGGAGAAGGAAGAAACTGAGGGGAGTAGGAAAAATAGAGAGTAGAGCGAAAACAGAGAGCCGAGGCAGAAAACGGCAAGCCACTCGACTGAATAAACTTTTCATTCGGCCGAGTGAAGAATCTACTCGACCGAGTAGGGTACCGATCAGGGAAGATCCTACAGACCCACTCTCTGTTATTTTCTGTGATTTACAGTGTTTATTGCCACTCGGTCGAATGACTATGTTACTCGGCCGAGTGAATCTGATACCCTACACGCTTCATATTCGCTGAGTGGCCTTGCCACTCGGCCGAGTGAAACTTGTCCATTCGGCCGAATGGGAAAAGCTGCTCGGCCGAGTCGTAACTTTAGGGAGAATTCGAAAAAATTTTAAATGCCGAGCCATTCGGCCGAGTGAACGCGTCACTCGGCCGAGTGACCCAACTATATATAACCGGCGGGCGCTGCACGAATTTCAAAAACCCCAAAAACCCCAATTCTTTCTCTGCAGCGCCTGAGTCGTTCCGTATTCTCCTCGCTTCACCCGAATCCTCTCTCTCCTCGCCTGAGCTGTCCCCCACCACCGTCGCCGACCACCACGCCGGTCGCCGACGTCGTCCCGCCGCCCGTCACCGCCGACGCCGGCGCCCCTTCACCGCATTTCCCCCATTTAGACCCAAACTCCTATTTCTTGCTCATTCCTCCAATCCATACGCCCCTTAAGCCCAAAATTCAAATTAATTCTTATATATATATATTATACCCCATCTCCCCCTATATATATTGATAACATCGCTGATTTGATTGTTTGTTTTTCAGGATAGCTTGGGGGAGCTTGGGGGAGTTTCAGGATGCTTTATAGCTCCGCGGAGGAGGCGATTCTTTGCACACTTCACTTTTGGCTATCGCTTCATGCTCAGGTATACTCGTTCCATTTTATAGCACTTCGCATTTCATTTAGGTGGGTACGTCTCACGGGCTTCATGCCCCCACGACTTAAGCCACGCACTCGGGAGCCCGCTTCAAAGCAGAAGAGGTCAGGCGATCTTGGTCCCTCTTCTGCTAGGGCGGACTCCCATCCACCTAGCCCACTACCACCTACACAGCCGCCTCCTGCCTCTCCCATTCCACCACAGGCACCGCCCGCCCCCGCTATCGATGCGATGGGGATTACGTTCAGAGATGACGCACACCGCGCCAAATTTGAGCATATCTCTCATCGATCAATCGTACCCACTAGGTTTGCACACCTTACTGACTTTGAGCGCCTAGGGATACTAGAGGGGCTACTCCAGTTGTATGACAATGTGGGGTGGCGTGATTTCTTGTCGGTGTCGGTGAACACTTATATCCGTCTGACAATAGATGTCCTTAGCTCTATTGACCGGACCCCTGGAGGATGCTCCTTTTGTCTGATGGATCGAGAGTGCGAGGTCACTCTCGACATGATTAGAGCATTCTTCCAGCGGTCCACTGTCCCGGACCCAGACCATGCCTACAGTCCCACGCACATTCCACCCCCATCATTCGATACACACGCTTTTTGGACACGTATCATGGGCTCTCCCCTCGCCTTTGACCCTAGTCAGGCCAAGGCCTCCGCGATCCTCCACCCATGCCTCTGCATTGCACAGCGCCATATGGTGACCACTTTTCTTGCGAGGTATGAGCCGGGGACGATGTCGACGCCAGAGCTCTACATGCTCTACGCGATGACACGATCGCGGGCCTACGAGCGAGGAGGAGATGTTTTGGTCCCCTCCGTCGAGATTGATATCTCCAGTTGGTACATCGACCGCATCATTATTTCTGTCGGCGCTCGTACGCCCATCTGTTGCAGCGGTCTGATTACCCTCTTGACCCTTTTGTGCGGAGTGGACCTCCTAGCTGGTTTGCTGAGACCCCCGGGCCCTACCTCACTTTCCATAGATGTTATGGCCCAGATGAGGATGCTTCGCCCTTATGGTCAGCACCACTGGGTGTGGCTATACGGTCCCCACAGTGCCGATTACATGATCCTTCGGAGCCCTGCTCGGACACATATTGGACCTGTGGGCGGGGAGTGGATTTCAGCGATGGATCTTGACGCGCCTGCAATCTACACCTAGGATCCACCTGGCGGTGTCACGATCGCCAGATGTGATATGGCTCCTAGGCTACGACTTCGGGTTCAACCCGCAAGCGGACGGTGTCGAGTTATAGTATATAAGATAGTCGAATCCCATAGGGACGGTGATAGTGTCCGTGGTAATCTCAGTCTATTTCTAAATCTAGAAGTGTCGTAGCGGTCGGAGGGAAAGGTTTGGGTTGATGATTGTTGTTATGTAATATAATAAAAGGAACTAGGGCTTTAGGGGTCGCCGCTAGGATCGTTGGGGTTGATGTTGAATAGGTTCCTCACATCACATTAGGGCTAGGGAATTAAGCCCCCAATTCGTACCACTCTCGTTGGTTAGAATTGCGGGGTATTTCGGTGGCTCTCGTTGATGCAATGGCGATAGCCACCGACGTAACGATATAGTTCGTCGATGGATCCCCTCAAGGCACGATCCGGGCATGGTCACGTGCCTTGATTGGATACGCTGATTTCCCTATTCGAATCCCTAGATACCCCTTAAGAACATCAATTTCACAGACTGTGGGCATGATCTCAGTATGGGTTATCTACGGATTCGGTTGGATCTACTGAAATACAACCCTAGATCCCCAATTCGATGTAAGGATCCAGATCTACATTTTCTCCTAAAATCCTAGGGTTCACCCATCGGCCCTAGAGAGGATCTACTCACTCATGGTGATCGGAACGCACAAAAATATAGATTTCGCGTATGAAAACATTTTTTACAATAAAAGAATTTAGGGCTAAAAATTACTTACAACGAGAACGAACGAAGAACGAATCCAAAGAAGAACAAAAGGCACAAATCTTCAATTAACGATCCAGAGTTTGCTACAAAAATTAATCCAGAAATGATTCCTACAAAAATTCGCTCAAGAGCTCTCTGAAAAATCCCTAAACAAAACTAAGAATAAGCTCTCCTTCGCTGAGCCCGCAGTCGCGAGCTTCAGCTATGCAAAATCATGCACATCGCGCGTTCAACAAAAACATCCAAAAATTCCCCAGGAAGTGTCGGCCGAGTATGTGACTCGGCCCGAGTCTGAGCTGCTCGGGCAGAGGTTCCGCCCGAGTCGCTGCTCGAGATCGGGATGAGTGACTTGGTCGGCTGCTCAGGGTTTACTCGGGGGTACTCAGGGCATGATGTACGGCCGAGCAGATGAGCTACTCGGCCCAAGTCGGCTGTATCTGCAGGCTCTTCGACATGTCATGGCTCGGCCCGAGCTGCAGCTGCTCGGGCCGAGCATTTTCTGGGAAAACACAGCTGCAGCTGCTGCCTCTCTCTTTGTCAGCTCTCTTTCTCCTTTTTCTCCTCCTCTCCTCAAACAGCTTCGAGAACGCGACGAACTCCCCCAGAGCCCTGCCAACGGGCTCATGGGCAAGTCGGATGTGTCCATACCCAGGCAGGGTTCCAAATCGCTCCAAAATCCCTGAAAACTCAAAATATACTACGAAACTCGAAATATCGTCAGAAATACCAAAATCGCAGTAAAATGTGGGATTTGGACGCGGAGATGATATGCAATGCGATGGAAATATGATATGAAAATGATGTAAAATATGGACACATCAAAATCCCCCAAGCTTACCTCTTACTCGTCCTCGAGGAAGACGAATAATCGGTACGCCGGGAGGAAAACAAACTGAAAATAAGAAAACGAAAACAAAAAGAAGTGAAAAACAAAAAGAGAGAAGTAAGGGAGAAGTGCTAAGGATGATCGGTCAGATCTCAGGCCTAAAAAGTCTATCATGATGCTCTGAGTGCTAAACATGCATGCTATTGGTAATTCCAAGCTTTATATATCATATGTCATGTAATGCAGGAAAAGAATAGGGATCTACTAAAATAACACTGTCAAATCCTATAAATCTCATGCAATCCCTAGTGTCTAGTATAAAATAGTTGACAACACCCTTTCAATCAAAGATACCCAAGGAGCACAAAAGATTCACGCAACATGCAATAGAGAATAGAAAGATCATGCCATTCAGATATTCAAATTGATACGTGAAAATCCCCAAAACTAAAGTAATTCGTAAAGTTTGGGTTTTATTAAATCTCTCCGACGTGCACCGTCTCCACTCTAATGTCAAGCTCACTCATATAATCAGTCGGTTTACCCCCCAAGCTTAGCTTGAGGCGTCGCATCAATGAAAATGATATGGAATTTAATTTTTCTTCCCAGAAAGAGATATAGCTTCTTAATGTAATAACACAAGACGGTATTTATTCATTTTTTTATTTTATTTTATTTTATTTTCTTTTTTTGAATAAGAAGCTATACTTTTTATTTTTATACATGGGAAGTGAGATGCGGTAAAGTAGCTATAGGGGTGTAACCAACTGATATGTAGAGAAAAGGTAGATATGTGGAGAAGGAAGATAATGGGACACTCGGTTCACTCATAAGAGGGTGCACATCAGTTCGATAAAATAAAACTCTAATTAAACTCATATATAGCATGTGTATTTCACTTCTCTAAATGAATACTGAAAATAGCATGCAGTAATAATCACAATGTCAACAGGCATGCAAACAGAAGTGAATAAGATGATAAAAATAGGTGCTCCAAGTGTTCAGTGATGCGTGAACCTGGGTGCGTTTCCCAACATAAGTCATACTAGATCCTAATTCATGCAATTGACTTCAATTCATATCAGGTATTAAATCAGACAGATCATCAAAAGAAATACATGCATATAGACGATAAAGCTGAAATTAATCCTAATAGCATGCCAAAGAGATAAGCATCGCTAAAAACTAATAAAGCCTAGAGAGATATCATCATTCAGACCATCCTCAGCAGAAATAAAGAGAAACAGAGAGAAAGTGGGAATAGATAAAAAGAAGATGCATGCATGGGGAAAACAGAAGATATGATGCAAAATGAGAAAAAATAAAATGGGGTGGTAAAGTGGCGAAAAAGTGAAATAAAAACTGAAAATAAGAGAAGAAAATGAGAAAAATGAAAATGAAAAATAAAAATAAAGCGGTAGCGCTCATCCCCTAAGCTAAACGTAGCAGTGTCCTCACTGCTAAGAAATCGCTCGTAAGAGGTGAATGATGCTAAAAGGGTGGGATGGGCGGGAAAATAAAAATAAAAACAATGTGAAAAAAGGAAAAAAAAGGAAATAAAAATAAAAATGTGACATGATGCAATGCAATGTGGAATGATGCATGAGTGGGTCCTCCCCCAAGCTGTGGTAAAGCAGGGCCCCGCAAAGACAGATGGTCACTAAAAATAAGGGAGAGACAATAAATGGATAGACTATATCAAGCAGAGGCACCACCCTCTGGGGGTGGTGATGGGTCCCTCTGCTGTGGACCCGGGGCGGTGGGTGGCGATTCTGGTGGCTGGGACACGTGGGAAGGGCTGCAGGAGGGGTCTATGGTGGAGGAGGAAGGATCTGAAGTGTAATGGACCATGGCTGTGAGAGGATCGACTGTGGCTGACGGCTCTAGGGTGGAAGACACAGGCTCGTCAGAAACATGTGGGAGTAAAGAACTGAGCTGTGCAGGGTCAGCCACAGTAGACGGCCTAGGCGGGGGAGGGTGAGCAAGTATCACTGTAGGTGTGCCACGGTGTCTCAACAGGTCGAGAATGAAGGTGAGATCCGACTCTACCCTAGATCTGTGTGTCCTAGACTCGTGGCAAAAGTCGTAGAAATCCCGCTGTAGGTGAGAGGTCAACTCCTCGAGGGCGGTCAAGCGAGAGTCTGAGGATCGAGGCTCGGGGTGGGTACGGGTGGCATATCGGTAGGTCACTACTCGTGATAAGTGGCCTGATGCAGTCGAGGCACCGGGCCGAGTGTGGAATGTGGGCGAAGGTGAGCTAGTGAGAAAATCTGGAGCTGTCGTCGATATAGAAGTGTGGACAGAAGTCGCGACAGACTCCATGAAAACGACCGATGGTGAGGGGGAGGTGGTGCCAAGCAGTGGGTCAGAAGCCATAAGCTCTGAGAGAGGGGGGGAGGGTGGGGACAGGGTCGAGTGAGGGAGCATCCAAATCAACAACGTCGTCGGAAAAAGGTAGATCTGTGCCCTCAGGTACAGAGACATCGGCAGAAGTGATGTGAGTGTCGGGGCATGAAGTGAGGACATCCCCCGACGACTCAACGACTGTAGAAACAGCAGATACGAGGGTGGAAGCGGCGGATCCTGAAGATGTACGAGCGGGAGGAACAGGGAGACTGGCAACCAGGGCAGATATATCGAGGAGCTCGAAATCAGAGGAGTGTTGGCCGGGGTCATCGACGAGAGCCTCGACCGGTGCTCCTGGGGGCTCAAGGTCGTGAATGGGGGGAAGTGGGAAAACCTGAGGAATAAGCCAGTTGAGCTGGACAACAGGAATATGTGTCAGGTGAGGGGCATGAAGGATCATATGGGTGTCATGGCCAGTGCCGACAAGGTAGCGCCAGTGACGAGCACCGTAGTGGCGGAGAATCTGCATGTGCTCGAGCACGCCAGTGGTATGGCGTGTCGAGCCAGGAGGGCGGTGCAAGTCATCGGGGAGTGGGATACCTAACATCCTAGCGATGATGGTAAAGAAACCACCGCAGCAAATATCAGTAGCGTGGTAAGAGGTGGCTGTCTGGTAGAGTCTTTGACACAGCCAGGAAGCAGCGTCAGAAAGCATGAATGGTCTAGCGGAGCCATCCGGGTGGAGTCCACGAGGTCGGGTCATACCCCAAAGGTGGGTAAGCTCGGGGAGGGACACAGTCCCGACCTCAGGTCTACAAAATAGTGTGCACGCTAGGTGCCTCTGAGCGTAGCAAAGGCACGGGTGCATAATGCACGATGCCTTCGCCCGGCTGGGGCGATACTCTGGCAGGCCAGAAATACGCTGCCAAAGGTGCGAGCGTGAAAGTCGTCTAGGTCGTGGGTAGGGGAAAAAGCTGCCCTAGGGTCAGGGACGGCAGGGAAGTGCAAGTAGTCCTGGATCATAGCGAAAGTGACCGTGTACTCGTGATCCAGGAGCCGAAAAGTAATGCCGTCACCAGCGTCGGTGAAAGTGAGGGAGCTAAGACCCTCAAGGGCTAGTCTGGTGTATGTAGGGGCGTGCACTCCTAAGAATCGGTCGAAACCGATCGCCTGGTAAAGGTGGTGGACGCCCTGGAGAATGCCCAGGGACGTAAGGGCTGGGACGTGAACGAAAACTGTGGAGATCAGACGACGCTGGTGTAGCCTGGCATAGCGTGATCTATGTGCTCTATCGTGGAAGGTGATGCCTTGGGTGGGGATGGAAGCTGTGGGGTCATCACTAGGGGGTGAGGAGGGTGGTAGCGATGCGACATAGGTGGTGGAGGGGATAGAAGATGATGGAATGGGAGCACTGGTGGAGGGGATGGTAGCAGCGGTAGTGGTGACAGTGGCAGGGATGGTGGATGTGACAGGGGGTATGGTAGTGGAAGTGGTGCGTGCACGGCGGTGTGGACGTGAAGAGGTCGGTCCAGAAGACGGCCTCTTCCCACGGATGGGAGGGGTCGTCGATCCACAAGTGTGGACCATGGTGACGTGAGCAGAAAGATAATACGGTAAGAAAAATAGAGCGATGAAAGAGTGTACCGAGTGTGCGGGCGATGCGGGAGCGTGAAAGATCCCCCAGCTGATCCACGCTATTGCTACTGTCGTAAGAACAGAGAAGCTACCAAGTGAAACCATCAAAACGTCAGAAAATCGAATAGAAATGGGAAATTTTAGAATTAACTGTGACTCGGGGCAAGCAAGGTACTGCTCGGCCTGAGTCATGCACTCAGGAGAGGGGGGGTCGGGGCGGATTGTTGACCGAGTCGATCGACTCGGGGCGGATTGTTGACCGAGCCATGCCCTAGGGCGTGGCTCGGGGGGGGGGGGATTTCGGGGGGAAGGCTGATCGCCGTCGGGGTTTTTAGGGTGGGGGGTTTTGGTTTGGTGGCGGGGGATGAGATGGTGGCGAAGGGGAAGGAGGGGGGTTTCGGGGCGGAGTTGGGGGAGGGAGCAGATGGCAGCACCGTCGATGGCGGTGATGTCGTTGACGGCGCGGAAATTGTGATGGGAGGGGGGGTTTGGTCGACGGTGGGGGCGATAACAGGAGGGGGGCGGGGGAGAGAGGGGGGGCTTTGTAGGCGGCGGTGCCGTCAATGGATGTGGTGCCGTCGACGGCGCCCTTCGCTGTGAAGGGCAGTATGGGGGAATTAGGGGAGGCGGGGGAATAAAGTTGGGGGAAGGGGGGGAGAGAGGGGGGTGTTTACCAACGAGCAGCGGCGAAGGCGGTGGAGCTGACGGTGGAGCGGCGAAGACGGGCGGTGGGGGGTGTTGAACGAGTAGGTTAGGAGAGAGGAGCTCGAGAGGGAATTACCGGGGGGGTGGTGAAAAGTTTTTACGTTTTAAACCGTAGGATTAGAAGTAGAGGAACTGGGGTGGTTAAAATTCCAGAACGACTCAGCTCGAGCAGCAGAGCTGCTCAGCCGGATCGGGGGAAATAAAATTTTAAATAGAATGAATCGACTTGGGCCGAGTTTATATACTGCTCGGCTCGGGTTGACGTAAAATTTTTAAATGAAATACTCCCTTCGAGTCGTTGATGCTCGGGCCGAGCCAATAATTCTCCCCCCGGGTCAACAGAGTGACGTTTTTGCTCCAACTTGGGCTCCCTGTAGTACTCGACCGAGCATGTCTGTGCTCGGGGTGAGTCATATCCTACTCGGGCTGAGTCATTGTGCTCTGCCCGGGTTGACAGAGTGATGTTTTTCACCAAAAACTTCAGCCTGTAAAACTTGACCGAGTGGGATACTGCTCTGGCCGAGCTTAAGTATCAGTGTCTGTTCGACTCGACCGAGCAGCTGATCTGCTCGGGCCGAGTTTCCTGTAGCTCCTTTTCCTTCTTTCCCTTTCATTTCCTTCTCAAATCTTCAACTTCGTCATCTTCCTCCGGCTTTCTTCCGCTTATAATGTCCATGCGCATGCCCCCGATGTTTCGTCCTACACGAAACACAAACTCGTCAAAATTTTTATAATTTTTGCGATTTTACCTAAAAACATGAAATAAAAATAGAAAAATAAGAAAAAGAAAGAAGTTTCAAAAACTACAGAATTGGGTTGCCTCCAAATAAGCGCTCGTTTTCAGTCATGAGCTCGACTCCCCTTAATTTATCAGTTGTCGTTTGGCGCGCGCGGTGGTCGCGCGTCATCCTCTGTGGTGGTGCAATTCGGCGGTGTTTGACTTCCCCTTACTCCAACACTCTCCTCCATGAAAGATGTGACCTCTGATGCTAGGTGATCTATCTGACGGTGTTGAAACTACTCATCCAATACTTGGATGTACGCGGCGACCGCTTTGTTGTACGTTTGGTCGCCGTCATCGTCGATGCTTGCTTTGACCGGGTCCTTCATTTCCCCTTCAGCAGAAAAGTCTTCAATCACTTCCTCCTCCAGAAACTCCAGATAACTATCCCCTTCCACGTGGGCACGCTCCTTCATCGGCTTTTGCAGCCGGAACTCATCTTCAATATTTCCCACATTGAGGGAGAGGGTTCCTTCTCAGACGTCTATAAGCACCCCGGCAGTCGCCATGAAGGGGTGAGCGAGTATTAGCTGAGAGCTTCCTCCCTCCGGCATGTCCATGATGACAAAATCAACCGGGACGCATAGTCCTGGAGGTATCTGGAGGATCACGTCCCTCGCTATCCCTACTGGGTAGGTGATAGAGTGATCGGAGAGCTGGATTGACATGCTAGTGGGTTCCAGCTCGCTTCCTGTCTGGAGTCTTCTGAAGATGGAAAGTGGCATCAGGTTGATGCTAGCCCCTAGATCAATTAGCGCTCTGCTGATTGGCATTCCTCCGATAGAGCAAGGCACGGTGAAGCTCCCTGGATCTGGCAGCTTCTGAGGGAGATGGTTCTTGATAATGGAGGTGGAATCCTCCAACAACTTGATTCTTCCAGCCTTCGCTTCCCCGTGATGAGATACTTTAGAAATTTAGCATAAGCCGGGATCTCGATGATGGCATCAATGAATGGGATATTCAGCTGAATCCCCTTCAGTAACTCCATAAAATTGGAGTAATTTTTCTCCAACTTGGCTTGGGCGAGCCATTGAGGATACGGAGGAGGAGGCCTGGAGGTTCTGCCCTTAGATGCATTAGCGGTCGGAGGAGTAGTAGCAGGCATGACGGGAGGTGTATCCATCTTCTCTTCAATAGCGATAGGCCCTTTAGTGGCCTCAACTCTGGCATTGTCAATAGCAACTTCCTCAATGGTGGTCCTCTCTTTGCTAAGTACTGGGACCATAACCGGGTCGGTCACCCGTCCTCCTCGCGTGGTCATTGAAACCACGACGTTTGCTTGAGCTCTGGGGTTGGTCTCCGGCTGGGAGGGTAGTCTCCCTTGATTCTTCAACAACTGGGACATTTGCCCTCTCAGCTCATCGAGTGAAGAGTTGATACTCTTAAACTGGTTCGATGTATCTTGTTTGAACCGAATCTAGCCACTCATAAAAGTCTCTAACGTAGATTCAAGATTTGACTTTGGAGGAGTCGGCGCAAAATTTTGCTGAGGGGGCCGGTTGTACTGATATCCCGGCGGCCTATAGGGCCCATTTGGCCTAAAGATGCCTTGCTGTTGGCTCTGCTGCTGTTGCTGCTGCTGCTGGGAAGGAGGTGGCCTCTGAAACTGCGAAGGTTGCAGCCCTCCGCTTGGATTTCCATCTGAGAAACCGGGGTGATTCCTGGCAGCCGGATGCTGCCATTGGTTGCGTCCTTCTCCCTGGACGTACTGAACAGATTCGGATGTCTCAGCACCCTCATAATGACCCTCAGCGGGGATATACCCTGGATCTACGTACTCCTCAGCAGGATGGTAGGAGGTGCTGGGTGCTGCTGGAAGGGAGTCCAGGCGCTGCTCAATACGGGCCACCTGCTTGCACATGTTCTCTATGTGGGAGTCCAAGGGAGTAGCAACCTTGACCTCAGGGGTTCAGGTGATCACGGTCTTCTCATCGCCCCACTGCTGGGTGTTGGCAGCCATGTGCTCCAGAAGATCAATAGCCTCCTCAAGAGACTTATCCAATAAGGCGCCCTGCGCCGCCGCATCAATAATCATTTTAGTGCTAGGTTGGAGCCTGTTATAGAAGGTCTGCACTAAATCCTAAGGCTGGATTCCGTGGTGGGGGCACTGATGTTGGAGGTCTTTAAACCTCTCCCAAGCCTCGTAGAGCGACTCCTGGAGGAGCTGCTTGAAATTGGATATGGCCCCTCTGATCCGGACCATATTGATGGTGGATAAAACTTATCCACGAACGCGAGCGCGAGCTTCTCCCAGGTAGTGAAGTGGTTGGGAGGGTGGGCTCGGAACCAGTAGGAGGCCTTGTCCCTCAAGGTGAACGGGAACAGCCGCAGCTTCACTGCATCATCACTGACATCCTTCGCCTTGAATGTATCGCACTTGGCCAAGAAGGAGTCAATGTGATGGTTTGGGTTCTCATGAGGATGCCCATGGAAGGGATCCTGCTGCATCAGATTTATTAACCCCGTCTTCAGCTCAAAGGTTGCCGCCGTCAGCTGCGGTCTAAGAATCGAGGAGTTATTCCCAAAGGTAGGTTTCATGTGGTCCCTGATGGACCCGGTGCGTGAAGGAGGAGGAGGATTCTCTCCCATCTGAGCAGATGGGGATGAGCTTCTGCTGGAGGCTTTTAAAGCACATGCTGTCTTTTCGATCTCAGGATCGAACAATAATTCTCTGGAAGCCCCCTTGTGACGGGTGTTCATGCACCAACAAAGCTCAGAAAAACACCGTCAGTAGCACCGTAATAATTTAAAGAGGATAAAAATGATGGTAGGTAAGAGATGATAAGAATGCTAGCAAACTTCTCAATATAAAAATAAACTGAGATAAGAACACTATTGCCGTCCCCGGCAACGGTGCAAAAAACTTGACGCGCCTGCAATCTACACCTAGGATCTACCTGGCGGTGTCACGATCGCCAAGTGTGATATGGCTCCTAGGCTACGACTTCGGGTTCAATCCGCAAGTGGATGGTGTCGTGTTATAGTATATAAGATAGTCGAATTCCACAGGGACGGTGATAGTGTCCGTGGTAATCTTAGTCTATTTCTAAATGTAGAAGTGTCGTAGCGGTCAGAGGGAAAGGTTTTGGTTGATGATTGTTGTTGTGTAATATAATAAAAGGAACTAGGGCTTTAGGGGTCGCCGCTAGGATCGTTGGGGTTGATGTTGAATAGGTTCCTCACATCGCATTAGGGCTAGGGAATTAATCCCCCAATTCGTACCACTCTCGTGGGTTAGAATTGCAGGGTATTTCGGTGGCTCTCGTCGATGCAATGGCGGTAGCCATCGACGTAGCGATATAGTTCGTCGATGGATCCCCTCAAGGCACGAGCTGGGCATGGTCACGTGCCTTGATTGGATCCACCGATTTTCCTATTCGAATCCCTAGATACCCCTTAAGAACATCAATTCCATAGACCGTGGGCATGATCTCAGTACGGGTTATCTACGGATTCGGTAGGATCTACCGAAATACAACCATAGATACTCAATTCGATGTAAGGATCCAGGTCTACATTTTCCCCTAAAATCCTAGGGTTCACCCATCGGCCCTAGAGAGGATCTACTCACTCATGGTGATCGGAACGCACAAAAATATAGATTTCGCGTATGAAAACATTTTTTGCAACAAAAGAATTTAGGGCTAAAAATTACTTACAACAAGAACGAACGAAGAACGAATCCAAAGAAGAACAAAAGGCACAAATCTTCAATCAACGATCCAGAGTTTGCTACAAAAATTAATCCAGAGATGATTCCTACAAAAATTTGCTCAAGAGCTCTCTGAAAAATACCTAAACAAAACTAAGAATAAGCTCTCCTTCGCTGAGCCCGCAGTCGCGAGCTTCAGCTACGCAAAATCGCACACATCCCGCGTTCAACAAAAACTTCCAAAAATGCCCCAGGAAGTGTCGGCCGAGTATGTGACTCGGCCCGAGTCTGAGCTACTCGGGCAGAGGTTCCGCCCGGGTCGCATGCTGCTCGGGCTAGGGATGAGTGACTCGGTTGGCTGCTCGATGTTTACTCGGGGGATACTTGGGGCGTGTTGTACGGCCGAGCAGATGAGCTGCTCGGCCCGAGTCGGCCGTATCTGCAGGCTCTTCGACATGTCATGGCTCGGCCTGAGCTGCAGCTGCTCGGGCCGAGCATTTTCTGGAAAAATGCTGATGCAGCAGCTGCCTCTCTCTCTGTCAGCTCTCTTTCTCCTTTTTCTCCTCCTTCTCTCATCAAACAGCTTCGAGAATGCAGCGAACTCCTCCAGAGCCCTGCCAATGGGCTCATGGGCAAGTCGGATGTGTCCATACCCAGGCGGGGGTCCAAATCGATCCAAAATCCCTGAAAACTCAAAATATACTACGAAACTCGAAATATCGTCAGAAATACCAAAATCGCAGTAAAATGTGGGATTTGGACGCGGATATGATATGCAATGCGATGGAAATATGATATGAAAATGATGTAAAATATGGACACATCAGATCTCCTCATCCCTGCCGCGTACGTGCTTGAGCTGGAGGGTGCTCAGCAGGAGCCCCTCCTTCCACCCTGTCACGCCCCGCTTTCCAAAAATGTGGATGCGAGACGTGAGAAGGTCCGCTCAGACTTGAAGCTACAAAGCTGCAAGTCCGATAAGCGTCAATCAACTTTAATAGCATGTCCTTGCAATGCGAAATGAAACAAAAATAATAATAAGTAAATGAGACAAAAGAGAAATCTCCGAATATCCATAATAATAAATTCCAACATCGCAGAGAAGCCACCAGGCTAAAAGAAAGAGTCTAAAGGCCCAAAACATGGCCAATAAAAGATGACATAACAAAGTATTTGGTGCTACGCACCGACAACTAAAGCAGTCTAAACGACAACACAAACAGTCTCTACGACTGATCTCCCGTGTCCTCAAACTCCTCGATGAACGCGGGCTCTGACTCAGTGTCAGCGAACACCACGTCCTAAGTAGCAACCTCAGGCTCAGGATCTAACATGTGTCACCCAAAAGAGTAAAGGGCACATGTCAGCAAGTCTAAAAGACTTGGGCAAGGAAACTAAAAAGGAAGGTAAACTAACAACCTAGCAGTTATAGTATGATGCATAGCATGGCAAGTATAAAATGGAAGTGACAAACAAGGTAAGGTGCAAGTAACAAGTAGCAAGTATGGCATGGATGACAAGTTTTACAAGTATAAACACGGACAAGTACAAGTCAAGTAAATCACGTCAAGTGAACACGTCAAGTAAACACGTCGTGCACAGAGATTCCACCTGTTTGGCTAGAGTGGCTGATCGGGCCAACTCCTAAGCTCAAGTGACCGTTTATCTCTACCCCTCCACGTGTATCGAGCCAGGGCCTTACCCCTGAACATGTAATGCTCGCTTCTGGATCACGAGCCAGGAAGTGTTTTTAGCAAGTATGGCGTAGGGTTATGCCCGCATAGCAGGTGCCTAGCCGGAAACACGGATTTGTACAAGTATGTAGCGTGTGCTATGAATGCAACATACAAGGCATGGGTGACATGGCATGGCAAGTAGTAGTGCAAGGCGTACAGTTAAAGTATTAAACATGGCAGTTAAGATGCATGGATGACAATAAGAGCAAATTATTAAAAGTAGTCGGATCTAGCTTCGTTGTCAAACTAGATCCTGAGATTTGCGCCTAGGCGAGTATCATTTCGTTGCCTAGTCTCTTTTACGCCTACAACAAGCAAATGGCCTAAAACCCTAAGTGGCAAGTTTCACTTGCCTGACACCAAGGATGACGATCGATGAGGCACGTCACGAAATGTTAACCTACGGAGATGGGATCGCCGCCATGGCAAAACAACATTAGAACAACACTCAATCCCATCTAATAATCGAATCTATGATGTCTAATATCCATTTTTATTAGGGTTTAACAAAATCACCATGTGGTTTTTGAGAATATTAAAGGATCGATTTACTACCGTATCGTAGCGGAAGAACGATGCCGAGCAAGCACGGCAACGGAAGTACGATCCGGAGAGCTATGGCTCAAATCTGAAACGGCGAGGAAATCTTGGAGAAATGGGGTTTTGAGGGGTTTTGGGGGTTGGCCGACGGCCTAGGGGAGGTGGCCGGTGCAATGGTGGTGAGAGGGGGCTCCAGGGATGAAGGGGAAAGGCTAGGGGAAGATGGATGATGATTTGGGGAAGAAGGAGGCTCAGAAGAAATGAAAGAAGAAATAAAAATGAGTGGGGGGTTTAAATAGGCATCGTGCGGTGGCTGGGCAAAACCTAGGGTTTCGACAGCGATTAGTCGGTCAAAGAAGGGTGGCTGATCGACTAGTTTAAGAACTAGTCGGTCGGTCGTTCTATTGTGACCGACTAAGATCAAGCAGCGAAAAAGAATAAAATCTGGGAATTTGAATTAGTCGGTCTGTGAAGGCCCGTCGACCGACTAGTTTGCAACTTAGTCGGTCGGTGAGTGTTCATTGACCGACTAACGATAAACAGTAACTTAGGTAAAATTAATCGAAGGAACTAGTCGGTCTGAGAGCAAGTTCTGACCGATTAGTTTCACATCTAGTCGATCGGTGGTTGTTCTTAGACCGACTAAGAGTAAACAGTAACTTGGCTAAAAATGACTGACGTAAACTAGTCGGTCCGAGAAGAGTTGCCGACCGACTAGATCATAATCTAGTCGGTTGGTTCCCCTTCTTGAACCAACTAACGTGCACGAAAAGTGCCGAATTGAAGCGCGAAGCTCCAGGAAGATCCCTATGGCTTCTAAGATCAATCTAATCTCTAAGATATGGTCGATATGGAGCTCGTCATGAGTGACTTACCCCAAGCTCAATGATCTAAGGAAGAAGCTAGAAAATCATGACGAAACGATCGAAAACGAAAGTTACGGAGATGGAAAATCACACATAAAGAGAAAATCCACCAAAACACATATATAATATAGAAAATTCAAACACATGAAAAACCAGTCGTTACATCCTCCCCACCTTAAAATAAAGTCCGTCCTCGGACTTCCTAACATATCTAGTCTCTCTAGTAGCTATCCCAATCGCATCACATATAACTCAAACCACGTATAGATAACTAACTACGAACCAGGTAATAAGGATACACTACTCCCTATATCTCCTAGTATACATCCAATACCAAACACATCAACATATGTCGCCACACCATTCCATTACTTGAATCAAGTTTTACTATATCTAATATACATTCACCACTACTTATAATTTCACAATATATAGTTACTCAAACACATGAGAATATTTCACCATATTTTCACCTCACATACGGTCCTATAACTATATTCGCGACACGCCATATATACCATAGTCGCCAAAACTTATAACTAGGCACTTACTTACCCGTGCATGGTGCACACCCACACATGCTAACATTTCATTCATATATATATATATACCAATCATACCATTTCCAACTCAACACAACAACACACCTGGTTTAGCTAGCACACATACTTTCACACCGGCAAGTCCTTAGTAATTAACTATACCACAAGACCAACACATATAACTATCTACTGGTATAGCGACCCATAATCATGTGCGTAACATAACCAGGCACAATACCCTTATTACTATACATTCATCAACCATCGCCATATGCAACTATAGTCATACATAACAATATACTTAGAGTATACCCACTCAAGCTTGAGTGAGACTCGAAACACGTACCAGAAAACTTATATACATAACACTGTATCTATACATATTCCAATACCACACTCTAATACATTTACATCTACCAACATAACCACATACATACTAAAATATCAATCACTATATTTAGTCAGGTCACACTCACATAATTAAATCACTTTACATACCATAGTAATAGTACAGACCTCAGCACACGTATAATTATAATACTTTCCCTAATACATGCATTCACCGTATAGTCACGCACATGTAACTCATATATTCACACCATATCCTACTACTTATAATTAGTATACCAATACATCTACATATACATAGTTACGGTATGTAATAGTCGTGTATACCTCATGGTATACACGCATACGACATCCCGTAAAAGCAAGCAATACCAATCAAAATTATAATCCTATTACCATATGTATATTACGTATAATTCATGCAGCAATCCATAACTACTTACGTCTAAGCACAATACGTATCTACGTATGAGCACATACTCACATGTACACGCACACAGGTCATATAATAGGCCTACTCGCTTAACTATACGTACACCTATTATTATTGCTCCCATCAAACACATAGCTTTACCAACATATTATTTCAAGCATTATAAGCATCTCCGACTACATACGTCTCATTAAATAATCCAACACTGATTCATATACTCAAACGTTCCTAGAGTGGAATAGCTATCCTTACTCACACTTATCAATACTAACACCCATACAACTTCATAACATCATGAATAACTCTGAGTATGTATATATCACACAATAGGCAATCATTAATATACTACCGGGAGTACACTCATTCAAGCCCACATACTCAACTTAGGTACAAGCACCACGACGACATCACAAGGGTCCAATGGCCTACTAACAAATTTGGGTTGACATAGACATAGACGAGCACTAAAGCCTAAACAATAGAGGAAGACCTAGGTCGAAAGCGTGACGAGGGAAGGATCGATAAGCACGAGTTCAGATAGGACGAATACGAGGAGGCAGCTTGGTTAGGAACAACGACCCACTTGTGAATGTTTAGGTAGAGGAAAGGGAGGTGTAGCGATACTTTTATAGGATACAGAAATAAAATAGTGTAAGTAACATAAGCTAAAATACGGGGAAATTGAAAACTGCCGTACTTCAAAAGTTGGAGTCCTCATTTGTATAAAAATATTTGGAGATCGATAAAACGAGTTGTTCGAAACAAGTTTAAGTGAAATATACATAGTAAGAGAAAATGGTTTATTGGCTTATCGAAAGCTATTTTAAAAAGTAAATTATTCACATGAATATTAAGGACGTAGTTTTAGAAAATATTATACAGCAATGATTTAATAATGTTGGCAAAAGTTTTGAAATGAAATGAAAATAATTGAAGAATTTTAAACTCATGTTAAATACTTTCAAAGTCTTTAAGCCAAGAAAAACTTAAATAATCAATATTGAAACTACTTTTAGAGTAACCAGATTTTGCCAAAAAGAAATCGTTTTACACAAAGCTCTTAACATACGAGCTAACGAGCCTAGTACGGATATATAAAAATATTTGAAATTCAATTTAGTTTAGAAATTATTCTAAAAGCATGTATGGTGAACGGAAAACTTAGTAGTAGGTTTATCAAAATTCGTAATAAGCTTTAAAACCAAGTTATGGAAGGTCCAGATCAGAAAATGGTTACGAAATAGTAATTCCACAATAATCTGAAATAGGGGAAACGATGAGCACAACTTTGGCTTGTTGGAAGCTGAAATCATATGTGACTTGAAAAGTATATTAAAGGAAACGCGATGAGTCATTTGTATGACATAAATAAGAAAGGGAAAATTATAAATCGAATTGGGCAAAATAAAAGTACGGTTCAGAATAAAATTTATATAAGAAGGGACAAGGTGTTTTCATGGGTACGGAAGGTATAGGCTGGCAAAATACAATGGGTTAGTATTCCAAATTTCGACAAAAGTTTTAGAGATTTTTAAGTCAACGAAGGAGCATGAAGTATAAGTATATATATATTAAAATTTCGAACAAATTTAAACATAGGAAAAAGAAAATCGAAAAGATACTTTCAGAAGATTCAAGATTTGCAACGGAGAGGTTCGAAAATATTATACGACAGTAGTTTAATATAATATTTCGGCAAAAATTTCGAAATTCAAAGAATGAAATCCGATCAACTATAGTGTGAAAATTTAAGCCCATGCTAAATGCTTCCAAGTTTTAAAACTGAAGAGAAATTCCAAATAAATAATATTTAAAATACTTTTTAGAGGGACCCGGATTTGCCAAACAACTGATTTATACAAGATCTTAAAGTACGAGTACAATGAACCTAGGGCTGATATATGAAAATAATTGAAGTTCTATTTATCTTGGAAGATATCCTAAAGTAATCAAAATTGTAGTAAAGTTTTAAAACCAAAATACGAGAAATATTGGTTAGCAAAAAGCTACGAGATTAAAAATTTCAACCAATAGACTTCAAAATCTACGAAAGGATTTTAACTCGATCGAATAGGGAGGAATTAAATATTTAAGAAGCGGGGGGGGGGGGGGGGGGGGGGTCATCAAGAATTGCTTCTTCACAAAGCTCCGGGATATAATGCACATTGATGCACCAGAGTCAAGAGGACTCGTGCCAGAAATGTGCAAACCAAATCACACCTAACAACCAGCCTAGCAATCAAACCATATTCTAGCAAACATAACATATTCAAGCAACCAAACATATTCTAACAAACAAGACTGTCTAAGGGAAGAAGGCAACTAGACTGAGGGTTACCTGCAATAACCTCATCCACAGTCTCAGCCTCAACTACAGTCATCAGAGAAGCCTGCCTCCTCAGCGGAAGAGCCTACCGAAAAGCATGCTTCTGTGGAACAAGGGCTGCCCCACGTCTAACAGCTACGGGTGCTTTTTCGTAGTTGAGCTCTGACTGGCGCTTTCCCCAGAGCTTAGCTCTCGGACAGTCCTTTAAGGTATGCGCTGCGGCGCTACAAATCAAGCACTGGCCCAGCTTCCGCCTGCACTGTTCCTTCTTATGACCAATCTTGCCACAATGATAGCACACCTTCCGACTCGGCCCAGCTTCCGGTTCTTGCTGCTGCGGAACTCTATCCGATGCCTTCCGCAGTTGATTTGCATACCGACAATCCTTCGCCGAATGAGTAGCACCACCACAAACCAAACACTGACCTAGAAATCTTCTGCACTGCTCCTTGACGTGCCCAGTCTTGCCACAGAAATAGCAAGCCTTCAGAGTACATCCACCACCAGCTCGGGTCTGACGTCTTCTAGCCATCTAGCGCCATAGAAACGGACCAAAAATTAGACTCAAAGCTTAATGACTTGAATGTTGTAATTTATTTAATGGACATTCCGTTATTATCGTTGTTCCGTTAGTTCGCAGTCGCAAGACGGTGACCTGCATGGGCCACCAACAAAACCAGTCACGCCCCGCTTCCTAAAAATGTGGAGGTGAGACGTGAGAAGGTCCGCTCAGACTTGAAGCTACAAAGCTGCAAGTCCGATAAGCGTCAATCAACTTTAATAGTAGGTCCTTGCAACGCGAAACGAAACAAAAATAATAATAAGGAAATGAGACAAAAGAGAAATCTCCGAATATCCATAATAATAAATTCCAACATCGCAGAGAAGCCACCAGGCTAAAAGAAAGAGTCTAAAGGCCCAAAACATGGCCAATAAAAGATGACATAACAAAGTATTTGGTGCTACGCACCGACAACTAAAGCAGTCTAAACGACAACACAAACAGTCTCTACGACTGATCTCCCGTGTCCTCAAACTCCTCGATGAACGCGGAATCTGACTCAGTGTCAGCGAACACCACGTCCTCAGTAGCAACCTCAGGCTCAGGATCTAACATGTGTCACCCAAAAGAGTAAAGGGCACATGTCAGCAAGTCTAAAAGACTTGGGCAAGGAAACTAAAAAGGAAGGTAAACTAACAACCTAGCAGTTATAGTATGATGCATAGCATGGCAAGTATAAAATGGAAGTGACAAACATGGTAAGGTGCAAGTAACAAGTAGCAAGTATGGCATGGATGACAAGTTTTACAAGTATAAACACGGACAAGTACAAGTCAAGTAAATCACGTCAAGTGAACACGTCAAGTGAACACGTCGTGCACAGAGATTCCGCCTATTTGGCTAGAGTGGCTGATCGGGCCAACTCCTAAGCTCAAGTGACCGTTTATCTCTACCCCTCCACGTGTATCGAGCAGGGCCTTACCCCTGAACACGTAATGCTCGCTTCTGGATCACGAGCCAGGAAGTGTTTTTAGCAAGTATGGCGTAGAGTTATGCCCGCATAGCAGGTGCCTAGCCGGAAACACGGATTTGTACAAGTATGTAGCGTGTGCTACGAATGCAACATACAAGGCATGGGTGACATGGCATGGCAAGTAGTAGTGCAAGGCGTACAGTTAAAGTATTAAACATGGCAGTTAAGATGCATGGATGACAAGAAGAGCAAATAATTAAAAGTAGTCGGATCTAGCTTCGTTGTCAAACTAGATCCTGAGATTTGCGCCTAGGCGAGTATCATTTCGTCGCCTAGTCTCTTTTACGCCTACAATAAGCAAATGGCCTAAAACCCTAAGTGGCAAGTTTCACTTGCCTGACACCAAGGATGACGATCGATGAGGCACGTCACGAAATGTTAACCTACGGAGATGGGATCGCTGCCATGGCAAAACAACATTAGAACAACACTCAATCCCGTCTAATAATCGAATCTACGATGTCTAATATCCATTTTTATTAGGGTTTAACAAAATCACCATGTGGGTTTTGAGAATATTAAAGGATCGATTTACTACCGTATCGTAGCGGAAGAACGATGCCGAGCAAGCACGGCAACGGAAGTACGATCTGGAGAGCTATGGCTCAGATCTGAAACGGCGAGGAAATCTTGGAGAAATGGGGTTTTGAGGGGTTTTGGGGGTTGGCCGATGGCCTAGGGGAGGTGGCCGGTGCAATGGTGGTGAGAGGGGGCTCCGGGGATGAAGGGGAAAGGCTAGGGAAAGATGGATGATGATTTGGGGAAGAAGGAGGCTCAGAAGAAATGAAAGAAGAAAGAAAAACGAGTGTGGGGTTTAAATAGGCATCGTGTGGTGGCTGGGCAAAACCTAGGGTTTCGACAGTGATTAGTCGGTCAAAGAAGGGTGGCTGATCGACTAGTTTAAGAACTAGTCGGTCGGTCGTTCTACTGTGACCGACTAAGATCAAGCAGCGAAAAAGAATAAAATCTGGGAATTTGAATTAGTCGGTCTGTGAAGGCCCGTCGACCGACTAGTTTGCAACCTAGTCGGTCGGTGAGTGTTCATTGACCGACTAACGATAAACAGTAACTTAGGTAAAATTAATCGAAGGAACTAGTCGGTCTGAGAGCAAGTTCTGACCGACTAGTTTCACATCTAGTCGGTCGGTGGTTGTTCTTAGACCGACTAAGAGTAAACAATAACTTGGCTAAAAATGACGTAAACTAGTCGGTCCGAGAAGAGTTGCCGACCGACTAGATCACAATCTAGTCGGTTGGTTCCCCTTCTTGAACCAACTAACGTGCACGAAAAGTGCCGAATTGAAGCGCGAAGCTCCAGGAAGATCCCTATGGCTTCTAAGATCAATCTAATCTCTAAGATATGGTCGATATGGAGCTTGTAATGAGTGACTTACCCCAAGCTCAACGATCTAAGGAAGAAGCTAGAAAATCACGACGAAACGATCGAAAACGAAAGCTACGGAGATGGAAAATCACACATAAAGAGAAAATCCACCAAAACACATATATAATATAGAAAATCCAAACACATGAAAAACCAGTTGTTACACACCCCTTGACCATGTGATACCCCAGCCTGCACCTGCTTCGTCTGCACCTCCCGACACCTCTGTCCTCATGTCTGTTAGTGTCGGGAGTACTTTAGTTGAGTCCACCACCACCACCACCACTGTGCCCATGTCCATAGATCCCATTTCTGCGGCGAGCCCCGAGCGTTCCCCACCATAGTTGAGTGTGGCGAGCCTTCTTTTGCCTCTGCGGTGGAGAACCTTTCCTCATTCTTGTTCTCGACCCCTGGGGAGTCATTTCCTTCGCACTTCACGACCTACCCAGTCGTCGACCTCACCGTCTCCACTGCCGCTGTATTCTCTGAGAGTGTTGTGACGTTGTCCCCACGTCTGTGTCACTGACCTCTCTGCCCGCCTCTCGCTTGCCACTATTTCTGCTTCTGCTTCTGCTCCATCCTTTTTGACCATTCCTACGTCTCGACCTCCCACAGAGGCCGAGCGTCACTTCGCGAGCACATCACCACCTCCACACCACCCCACAGTCACACCTATCCTTTACGGTAGCCGTGCGAGGCAGCCCCGATCTTCACCTGTTCGATCTGTTCGACCCTCTGCTCCACCTCCCCCCGACACCCTAGTTCAGCACCTCCGTGCTCTTGAGGGGACGGTGAGTGGACTTAGAGCAGATTTTCGGGCTCTCTCCGCTACCGTTAGCGCTGTTCAGACCCGCGTCGCGTTACTTCCTGTTATTTAGGGTTGCATAAACCAGATTCTTAAGCGTCTGCCTCAGCCACCCACCTCCACCCAGCAGCCTCCATGACCACCACCTCCGCCACAGGACGGTGCTGGTGGCCCACCACCACCATAGGCACACTCTGGATGCCTTCCATATTTTTGCTGCTGTTATGCTGGATGTTTTGCGCCTGGTGATATTTTGCTCCCCCTCCTCCACACACGTTTTGATCACTTTTTGTTCATATCTGTTTATATCCTTTTTGGGAGAGAGTGAGTATTTTTGGGGACACTTACATGGTACTATTTTGATCTCTGCATGCACCATTTGTATAGCCATCTCATTTTCATTTTTATTTTCATCATGCATGCATCCTCACCCACCCCACCCATTTTTGCCTCTCAGTGTGCCACACTTTGCACATTGAGGACACTGTGCACTTTAGCTTGGGGGAGTGAGTTCTCACACACTTTTTATTTTTGTCGCCTTTTGTTTTCATTTTCCCACTTTTCTTTGTTTTTACGCTTATTTTCACCCACTTTTTCATTTTTTTTCATGCATCACGTTTTCCTTATTTATTTGAGTGTGCTGCATATGTACAGTAGTTTTTATTTTCTTTTATCCTTATTTCTTTTATCCTTTTTGCTAGAGATGAATTTTCTGTGATGACGATGACGTGGTATTAGCTTATCTCTATCTGCATATTATCTTATCATGCCATAGTTTTTATTTCAGATATCATATGCTATGTCTTTCTATGCATTTACGATAGTAACCTGCCTCTTCATGAATGAATATGGATGAAATTCTTTTATTAGCTAAGTCTGATAATTTTTATCGTATACTCTTCATAGAAAACACACCAAGCTTCATGCATTGATTGCTTATATCTGAAGTACTGCTTTCTTGTCTTATATCACTTCTTATTGCATGAAAATTGTACGCTTTACTTTCAGGTTGATTGAATGTATGCTAGGTTGATATAACTGGATTAGTTTACTTTCTGAGATTAAACTTAGTAGATTACATTACTCTTCTGAAAGTTGTCGTGCACATTCTATAGAGTGAACCGAATGTTACATATATTTCTTTCTCCACATATCTTGAGCATTATTTCTATACTTAAAATCATCGGTGAATCTCCCTTTAGCGAATCCTATATTGGCATATTCCCCCGCTATAAAATCTATGCTCCTACCCCAAAATAAATAATAATAATAATAATAATACATGTATATCTTTCTATCTTTTGATTTGGGATCACAGTTGTATATATATTGTAAAAAAAGAGGAAAAAAAGAGGAGAAAAAAAGAAAAAAAAAGAGAGAAAAGAAGTTTATACATGATCCCACTTCATATCCTTTCTCTCTTTCTTCCCTCCTTTATTTTATTTTTGTCCCTTGGAGCTTCAAAAATGGGGAATTTCTTATTGCTAGATTTGATGCCACCACGCTTATAGATAAGCTTGGGGGAGAGGGTCCAATGATGTGTGAGAGAGTGACTACTTGATTGTGCATGACAACCTAAGCTGGGTAATTTTCTATACTCGGCGAGATTACTAAAAGTTTTACGAAATCCAGGAATTGAAACTTAGCGTACGTCTCATGAAAACCACTCCTTTCTATTCTTATTGCTTCATATTGTGTGATATCTCTCTTATACTCCAAATAGAAAGCATTCAATTGAAAAGTGTGTGGTCTATGATTATGTATACCACTTTAGATGCTTCAGACGATGTTAATTCTAGAATGATTCCATATTTCATATTGTTTTGCTATTCCCGGGTTTCTATTATGAATGCATCCTTATACTATGATATCGAGATAAAAATCTTTGGCATGTGTTTTATATTCGATGTATGCTATATGAGTAAGCAAAACCCACGTCTTGAGAAAATGATCTAGCACCTCCCTCTTCGTTTCCTTATCTATTTTCTATTTCTTTTTTTCCCTTTTCCTTATTTTTTTATCCATCGGGTTCGCCTTTTACTCATCTTCCTCGAGGACGAGTAAGAGATAAGCTTGGGGGATTTTGATCAGTCTATATTTTACACCTTTTTTCTGCATGTTTTCATGACGTTTTGATCGCCCATATTGCGTTTTCACGATTTTTCGACGATATTGCGATGCTTTTCACTATTTCTTGTTTTTGTCGTATTTCAGGAAATATGGAGCGATTTGGAGCGAAAATGAGATCAGAGGATTTTCACGCACTTCGGAGTGTCACCCACGGCTTATTGGAGGACTTATTAGCGATGGAGGATGAGCGGAAGAAGAAGGAATTCCATAGGAGCGACGAGGAGGCGAAAAGAAGAAGAAATGAGCTCAGAAGCACATCACTCGGCCGAGCAAGACTGCTCATTCGGCCGAGTGAAGGATCACCCTCGCCCGAGTGAAACGGATACGTACTACGAATTTCAGACGTTTCCTCGGTCGAGCAAGGAAGTCTACTCGGCCGAGTGAGAAATCTCACTCGCCTGAGTCAGTCAGAGAAATCAGACAGAAAAGAGCCCAAGTTACTGGAAAATCTGAGAAAGCTCACTTGGCCGAACGACTACTCGGCCGAACGAGGAAAACTACTCAGCGGAGCCACCCCGAGGGACAGACCCCTGAAAACCACGAAGTTACTGTTTTTTACAGGGTTTGTCACTCGGGCGAGTGACAAGGGTCACTCGGCCGAGTGACCCTTTCCGACTACTGCTAGGAATGTGAATTCTGGGCTGCTCAGGGGCAGTTTTGTCACGATTTTTTGGACGATTTTGGCTTGTATTTAAACCTAGTTATTACCCTAGTTTTAGGAGAGACTTGAATTATTTTTTAAAGACTTCTATTAGGTTTTAGATGGCTATTCTTTGGAGAAATCTCAGCTGGAGATCATTGGCTACAATGTTGGTTTGTTCTTTCTTGTTAAAAAACTCATTTTTATGAATTGTTTCTTATTTGCAATGAATTGTGCATGATTATTATTGTTATTTCTGAGATTTTCTCGATGATTAGTGAGTAGTTCCGTCATTCTAGGGCATGTGGATGAACCTTATGGACCCGATCTTTGAATTGTGATGAATTTATAGATTTGTTGCTAGAGTTGACAATGGTTAGGTTGTGATCGATTTATTCCGAGTAGCTAGGAATTCATATCGATTGGGATTTGCAAGAGATTGAATCCCAATTGATAGGAAGGCCTAGATATTCGATTTAGATTGATAATTGAATTTATCTAGATTTGGTTTGCAAGAGATTGGGACAAAGCTAGGATTTTTAATTATAAATCTATATTAATATTCGTTTGCAAGAGATTGGACGAATATGAACTATCATAACCTAGATCGTAGCTCGAGTTTGCACGAGAGTGGGCTCGAGATGCGATTGGACAATGATGTCGATCTTCACGCTAGCGGCTTAGGGTAGGGTTTGCACGAGAGTTGTAACGACCACTTTTCGATCGTACTTTGTTCGTGCACGTAATTATTTTAGACCTTGTTTGTTTGTGAACACTTTAGTGTGATATGCCGTTGTGAACGTCTCTGAGAGTATTAAATAGTGGCACTAATTTGGAACGACATTTCTCGGGTCGTTCTCCCACGATTTGACCTTGTTTGAAGAACGTCACGATTTTCACTTTTGTCGCGAGGCCTTTCTATTTTTAATTTCGCTTCTCGACGTCAAAATTATGATCCGTCTTCTCTGCCTTCCTTCTCTCATCGGTGTGGTCACCCCAGTATTTATTTCACAATTTTAGGGCTCCGTTTGACCCACTTCCACTTGTCCCCTACAACTATAGCTTGACCCATTAATGTTATTGCAAATCTCTTCCTAAATCACCCTAGTCAACGGGGCCCACTTCTTTGTGCTTGCACCCTTCAGCATGAGAGAGGAACCGGCCCATTCAATTCTTTCACAGGCCGTTTACAAAGAGAGAGGGGTGGGTTCCTTTTATTATAGATAATAATAATTTCTATACAAAACCTTAGCTCAAGACCCCCCTATCCCACGTGACCCAAGCCCATCATCTATTTAAATGACCGGTCACATAAGTATTTTACAGCAAACCCTAGCAACTATTTTTTTAACACAAACCCTATTTTATTCTCCCAAGCGCCGCCATAGCCCTTCGATTCAGACTTCATCACGCAAACAACAGGCTTCTTCTTCCCCTTCCGAACAAAACCCGACGCCAGACTCCTCCACCCTCCCTCCGACCTGACCGCGGCACCGTTCGTCGCCCATACGAGCGGCAGTCGCTCCGAGACCCCATCAATCCCCTCCGATGATCAGCCCCCTCTCACCGGCCCATGCTCCACTTGAAGTTCTCCGCAGCTGCTGTGAACGCTGCAGCAGCGGTAGCGCCCAGCACCGCCGCAGTCGCCTGTCGACGATCCCCTCCGGCGTCCGCGATCACCCCGTGGTCCACCCAACGCGACTGCAGCGATCTCCGGCCCAGTTCTTCGCTGCGGCCTACCTCCGATGCCCGGTGTCTGCTCTCCTCCAGCGACAGCGCCCGCCTCCTCTTCAACCTCCCCACGCCGGAGCTCCAGCTGCCGTTAGCCATACCCACGCCGTCTCCACCTGCATGTGCTGGTAAGCGACGTTTTGGTTAATACTCGGTCAGTTCACTCCATATTAATTAGTTGCTAATATGAATAAGTATAAAACTGTTAATGTATTATTTCATAAGATAGTATCAGACCCTAACTTTAGTCTTTTGGTTATGGTTTAGAAACATTATATGGTTATGTTTGCCACATGCCCTACTGCTGGTTGTCTAGCAGCAGTACACCAATATTAATAGTGCTTACCCTACATAGGTTGTTGAGTAATGCATAGATCTTGATTTGAATGAATAAAGCAACTTCATTTTTTATGCCAAGTTATTATCAGTAAACCTTAATAATAAGATACCACATGTTAATGGTAGATTGGTTTAAGTGTACACACATTATTTTGCTAGGGTGAGCCTGTGAACCGATTGTGGGTTATAAGTATTATATAGGCATAGTTATATAAGTTTATTCTATTGTAATATGTTATAAGTGGTTATAGTTTAATTTTAAAAGTATAATAATGGGACTGTATGATAACATTGCATTAAATAAGTAGACTTTAATGTTATTAGCTATCGTGATTAACTTAAATAACACGAATCCATGTGGCAGATGTACTACGTTATTCTTCACGACACGTTACCATACCGAGCCGACGCCACTACCTTACACAATACCGGAATCCAACCCATGGCGTCGCTACCCGACGCCAGTGTAGCTCTCGCGTCATGTGAGGATAAGTTTCTGAACACTTAGGACCCCCAACCCATCCATGTTAATCAACTAAAATTTGGTAATTTCGGATGGTTATGATTCACTAATCAAGATAACTTAATTTGAGACTGTAGGCTGGTGGACTTGTGCACATAGGTTGTTTGTGACTTGTGGACTTTTGGACGGTGTTTTCAGGCGTCGGATTTGCAGGCAAGTGAAACTTGCCAACTTTTGCGTAGGGCCATGTTTTTAGGCCACTTCCTTGCTTCTAGCGTAAAAGAGAGTAGACAGTGAAATGATAGCTGTCTAGACGCAACTTTAAGATCTAGCTTGACAACGAAGCTGGATCTGTCACCCTGCCATGTCATTCATGCATTGTTAACTGCCATGTTTAAATTCCTTATCTGTACGCACTTAAACTGTTATCTGCCATACATTGCATCTTACATGTCATCCAAGTTGAATGTTGCATTCGTAGCACACACTACAAAATACTTGTACTTCCTTGTTCTGGCTAGGTGCACCCCTATGCCATCATGAAAAACACTTCCTGGCTCGTGATCCAGAAGCGAGCATTCCCGTTCGGGGGTAAGGCCCTGGCTCGATACACGTGGAGGGGTAGGGTTGAGCGACCACTCAGCTTAGGAGCTGGCCCGATCAGCCACTCTAGCTGTAAGGCGTGAACTCTGTGCACGACATGAAAACGTGACTTGTGAATGTTAGTAGTTGCTACTCTTGTCATGCCATGCTAGATGCTTGTTGTACTTTACTTTACTTGTTGCACTCATGCTATATCTGTCATGCCATTGCATCATGCTAGAACGGCTAGGTTGTTTACTTTACTTTCAGTTTCTTTGCACAAGTCTCTTGTAGACTTGCTGACATGTGCCCCTTGCTCTTTTGGGTGTCACATGTTAGACCCCGAGCCAGAGACCGTTGCTGAGTACGTGGTTGTTGCTGACGCTGAGCCTGAGTCCATGTCTACCCATGAGGAGTTTTATGGACACCGGTGACCTTCTTAATGACCTTGCTGAGCTTCCTTTTGTTTTAGGGTTTCTGTTAGTTGTCGGTGCGTGGCACCTTTACTTTGTACGTTGTACTTTTGTTGGCCATGCTGGGGCCTTGTAGATTCTTTTCTTTTAGCCTGGTGGCTTTTCTGTGTTGTTGGAACTTATTTATGGATATTCTGAGATTTGCTTTTGTCTCATTTTCCTTTATTATTATCTTTGTTTCGTATCGCATTGCAAGGACCTGCCACTTAAAGATAATTGACGCTTATCGGACTTGCAGCTTTGCAGCTTCATGTCTGAGCGGACCTACTCACGTCTCGCCTCCATATTTTTGGGAAGCGGGGCGTGACAGGTTTTGTTGGTGGCCCATGCTGGTCCCTCTTGCAACTGCGAATTATCGGAACAACGATAATAACTATGGAATGTCCATTAAATAAATTGCAACATCCGAGTCATAAGCCTTGAGTCTAGTCGTTTTCCTATGTCACTAGGTGGTAAGAAGACTTAGTTAGACATCTGTGCTTGCTAGTTAGAGGCCCCTGAGTGTTAGTTAAAATCCCTGCTAGGAAATTGATTTAATCGTCGTAGGAGTTACTGTCACGCCCCGCTTCCCTAAAATGGCAGGCGAGACGTGAGGAGGTCCGCTCAGACGTGGAGCTGTGAAGTTGCAGTCTGATAAGCGTATAAAATTCAATTGGCAGGTCCTTGCAACGTAATACGAAACAACGATAATAATAAGGAAATGAGACAATAAGCAATTTATTAAATCTCAGAATATCCATAAAATAAATTACAATATCACAGAAAAGCCACCAGGCTCAAAAGGAAAAACTAAGGCCCAAACATGGCCAACCAAGTACAACATACAAGCAAGGGTGCCACGCACCGCCAACTAACAGCAAACCTAAACAAAGGAAGAGAACACAAGCGGCCTCTAAGACAGGTCACCAGTGACCACAAACTCCTCCTCGGCAACCATGGGCTCAGCGTTAGCAAACACCACGTCCTCTGTAACGGCCTCTAGCTCAGGATCTAACATGTGCAACCAAAAGAGAGAGTGGCACATGTCAGCAAGTCTAAAAAGACTTGGGCAAGGAAACTGAAAGGAAAGTAAACTAACAACCTAGCAGTTATAGTAAAATGTAATGACATGGCAGTTAAGTATGATGCAACAGTTTAAAGGAAGAGACAAGCATGCACGATGTAGCAAAAGATACCAAATCACTAATTCATGATTCACTTATCACGATTATCACTTATCACGAATCACTTATCATGATTTTCACTTTGTGCTCAGAGTTTCCGTCTTTTGGCTAGAGTGGCTGATCGGGCCAACTCCTAAGCTCAAGCGACCGTTTAACCCTACCCCTCCACGTGTATCGAGCGTTGGGATTAGCAACACACTAGCTCGCTTCTGGATCACGAGCCAGGAAGTGTATTTGGCATAGGGGTGCACCTAGACTTGATCACTGTGTTGGAGTCAAAATCCTACTCGCCGCAGCTTACATTTTAAAGTAGCGTGTGCTACGCAATCACGATGAACAATCAATGTATGAAATGACATGAACAGATATTCGTGTACCGTTAATTGAAATTAAACATGACATACAAGCATGATGAAGGTGACGGATCTAGTTTCGTTGTCAAGCTAGATCAAGGGCGTCTATGCAGCTATCCTTTCACTGCCTAGTCTCTTTTACGCCTACAACAAGCAAATGGCCTAAAGCATGGCCTAAAACACTAAGTGGCAAGTTTCACTTGCCTGGCACCATGGATGACGATCAACGAGGCACGTCGCACAAAAGCTAATCTACGGGAATGGAATCGCTGCCATGGCAAAACAACATTAGAACAATAACCAAAACCAGTTTAATAATCGAATCCTACGACGTCTAATATCCATTTTTATTAGGGTTTCAATAAAATCACAATGAGGGTTATGAGACTATTAAAGGATCGAACACTACGGTATAGAAGCGGAAGATCGATGCCGAGCAAGCACGGCAACGGAAGAACGATCCGGAGAACTACGGCTCAGATCTGGAAACGGCGAGGAAAGCTTGGAGAAATGGGATTTTGGGGGTTTTGAGGGTTGGAGGCGGCCTAAAACATGAAGGCCGGCCTAAATGGAGGGTGAGAGGGGCTCTTGAGGAAGGAGGAAGGGCTAGAGGAAGGTTGTGGAAGATCAGAGGTCTAGGGGAAGGGAAATGGCCAAGAGAAGTGAAAGAAAGAAAAGAAAACGATCGGGGGTTATTTAAAGGAAAACTACGGCGGCTAGGGCAAACCTAGGGTTTCTGGGTGATTTAGTCGGTCAACGAAGGGTGGCTGACCGACTAGTTTAGGAACTAGTCGGTCGGTCGTTCAACTGTGACCGACTAAAATCAAACAGCGAAAGAAGGAAGAAATCTGGGAAGTGAATTAGTCGGTCTGTGAAGGCCCGTCGACCGACTAGTTTGAGACCTAGTCGGTCGGTGAGTGTTCATGGACTGACTAACAATAAACAGTAACTTAGGTAAAATTAATCAAAGGAACTAGTCGGTCTGAGAGCAAGTTCTGACCGACTAGTTTCACATCTAGTCGGTCGGTGGTTGTTCTTAGACCGACTAAGAGTAAACAGTAACTCCTGAATAGTTGGTTTAATGAACTAGTCGGTTCCAGAAGAGTTCTTGACCGACTAGATTGGAATCTAGTCGGTTGGTTCTCCTTCTTGAACCAACTAACGTACACGAAAAGAGTCGATTCGAAGCGCGAAGCTTCGGGAAGGATTCCTATGGCTCCTAAGCTCAAACTAACTCTAAGATATGAGCGATATGAAGCTCGTCATGAGTGACTTACTCCAAGCTCAACGATCTAAGGAAGAACCTAGAAAATCACAGCGAAACGAACGAAAACGAAAGCTACGGAAGGGAAAAAACACATACGGAGAAAATCCACCAAGACACACACACACACACACACACACACACACACACACACACACACACACACACACACACATATATATATATATCTATTCTATAAAACACAACCTTTTTTGAATTTTGTCTCAGTCATAAGTCCAGTCATATCTTTGTTTGTCCCAGTCATCAAGGATGGGTCCCACAGTCACTCTGATGAAGGACCAGGATGAAGCCACGTACGCAGCATGTTATCACATTGGGATGCGCTCACATCCTTTTTATCTTGGGGGGAAACTCACAATTGGGGGGGAAACAAAAAATTTTGGGGATGTGCTCGCAGCCTCTTCATCTTGGTGGAAACTCACAATGGGGCAGACTCAAAATTTTGGGGGGTGTGCTCACAACCTCCTCATCTTCACCGTCATCAGCATGAAGAAGTCGGGTTTGGGGAACGATGGAGGTTGTCGGTAGATCGGTGAGCTCAGCGAGGAGGCAGTAGATCATGGAGAGACCGATGGATGTTGTCGGAGGGACCGATGGATGTTGTCGAGAGGGATGCACTCAGGATGTTGTCGAGATCGGAGGGACCGATGGATGTTGTCGAGAGGGATGCACTCAGGATGTTGTCGAGATCGGAGGGACCGATGGATGTTGTCGAGAGGGATGCACTCAAAATTTTGGGGGATGCGCACGCTGTCGGAGGGACCGATGGATGTTGTCGAGATCTGACGATGAAACTGGTAAGATTTTGATGCTTCAAAGTTAAGATTTTTATGAAAAATTGATTCTTTTTCCTCTTCATCTTCACACTCATCAGCAAGAAGATGTCGGGTTTGGGGATGCACTCAGGATGCGGTAGATCATGGAGAGTATGAGGGACGCGCTCGATGTCGGAGGGAACGATGGAGGTTGTCGAGATCTGACGAGGAAACTGTAAGATTTTGATGCTTCAAACAACTAGATTTTCCACATTGTTTCCCTGAAAGTTGAAATTTTTATGAAAAATTGTTTCTTTTTCAGAAATTTTAGCAATTCTCTCTACAATTTTGGGTTCGTTCTCTCTATAATTTCTGTGTTTCCAAGTTTCGAGAGTGAAGAGAGTATTTTTGCTTTTATTTCTCACTATTTTCCTGATATATTGTTATTCTTGGAATTCTGCAATTTGATTCATTGTGATATGAAAATGTGTGTCATGGAATTCTGCATGTATTTTTGCTTTTATATATGCCACATTGAAGGTTTTGGTTGTATAGAAGCGCTGGAATTTGAATGATTTTGACATCGGCAAGGAATCAAGCTACATCCGTTTATATCTCTTTTTCAGAATGAAATTTCAATCTACTTATTTTTAGGGCTATAATAGTATGACGATGATGTTAAATTTGTTGATAAATAACTTGCTTTCCAGCATCCAGGTTGGCATGTTTGATTTGGCAAGGCAGCCACATGCTATAGCCAAAAGTTCATATGCATGATATATCAAATATCAAATATTAGCTTAATTCCTTTAAATTCTTAAATCTTTGAAATATCTAGCCACATGCTAAAGAAATTTCTGAAATCTTTGATAAGCAACATCAAATATCTAATTAAACTAATGATAAGAGCCTCAATCAGATTTTATTACATTACATATCATTCTCTATCATTCTGTTCTTACCAATAATATAATTCTTATGCGCCTTAATTCCATTGTTTTATTGATAATGTTGCTATTTTGGATATTTCTTTAAGTGTGGATAATTTGGGGTCTCTTGCTATTTTCTCTATAAATATATATAAATCTATGTTGAAATGGTACTGTTGCTAGCTTTGGATATTTGTGGTGGTATATATAATTTGGGGACTGCTGTTATTTTCTTTGTAAGTTTAAGAAAATCTTTGTTGATTTGGTATTGATGCTATTAGTGGATATATGTTGAAGTAGTGTTGTTATTTCCTCTATAAATATAGGCAAATCTTAAAAGGAAATTTTTATAGTTGGTTTATTTGGATAATATCGAGTTCTAATATCGAGTTTGATAAATTCCAGTATCAACATTGAAGATTTTAGGTTCCAATTTTTGATACATCAACATTTTTGGCAATGGTATTGGAACCTAAATCTTTAATGTTGATGAATTCATCAAGATTTAGGGTCAAATATTGAAGATTTAGGCAGTTTTGATAAATTCATCACATTGAAGATTTAAATTCCAATGATTGACTACATTTTTATAATTTCCCGTATATAAGTTTGTATATAAATTTGAATTGATTGACTCCAATATTTTTCTTAATTTGTGCAATTGTTGTTGCTTTGCATAATAACATTCAGGAGAATGAATTTCTGTGGGAGGCTTTTCCTAATGCGAGCAATTGTTGTTGCTTTGCATAATAAATGGCAGTGATATTACTAAAGTCGAACTGAGGGTGCTAAATTACTTTTTTGGCATAGTGATTTATAGCTCTAATGCCATTTACATGAATTTCATCCCTATCAATTCTTTTCTTTTGTCTAGAGATGATGTCATGTGCTACTAATTCAGCAAACAAAGCAATGAGTTCGCCATTAAAAGAGAAGCATGTTTGATACAGAGATGTAGGATGAAACTGTGAAATTGGGGAGGCAACTTCTCATGTGGAGGCCCCTTAAGTTTGCCCCACACATGCTGTATATATGATGTGACCAGAAGATTGAAGCTAACATTGGGAGAAATTTGGGGAAGTTCTTTCCTATCAGGTTCGCATTTGGTGAGCACCTGCAGGATTGCATTTTGTTTCAGGTAAGCATTTCAGGTAAGCATATCTATCATGAAAATTGGGGAAGTTCTGTCCTAACAGGTTTGCATATTATACATGTTTGCTTCCTAACAGGTTTGCATATTTTGGTTAGGAAGAAGAAAATCTCTCCCCCTCACTAGCTTATACTTATTTTTATGCATATGATAACTGCAAGCTATTGAGCACATTTTTGATGGTGGAATTGGGAGGAGAATCACTAACTATGATCGAAATTAGGAGAGATCATGTGGAGAAATTTTGTGATCTGTCCCACAAACAAACATACAACATTGATATATTTTCCTTTAAACATGTTTAAGGTCTCCATTTTGTAAACTATTATTTGATATAATCATAGGCATATACAAACATAGAATCAACAAAAGAAACACGCAACAAAACCCATTCCCACAAAATAATCTGAAAAGCAACAATGAATCAACAAAGGTTGAGCAGCTGATTATGGAGTAAATAACAGCAGTAAAACTTTAAACCTTGGCTCTTGCAAATCGCAGTACAATAATTATGTTACGCCCTCAGAAAAGAATAACAGCTTAACATTAACAAGGCTACTAATTACTTAAAGGCAGCTCTCCTACAATATCATCATAATGAATAAACATAAATAGAGCATTTTTGATATCTCCAATTAATTACATATAAGTTCAAATTATAGAGTTTGGATTCATCATCCTCATCCAAATATAACAAAAAATAGTTTTCTGTTACAAATTATTAATTTAGGAACCTAAATAGCAGCAAAGGGAAAAATAAAATAACAATGTTTCCAACAATTCCATTCCAAGTGTTAAGTGTGGCTGAACCGTGCCCATATAATCATGTATCAATTTTTTTCTTTGCAGATAGAAAGGGGCTTCCATTTCTTTAATATGTGTAATGTTAATTTGCAGGTCAAATTTTTTTAAATAAACCACAACAGACCTCATCTTCATCTTCTTCTGTATATGAACCATGACCCTTACAAGGAGAAGCTTCATTAGGTGAGAATTTTTTCCAACAGTATGAGAAGCTTAAAGTTATTGTCTTTCCCCTCATTTTTCCAACAAAATTTTTGTTTTTATGTTCTTTGTTTCTTGCTTCATAAATCCTCTTCTATTATGCAATAAAATTTGTACCAAGGAATTTTGTAGTGTGCAAGAACATTTTTCAAGCTTTCAGTGCAAATCTTTGTGCTAACTATTAACATTTGTACCAAGGAATTTACTGCATTTGGGACGTTTTCTTTTGTGTGTGTTTCAGGCAAATTGAGGTTAGTGTGTTTTGGAAGTCATTCTCTCTAAAAAAAACTGTTTTTGCAAGTCATTCTCTCTCAAGAAGTAGGTGAGTACACACCCCCACCATTAAACTTTCTATCTGAAAACCCCAACATTCTCTCTCAAAAAGCTATTTTTGCAGGTCAAAAGACTTTGTTTTCAAGGCAAAAAGCTGTGCTCAGAAGTTGATGTTTTATGTTCAGTAAAAATCTGTGTTTTCATGGCAAAAAAACTGGGCAACAGTTGGTATGATATTTTGTGTTCAGATTTCATTTGTGTTTATGTTGCAGTATTGATTTTTTTCTCCTTTTGCAAACGTGTGTGTGCGCAGGGTGTTTGTTTGCATTTACTCTTTTAATTGTGTTAACGTGGGTTTGTTTACAGTATACATGGGTGCAGTGCTTCACATTTGCAAAAAGGGAATGATGTTTTGTTGATTGACCCTGCACAATGGATAACATAGATCCTGCACCCACAGGTTTGGTAAAGGGAAATGATGTTTTGTTGAATGAGACTGCACACCGGTTTGTTGATCCTAAACAAAAATGTGGGTTCCTTCCGCGTTATTGATTTTTTCCCCTTTGCCTAGAAACTATGGTGTTTGTTTCTCCTTGGTGTTTGTTCCTCCTAATAAATACATTTTAACTCAGTTTTTTACTGTGTGATGCCTTGAACATAAGAACCCTGCATAAATACTATTAACTTATGGCAAATGAAAGCATAGAGATTGGGGTCAATTTTCATGGTGTTTAGGTAGTCCTAATTGTCTGCGTATCAACCCTAAAATAGGATGGGGAAAATATATAATGCAACCGAAGGCAGTTCATTTGAAGTATTTGTTACCACATTTTACGAAATCTAAGTTAACCAAGAAACAAAAATTTAAACCCGTGCCCGTTGCGCAGATTTTGGGTAGGCCTAATTGTCTGCGTATCAACCCGAAAAATATGATGGAGAAAATATTTGGTAGGCATATCAACCATCCACTAAAGCATAATCTGTGTTATACATATTAACCAATAATTTGGCTACTTATGGCTAATTTGGTAACATATTAACCCAGCATAGAAACCAATAATAAATTTGGCAACTTATGGCAATAAGCTATTATTAGCATGAATTATGCCAAATTATTGGCATAAAATCCCAGTAAATTATTTGGCATAATTCGTGCTAATAATTCATTGACACTAAATTCATAGCCACTAATAATTCATTGACACTAATAATTCATTGACCCTAAATTACCTGTCATAATTCATTCAGAAAAATTTCTATTCATCGACACTAAATTAACTGGCATGTTAATAATTCATTAACACTAATAATTCATTGACACTAAATTAGCTGGCATAATTCATGCTAATAATTTAAGCTGTTATTACCATGGTGTTTGTTTGTCTCCAAATAAATTAGTTATTAAAAGCTGTTATTAGCATGAATTGGCATAATTCAAACATTCATGCCAATAAATTAACCTGCTAATTCAATCCATTAGGCAAATGCATGGAAATAAATTAGCATGAATTATGCCAATAAATGTTTGGCAAAAAGCAGGTATTTATCCCCATAAATACATATGAACACTGCCTGCCCTGAACATTATTATTTCTCCCCATAAATAGATTTTAACTCATATAAATTTGTAATCCATGGTGTTTGTTTCTCCCCATAATCAGCAAACATGCAAACATATGAAAATTTGTTATCCATTGTTAACACAATAATTGATTACAACTTCCACGTTAACTGACAAACATATGAAAATTGATAGAAAATACGTTAACTGATAATGTGTTAATGGCCTACATTGTAACTCATTTGAATGCATGTGGTTGCTAATTATTCAGAGTAAAGAACCTGAGATGATAAAATCATGTTGATGTTTACTGATAACTAATTAAAAGTTGTTTGCATGGTGTTTGTTTGAATTTCCCCTTTTAAAGATGTGTGTGTGCATGAAGACTCTGTGGATGTTATCAAATATATTTGTTTTGATGTTTGCAGGGGTTTCCACAAAATTGCTGATAACACTGTGGACAAATTTGCAGTTTCAAAATTGTTGATAATATATATTTGATGTTTCCACTAAATTGATTAGCCAAAGTTAATGTTTATTACTTCAAACACTTTTTGATTAATCCACATATTTTGAAACCTGATCATGTTGATGTTTAACTAATAAAGAAGTGTGCATACATGGTGTTTGTTTGATGAAACTGTGGATGTTATTAGTAATGAAGCAAATATTTTTTTTAATGTTTGCAAGGGTTTCCACAAAATTATTGATAACACTGTGGATATATTTGCAGTTTCTCAATTTCGTTGTGTTTTTCTATTTCCAGATTTGTTCATGGATATATTTCGTTAAGGTTTATAGCTTTGATCTATGGTGACCCGCAATTAGTAATTTGATATATTTTCTTTTCTAATTTTTTTCTTCTATAATCTATAATTTTGTTTTCTAAATACAGGACACACGCCCATAGGTATCATCTTGAAAAGTCTTGCTGTCAAGAAATCAATGGCGAACCATGCTTAATGCTTGAGAAACTTTTGAGTTTGGATGGTTTTTTTTTGTTGGTTGTGTTATGTTGCACTGTGTTGGTGTTTTTTAGTGTGTGAATATGTGGTTTCTAACTCTATGAACGAATGAATGCCTTTCCTTTTAGTTTGTGAATAAATGTTGGTGTTTTTTGTTGTGTCAATATCTGTAGGTTTACAATGGAAACCTAAGAATCGATACTCTTGGATAGGAGTTTTTGGTGTCTCAAATGCATTCGTTAAACGTGCTATCCTTTAATACTCAAACTTTGTTTATCAACATTACGATTCTTTCTCTTGATGTTGGTATCAATATTTAATTGTATAGTTACTTATAAGTGTGTTTCACCATTAATTCCATAATTGTCTTTAAGCTATCACCTCTAAATATAAGCTATCATTTTGTTGTGACCTTTGAAGCTCTGTTGCTCAAGTCATCCTTCCTTCCAAACAAGTACCAAAGAAATGCAAAATACATTCTGTTAATGAAGGAAATGCCATAAATTGGGATGGACCAACAACAAAGTCTGCATGGTCCATTTTATTGCCTTCATTTCTTTTGTAGTTTTATTGCTGTGCTTCTTACCATTCACATATTTGTAGGTATGTGGAGAAATGCAAGTTTCCCAATGATGGTTCTTTAGCAAAGTCGTTGAGATATGTTGGAAGGTACCTGCCATTACACCATCAAAAAAGTGATAAAATCACTTTATGTTCCCTGTAAAAGTTTATGAAACTCGACATAATTTTGTCTACATATAATCGGATATGTTAGAGACGTGACTAATAACTACTGGTAGAGTTATTTTTCATATATGAAATGGTCATTGGTGCTATCTCTCTTCAATTTTTGATAACTTGCATTTGTGACTCCTACGTTACGGGTACTAGCATATGGAAGTTATAGTTAAACTGTACAATTATCAATTGGAAAAAAACGCAAATGTTCATTTGGCAATTTAAGTATGTGTGGATGCATTTGATGCATTTGACACAAAGGGGTTTCGACCCTTTTATCATTTTATATAATCAATGCAATAAAGATCTTTTTGAACTATTCCTTTTCCCCCATTGAGCAAGTGGTTCGTTGTCTGTCGAATGTTCTGTTCATTAAGAAGACTTATCGAGCTTGTTCATGAACATGTTCAGGAACATGTTTGTGAACACACAATCAATCTTGTTTATGAACATATTTTCAATCAAAAAAAACGAACATCAATTTTTTAATTAGGAATAATAATATTTAAAACATAATCGCCAATGACTAAATCAATTAAATAAAAGGACTAAATATTTGCAGGACAAAAACAAATAAATCCAGCATAATAGCTCCATAAATCCCATTACAGGCATCCATTCCAAGCATAGTAAAAAATATAGTATTTGTCTAAATTTACTATTTTTGGTACATGTTCGTTTACGAATACTTAATTAGCTTATTCATGAACATCACTTAACGAGTTTGTTCACGAACACTTAAGGAGCTTGTTCATGAACATCACTTAACGAGTTTGTTCACGAACACTTAACGAGCTTGTTCATGAACATAAATGAACGAACACAATTATGTTCAAGCTCTGTTCATTTACTAATCGAGCTCTAAAAATCTGTTCAAGCTTGTTCATTAAGCTTCCTGACGAACGAACGTAAACGAACATGTACCGAGCTTGTTCACGAGTAGTTCGTCGAACGTTCTGTTCGTCAACAGCCCCTACCCATTGAGCAAGTGGTTCGTTGTCTGTCTACAGCTGATGTCCACTGAACATTGCTTTATGAATGCATAATTTTGTACCCTGCAATAAGAAGCGCCCAAATAGAAAACTGCTATGTGTATGAATACTATTCTTTCTCTAATTGACAACTACATATGTGATAGCCATAGGATAATGACATGTATCTGCAGAATTGAATCATTAGCCATATTAATTTTATAGGACTCTGGTTGTTGTGCCTTATGTGACAGTGTTGAAGTTTTCCATATGCCATTCTTGATGGAACAAGCAATGGTCAAGCTTTTACATGTTAGCAATTGGTATGAAAACTGTACAATCTGTTCCAATAAGTTATAATCAGCATTGTGTTGTGTTCAGTAGTGATTTTATCATATGTTCTTAAAAATTCTCATTCATTTGACCCGAAATATCCATGATTTGAATTTTTCTATGTGTATGTTAATGAAACTTTGGGATTTTATTACTTCCTTCAACCTGCACACCTAAATTTTTGCTTTTTTATATTGACTTTGCACATGAACAAATCTAATGTCACAAGTTATGTGCCTAAAAAAATTAAAATTGGAATTGATAGGTAAAAATATGGAGCGAGATTTTTGTTTTGGTTCATTAAGGCATGAGAAAATTGACAATCATTCTAAGTTACCACTCTGCTGCTCAAAGTGACAATGTAATTGATATACCCATTCATCTTTTTCTCCAAACATTCCCATTGTAGGGGTGAACACCAGTTATGTTGGTATCGTGACTTGGACCTCTAGCCTCTTTAATTACAAACGACTTTATTAACTGAGAGTATTATTTTTGTTATCATGCATATGTATTTATTTCTTCTTTTCTACTTTTTGTGTGATAATTATGGCTAATAGTCCATAAATACTCAACCATTTATGCTTCTATGATAAGCCAAGATTCGTTGACAGCCTTCTCTTATTAGTTATGAACTTTTCTGTATAGTCATTGAGAACTATATATTGTCTCTGTCATGCAATATATGTTTGTCTCATTTCATTTAATTTATGATAAATATTTCTCTCTCCTTTTGTTTAATTTATAATCACACTTTTATGTTCAACGTGGGATATAGGTTTGGAGGTACTTTCCCCTTAAAAGAAATAAAGACTCACAAAGAGCAGAGATCATAAGGCGATCAATACACATGCATTTCTCTTCTATAGAGCATGTCACTGAGCTTTCGTATACGTACAGTGTTTGATGACGTTCCATATGCTTGCTTAGCAGATATCATACTAGCAGACTACATGCCAACAGAGAACATAATTTTTCAGCAGCATGAATAAAATTGGGATGTGCATTTTGATTTGTTGTTGCTGTATCGATTACAGATGATATGGATTAAGCCCGATGCCGATTCTGAACCATTTAAAAAATTCCCAAAGAACATAAAGCTACTTGACAAATCAAGTTATTATTTGTTGTGGATGTACCGAGTTTATGTTTAACTGTGATATGGATACTGTGAGATTAGTGGCCAGGCTCTATAAACTCAAACTTTATCATAGCTATCATTTTTTCTTCTTTAGAGTGTGCATTTTGATTTCATCTCCAGAGAGTGCATTTTGATTTATGCTCTTCATATCAAACACAATGTGTCCCGAGGTCATTAAATTAATGCTCTTCATAACTAATCACTTGATTTTCGATGTCAGTAATTTGACCTTTTGCTAAAATACTCACTTTATGTATCAGGTTGCTAAAATACTCACCTGATTGTCAGGTATATCTTTCATGTGTGCTCACAGATAAACTTGTCTAGGTCCAACAAAAAGAGCTTGCCTACTTTGTTTAGCATCATAATATTCAGTCAAGTTAAGTAACTTACACTGCGTTGGTAAATGTAGCTTGCATTGGTTTATTACTTCCGTTGTGGGATAATGAATAGTTGGTTTTATAGTTTCAGTTGCCAGAGAAGCTCTATTCTCAAATGAAAGTATTTGCTGATATTCCCGATTGATAAATGTCTGTCATGATGGTTTGAGTTAGTAGGCAGGTGAGGGGATTTATCTTCTGAGAGACTTTATCTTCATCCATTGAAGATTCATATTTTGAAGCTAAAGGTATTGATACATCCATATATTGTTCCAATCTTTTAGGTATTTTTTGAGAGAATATGTTAATTATTTAAACATGCTCAGAATTATACTCTGCAAAAGATGTATGAATTATGTTTAAATTTCTGTCCACCTTGCCTGATAACATAATCCATTAAGAATGGACAAACATGCAATAATTTTTTATCTGCAATAGAGGAGGGTAAACTCTGGAATTAGAATTTGATATGTAATCCATTACGTATGGACAAACATGCAATAATTTTTTATCTGCAAGAGAGGAGGGTTAACTCTGGAATTAGAATTTGATATGTAACGTTAAATAAATTATTAGGGACAGAAGTTCGAGGATGTCAAAAAATTTTGTATATGTATTCACTGGTAATAACCCAGAATTGCATAAGAAAATTGGGTGCATGATAAGAATCTTTCAACTGGTTGATCAGCAATGCATTTTAATAGGAAGGGGCATCGATGATCATAACCATAAAAGGTATAGTGTATGTATTCTTCTGTTTTTTTAGTTTGCATGTATTATTATTATCAAAAAGGTGAGATCTTTGATTTGTTCACTCAATAAGGATTGTGATCTATCCAGATTATTTCCATTTTTGTTGATGTTCCTTGAGAATTCAGTTCATAACGGAATTCACATTCTCCCTTTTGTGTGTGAAATGGGATGAATTCTAGAAATACAGATTGAGATTTGGATATTGATTTTCATATAGTAGCATTGCTTTAAGGGACCTTTTGTTGGATATATGATCCCTTCCATAAGACCCCATTTTAAATTTGATGTGTGCTCCTCTGGTTCAAATAAGAACACTTCGGCTGAGGGTTTGTGAAAAATCTTCCTCTGGTTCAAGTAAAGCATGTGCATATAATGTATGTTCTTACAAGCAAAGTGTATCATGTATCATACTATGTGAAAGTGTAGTATACTTTGTTGAGAGTTCACATTACAGATCAAATTTTCAGCGGGTTTCAATACTGAGCAGATAGCCTATTTTTGTAGATATTATCTGTCATGAAAGAAAACAACATGCTTAATAAAATGTATTTCTGAGGTGGAAAAACTTCAATCACTTCATGAGCAGTTGAAAGATCCAAATGAATTGGGAAACTCTATTATTGTAGAGGTGGAAAATCTTAAATCTGAGGTAACTATTAATCTTTTACACTAGCTGTAATATCATGTACTAATCAAAAACTTATTGACATGTTATTTCCTTTTATTTTGAGGTCTTCCGAGTAGTACATTTCTTGCGAGTTGTACATTTCTTGATCTTACGATGTTTACTACGAATTTCTCTTTATTAGATTGCAACATGAAGTCAGCAGCTGTAGAGGAGGATGTTGTAGTAGCTTCAAGAATTGAGGAGCATTTAAATATACTCAACGAAAGAGATTGCACAGTTTTGCTCATAGCATATCATAGCAGAGCAGGTCAACCTTCATCCATTGGTATTCTATCTTTTTATGTTGTTTGTGAAATGGACAATGTTTGAATCGCTCTTAAGAGTAAAAAGAAAAAAGAAACCCCTCAAATCACTACGGACCACCAGTGTCAGTGCCTTGATCTTCGTATCTAACCTCATCTATTACCATCACCGACTTACTTGGATGTTATTTTTAGAGCCTACACCACCACTTATGCATTTATTTCATTATCTTTGATTTTGGGTAGTAAGTAATAGAATTTATTGCAATAGGCAATCCAGCTTGGAATTGGTTTAGGGGAGATGGATAGATGGTTGCTGAACAAAAGTTATGCCAAGCTGAGTCATATGCAACAAATTATGTAGCCATTTGACAGAGTCTGAAAGTAACTAGATATTAATGAAAGCTTAACTGAAGTTGTCCTGTTAGTTGTATATGTTATATACAATTTACTTTAATGTATGCGTTGACTGTTATGTTGGTTAATGCTCTTCATAATGCATTGAAACAAAGTATTGATAATGCTTGCAGAAGTGGGGTAGAAGTGCTACAAACCATATCTATTATCTCATAGTTCAAACTTGCGGTCCTAAAGAAAATCTAAAGAAAGGCACATGGACATTAGAAGAAGACCATATCCTCACATCCTACCTGCATCAACGTCTTTTTTTGTCCCATTAGCTTATTCCAATGTTGGTTTACAAGTGTTTATACGTGAAATGCTTTCTTTATCACAAAAACATACTCAGTGAAAAAAAATTGAGCAGAAAATATTTCGTTTGAACTTGCTTATTGATGAGATTGTTCAAACCTATTTGTGCATAATTAACCACTGTTGAAACCTAAAATTCAAAAGGAACTCTTAGAATTGTTGGAAATGACAGTCATTCACATATTGAGAACAAATTTTGCAGGAGATGGTGTCAGAGTTATCAGACTTACTATTCGGAAGGGAGATTTGAATAAACATGCATAAAAGACTTCTTCGATCTTCCAGACTGACTTCTTTGATCTTCCAGTCAATGAAGAAACCAAGTTTGATGATGGTTGATGAAATTATATGTGCATCAATTTGTTTGAGTTTTTGTTGTCATATGATTCTATTTGTATTGTCACCATTTTAATAACTATTGATGCTATCTTGCATTTTTATTGTCCTCACCTATATAAATGTTTGATCATCTTAACTCTTTAGGAGGCACCTGTAATCTGGTGGATTGGTTTTAATGTTTATGAAAAATGCTAAACAGTTGCTTAAACACTTTGGGATTGTCACGAATTCCTTTTGCATGTTCCAATGTTTTATCATCAGATTTTACATATATGTTTTCTTCATGCATATATGCTATCTATGTGCAGTAATAATGTTTTACAATAGAAATCTCGGTTCTATTGAAATTTTCCTCAACTATTGAAACATATTAGGGTGGCTTATTCATTTGAATTATTTTATCCATGCTTTGAAGTTGCTCTGCATGCTTTGCACAACGAAATAATCTTTGCATATATTAGGCTATAGTTCCAACATCATCTTTGATACTCACCGTGCGTTAACTAAATGGCATTATCAATCTACACGTGGAACCAAAAGCAATGATTAGACTGTATTAAAGTTTAATTTTGAATAATAGTAAAAAGTGTCAAAAAATATTTTCACATTCCCAGTTTGTGTTTCTATTGATCAGCCTCTCTAATATAAACTAAAAATTAGTAATGCTTAGACTTTGACTTATAGTTCAAATGAAAATACTTCCTTATTTGGAAAGAATACCCAACAACAAAATTCTGATCTACTATATAAATGAGGGATGTTTTAAATGGGGTTTTCTAACTAGGACAAAATGGTTGGTGGTAATACGGCTGGGATTAAATTTTGTGAAATCAATGGGTAGGATGAGATTTGTGAAAATTTTAGGGAAAAAATCCTAAAACTTTGGGGTGAACTAAATCTAGAAAGGACTAAATATTGGAGTGAACTAAATGTTTTGAAATTTTTTGGGAGGACTATATTTGGAGAGAACTTTTGGGGGAACAAGTGAAACTAAATAAAAATTATTGTGATTTAGTTATTGCTATTCGTTTGAAATTAAAATTGGGGGATGCAAGATTTTGGTGGAGGAATATCTTAAATGAACCGTGCCCTTAGGGCACGGGTTATGACTAGTATATATATATATATATCGATAACACTAATATAGAAAAACCAGTCGTTACATCCTACCCACCTTAGAATAAAGTCCGTCCTCGGACTTTCTAACATATCTAGTCGCTTTGGTAACTACCCTCAATTAGTGTCACATTACATTTCAACAAGGTATATTCAATACAAGTGCTTATATATTTGTACTAGGTAGTCAAACATTAACACTACAGATATGTGTGTGTGTGTGTATATATATATATATATATATATATATATATATATATATATATATATATATATATATATATATATATATCACGCACTTCATACACTTATTCCTATCATAGTCAGTCAGAAGCATACACGTATTTCCATCATATACACATATACACATACATCCCTTATATAGCTATTACTTACCTAGCACAAAACATTAGTCCATATACTCACAACCAATTAAATAGTTCACACTAGTAAATACCATCGTAATACTCTACGTTTAGGTATCTACCTAAGAACAAGGCAATAAGAATACACTACTCCCTATATCTCCTAGTATACATCCAATACCAAACACGTCAACACACGTAATCACACCACACCATCCTAAACTCAAGTTATTATATCTAATATACTTCACCATCATTATAATTTCACAATTTATAGTCATTCAAACACATGCAAATATTTCACCATATATTCACATCACATACGGTCCTATTACTATATTCACAACACGCCACACACACCATGGTCACCAATACTTATAATTAGGCACATACTTACCCGTGCATGATGCACACCCACACACGCTAACATTTCATTCATATATACCAATATATACTCAGCCCATATACACACTTAGTTTTAACTAGCACATATATATATTCACGCAGGCAAGCCCCTAATAAATAACTATACCACAAGACCAACGCCTATAACTATATACTGGTTCAGTGACCCACAATCATGTGCGTAACACAACCGGACACAAACAATCCAAACATTATATATACATCATCCATCACTATACACCAACCACATACAAATACACCAATGTACATAGAGTATACCCACTCAAGCTTGAGTGAGACTCAAAATCATAGCAGAGTATTTTATATACATAACACAGTGTCCATACATATACCAATACTATCCTAATGCATACACATCTACCAATATAACCATATACGTATCATAATGTCAAACACCCTTAATATTTAATCAGGTAATATCACATATTTCAATCACTTCATATACCATAATAATATTACAAACATCAGCACACTTATAATTACAATACTCTCCCTAATAAATGCAGTCATCGTATAGTCACATACATGTATCATATATATTCATACCATATTCATCCATCTATAATTGGTACATCAATACATTTACTTCATACATTAGTTAAGATGTGCAGTAGTCGGGTATACCTCATGGTATACACGCATACGACATCTCATAAAAACAAGTAATACCAATCAAACAATTATAATCCTACTATCATATGTATATCACACTTATACTCATGCAGCTAATACATAACTACCGACACACAATATACCAATACCAACACACATACAACTTCATATGCACCATGAAATTTAATACACTACGATGACACATCAAATTACACTAATGGGGCCCACCAAACTATATTAAGGTTGACACGGGCGATGACAAGCTCTATTGGCTAGAAAAAAGGAAGGCAACTGTAACCAAAAGCGTAACGAATAGAAGGATCGAAAAGCATGAGAACGGTCGTGTAATGATGTAATGATGCTCCATTAGAATACATGAGAAATAGTGTATAAAAGATATAAGTTAAAACGAAGAGTACGAAACCGGTCGATAAAATGAGTTGTTTGAAATAAGTTTGAGTCGATTATATATAATAAGAGGAAATGGTTTATTTAGCTTATATAAAGCTATCACGAGTAAAAGTAAATCATTTTCACGAACATTAAGGACATAGGTTAGAAAAGTATTATGCGGCAGTAGTTTAAAAATTTTGGAAAAGTTTCGAGATTCAAGGAATGAAATCAGATCAAAATAGTGTAGAGGGTTTATGCTCATGCCAAATGTTTTTTTTCCAAGTCTTAAAACTGAAGAGAAATTCCAAATAAACCGTATTGAAAGTACTTTTAGAGAATCTGGATTCGCCAGCAGAAACTGATTTATACAAGGGTCTTAACACACGAGCACAACGAACATAGTACTGATATATAAAAATAATTGTAGTTCTATTTTAGAAATCATTTTTATAAATATGTATGATGAATGGAAAGATAATAGCATCTTAGTAGTATAGAAGTAAGTGGGAGGATATATATAGAATTATTAAATTGGTAATAAAGCTTTAAAACCGAATTATGGAGGTCTAAATTAGGAAATGGTTTCAAAAAGTAGTTTTACGAAAATCTGAACTAGGGAAAACGTTGAGCATGAAATCGACTTGCTGAAAGCTGAAGTCCCATGTGACATTGAAAGGTATATAAGAAGTAAGCACGATGCGGTATTCGAATAAGTTTTAATGGCATAAGTAAGAAAGAAAATTATAAATCGGGGTAGGAAAAACAGAAGTACGGTTCAGAATAAAATTGGTATATGAAAAGGGGCAAGACATTTATATCGATATGAAAATATAGGCTGGAAAATATTATAAACTGATAATCAAAAATCTCGACAAAAGTTTCAATATTTAGAAAAGAACAAATAAATTTAAGTCGGCGAAAGAGTATGAAATCTAATATATACATTAAAAGTTTTCGAACAAATTTAAACTTAGCGAAAGAGGAACATCGAAAATACTTTTAGGGGAAACTAGGATTTGCCACAAGAACGGGATGGTATAAACACTTGAAGTACGGGTACGAAAAACTTATAATTAGTATATATTCATAAATTAATTGGAGTTCTATTTATCTTGAAAGAAGTATTTTACAGTACGTATGGTAAATAGCTAAAATGAATTTCGTAATTTAGAAAAGGTGGTATATCGATTTATCGAAATAGTACTAAAGTTTAAAATCAAGTGCGGACGATATATGTTAGAAAAATAGTTACAAGATAGTAATTTAAAATTACGATCAAATAGCCTTCAAAATCTAAGAATGACCTTTAGCTCAATCGGAAGTAATGGAAATATACTGAAGGAAGGTTTAAAACAAAATTTAAATCGAGTGGAAACTTTTAATAAGGAAAAATTTGAAAACGACTTTGGAAGAATCAAGATTTGCAACGGAAAAGATTTGAAAGGTCAACGATGATAGTAATGAGGTGATCATGTGAATCGAGGGCAATGAATGTGGTTGTGTGATGAATGCACCTAAATTACGATTCAAGAAAACTACGATGAAAACCTACGGTCAGTAACACCGAAGTGTAGTGACCAGGAAAAGATTGAATCAGAGGGTCCTAATCATCGGTTGACTAAAGGTCAAGGGAAATTTAACACTAAGGCTTCCTAATGGCTAGAGTATATTAGAGGCCTCAGGGAAGGTTCTAAGAGAATCGAGATCATGCTCTGTTGGGCCCGAAATCGATGAACCCAAGCGAACGGCTAAAGAAATCCTAGGAGTCTATCATGGTCAGAGCTAGACAGGAACTACTAAGGTAACTCTTAAGACTATCATATCAGTCACTAGCATGGAGTCTAACAAAATAATCAGGGATCCCTAACTAGCCAGCACAAAAGTATAACTAAGTCTTACTATAGTCCTGACCTAATGGATTTCCTACCAAGCTGGGACAGGTGCTCTAACACGCCTACTAGCCACCCAAGACATAGGAACGCTAAAAACCTAGACTCCGGGCTGATAATTTGGATGTTCTAATTTATTTAATGGACATTCTATAATTATTATCGTTGTTTCGATAGTTCGCATTTGCAAATGGACCTGCATGGGCCACCAATAAAACCTGTCACGCCCTGCTTCCCTAAAATGGCAGGCGAGACGTGAGGAGGTCCGCTCAGACGTGGAGCTGTGAAGTTGCAGTCTGATAAGCGTATAAAATTCAATTGGCAGGTCCTTGCAACGTAATACGAAACAACGATAATAATAAGGAAATGAGACAATAAGCAATTTATTAAATCTCAGAATATCCATAAAATAAATTACAATATCACAGAAAAGCCACCAGGCTCAAAAGGAAAAACTAAGGCCCAAACATGGCCAACCAAGTACAACATACAAGCAAGGGTGCCACGCACCGACAACTAACAGCAAACCTAAACAAAGAAAGAGAACACAAGCGGCCTCTAAGACAGGTCACCAGTGACCACAAACTCCTCCTCGGCAACCATGGGCTCAGCTTCAGCAAACACCACGTCCTCTGTAACGGCCTCTAGCTCAGGATCTAACATGTGCAACCAAAAGAGAGAGTGGCACATGTCAGCAAGTCTAAAAAGACTTGGGCAAGGAAACTGAAAGGAAAGTAAACTAACAACCTAGCAGTTATAGTAAAATGTAATGACATGGCAGTTAAGTATGATGCAACAGTTTAAAGGAAGAGACAAGCACGCGCGATGTAGCAAAAGCTACCAAATCACTAATTCACGATTCACTTATCACGATTATCACTTATCACGAATCACTTATCATGATTTTCACTTTGTGCTCAGAGTTTCCGTCTTTTGGCTAGAGTGGCTGATCGGGCCAACTCCTAAGCTCAAGCGACCGTTTAACCCTACCCCTCCACGTGTATCGAGCGTTGGGATTAGCAACACACTAGCTCGCTTCTGGATCACGAGCCAGGAAGTGTATTTGGCATAGGGGTGCACCTAGACCTTGATCACTGTGTTGGAGTCAAAATCCTACTCGCCGCAGCTTACATTTTAAAGTAGCGTGTGCTACGCAATCACGATGAACAATCAATGTATGCAATGACATGAACAGATATTCACGTACCGTTAATTGAAATTAAACATGACATACAAGCATGATGAAGGTGACGGATCTAGTTTCGTTGTCAAGCTAGATCAAGGGGCGTCTAGGCAGCTATCCTTTCACTGCATAGTCTCTTTTACGCCTACAACAAGCAAATGGCCTAAAGCATGGCCTAAAACACTAAGTGGCAAGTTTCACTTGCCTGGCACCATGTATGACGATCAACGAGGCACGTCGCACACAAGCTAATCTACGGGAATGGAATCGCTGCCATGGCAAAACAACATTAGAACAATAACCAAAACCAGTTTAATAATCGAATCCTACGACGTCTAATATCCATTTTTATTAGGGTTTCAATAAAATCACAATGAGGGTTATGAGAATATTAAAGGATCGAACACTACCGTATAGAAGTGGAAGATCGATGCCGAGCAAGCACGGCAACGGAAGAACGATCCGGAGAACTGCGGCTCAGATCTGGAAACGGCGAGGAAAGCTTGGAGAAATGGGATTTTGGGGGTTTTGAGGGTTGGAGGCGGCCTAAAACATGAAGGCCGGCCTAAATGGAGGGTGAGAGGGGCTCTTGAGGAAGGAGGAAGGGCTAGAGGAAGGTTGTGGAAGATCAGAGGTCTAGGGGAAGGGAAATGGCCAAGAGAAGTGAAATAAAGAAAAGAAAACGATCAGGGGTTATTTATAGGAAAACTGCGGCGGCTAGGGAAAACCTAGGGTTTCTGGGTGATTTAGTCAGTCAATGATGGGTGGCTAACCGACTAGTTTGGGAACTAGTCGGTCGGTCGTTCAACTGTGACCGACTAAAATCAAACAGCGAAAGAAGGAAGAAATCTGGGAAGTGAATTAGTCGGTCTGTGAAGGCCCGTCGACCGACTAGTTTGAGACCTAGTCGGTCGGTGAGTGTTCATGGACTGACTAACAATAAACAGTAACTTAGGTAAAATTAATCAAAGGAACTAGTCGGTCTGAGAGCAAGTTCTGACCGACTAGTTTCACATCTAGTCGGTCGGTGGTTGTTCTTAGACCGACTAAGAGTAAACAGTAACTCCTGAATAGTTGATTTAATGAACTAGTCGGTTCCAGAAGAGTTCCTGACCGACTAGATTGGAATTTAGTCGGTTGGTTCTCCTTCTTGAACCAACTAATGTACACGAAAAGAGTCGATTCGAAGCGTGAAGGTTCGGGAAGGATTCCTATGGCTCATAAGCTCAAACTAACTCTAAGATATGAGCGATATGAAGCTCGTCATGAGTGACTTACTCCAAGCTCAACGATCTAAGGAAGAAGCTAGAAAATCACAACGAAACGAACGAAAACGAAAGCTACGGAAGGGAAAACACACATACGGAGAATATCCACCAAGACATATATATATATATATATATATATATATATATATATATATATATATATATATCGATAACACTAATATAGAAAAACCAGTCGTTACAGTTACCTTAGTGGTTCTTGTCTAACTCTGACCATATTAGACTTCTAGGACTTCTTTAGTCGTTCTCTTGGGTTCATCGATTTCGGGCCAAGCCGAACGCAGTTCATTAAGGTCTCGTTCCTTAGAAAGTCTTAGCGCCAACTTTCCTGAATCTTTAGTGGGTCGACCGTAGGAGTTTCCCGTAGATATTCCTGAGTCATATCCTAGGCGTGTTTATGTTCGATCATGCGACCAAATTCCTTGCCTCGAATCACGTGATCATCACAATACGATAATCGTTGATCTTTCAAATGCCCTTTCGTAGAGCTTGACTCTTTCAAAGTTATTGTTTCGATTTCCCTTATTAAATTTTTTCGCTAAGTTTAAATTTTGTTGTAAACTCTCTACGTATATATTTAAAATTCCTCACTTTTGATTGAGTTAAAATCCTTTCGTAAATTTTGGAGTCTATTGGTTGTAATTTTTAGTTACCATCTCGTAGCTACTTGCTAACCAATATTTCTCGCATTTCGATTTTAAAACCTTATTACTATTTTGATAATTCGATATACCCTCTTTTTCTAAACTACGGAATTCATTTTAGCCATTTACCATATATACTTTAGAATATCTTCCAAGATAAATAGAATTTCAATTATTTTTATATATGTGAGTTCTAGGTTCGTTGAACTCGTACTTTAAGATCTTTGTATAAATCAGTTTCTTTTGGCAAATCCGGGTCCCTCTAAAAAAAGAGGGTATTTTCAATATTATATATCTGGAATTTCTCTTCAGTTTTAAGACTTTGAAAGCATTTAACACGAGCTTAAATTCTTCAGTTACTTTAATTTCATTCTTTGAATTTCAAAATTTTTGCTAACATTATATTAAATTACTGATGCATAGCATTTTCTAAGCTACGTCCTTCATGTTCGTGTGAATGATTCATTTTCCTCCTGAATATTTTGTATAAGCCAATAAACCGTTTTCTCTTATTTTGTACACACGACTCAAACTTGTTTCGAACAATTTGTTTTATCGATCCCCAAATATTTTTAAACAGACGAGGAATCCAAATTTTGAAGTACAACAGTTTTCAAATTTTACGTATTTTAACTTATGTTATTTACACTAATTTCTTTCTGTATCCGATAAGGGTATCACTACATCTCCCTTCCCTTACCTAAACATTCACAAGTGAATCGCTGTTTCACCTAACCAAGCTGTCTCCTTGTATTTGTCCTATCTGAACTCGTGCTTATTGATCATTCCTTCGTCACGCCTTCAACCTCGACCTCCCTCTATTGCTTAGGCTTTAGTGCTCGTCAATGACTGTGACAACACTAATTTGTTAGTAGGCCCTTGGATCTTTGTGATGTTGTCGTGGTACATGTATCTAAGTGAGTGTGTGGGCTTGAATGAGTGTACTCCCCGATAATATATTAATGTTTGCCTATTGTGTGATATATATATACTCGGAGTTATTCGTGATATTATGAAGTTGTTTGTGTGTTAGTATTTATAGATTTGTGTGTGGTTAGGTATACCATACTAGGGATGCCTGTGTATATAAGAATTAGTGTTGGAATATCTATGTAGTTAGAGATACATATAATGGTTGAAATAATATGTTGGTAAAGTTATGTGTATGTTAGGTGTGATAATAATAGGTGTACGTATAGTTAAGTGGGTAGGCCTATTAAGTGACTGATATGTTAGTACGTGTGAGTGCGTGCTCGTACGTAGATATGTATTGTGCTTAGACGTAAGTAGTTATGTTTTGTTGCATGAGTATATAGGTGATATACATATGGTAGTAGGATTATAATTTTGATTGGTATTGCTTGCTTTTACGGGATGTTGTATGCGTGCATACCGTGAGGTATACACGACTATTGCACATCTTAATTATGTATGTGTAGATGTGTTGGTATACTAATTATAGGTAGTAGGCTATGTGGTGAATATATATGTTACATGTGTGTGACTATACGATGAATGCGTATGTATTAGGGAGTGTATTATAATTATACGTGTGCTGATGTCTGTATTATTATTATGGTATATAGAGTGATTGAACTATGTGAGTATTACCTGACTAAATATTAAGTGTGATTGACTTATGCTATGTATATAGTTATATTGGTAGACATATATATAATGGAGTGGTATTAGTATAGGTATAGATACCGTGTTACGTATATAGAATATTCTGATCTGTGTATTGAGTCTCACTCAAGCTTGAGTGGGTATACTCTAAGTATATTGTTAAGTATGTCTGTAGCTTGCATATAGCGATGTTTGATGTATGTATAGTGATAGGAGTGTTTGTGCCTGGTTGTGTTACGCACATGATTGTGGGTCGCTATACCAGTCTATAGTTATATGTGTTGGTCTTGCGGCATAGTAATTACTAAGGACTTGCTTGTGTGAACATATGTGTGCTAGCTAAACTAGGTGCGTAGATGTGCTAAGTATATAGTGGTGTGATTGGTATATATATGAATGAAATGTTAGCGTGTATGGGTGTGCACCATGCACGGGTAAGTATGTGCTTAGTTATAGTTATTGGTGACTATGGTATATGTGGTGTGTCGTAAATACAGTTATACGACCGTATGTAATGTGAATGTATGGTGAAATAATTGCATGCATTTGAATGACTATATATTGTGAAATTATAGTAATGGTGAGTGTATATTAGATATAGCGAAACTTGATTTAATAATGGTATGGTGTGAACACATGTGTTGATGTGTGGTATTGGATGTATACTAGGAAATATTAGGGAGTAGTATACCCCTGTTTGTTTTGTGCATAGGTAGCTATCTATACGTAGAGCAATGATTGTATTCGCTAGAGTGAGACTAATCTTATTGGAGTATCTGAACTATTGTTTGTGCTAGGTAAGTAGTAGATAAGGGATGTATACATATGATTGAAAAATGTGCGAGAATATATACAGGATAGCAGAGTTATTGGTTGACTACCTAGTGCATATATAAGCACTTGTAATAACTATACCCGAGTGAATTATGGTGTGATGTGATTGTGATAGCCGCAGGTCCAGCTAGAGTTATATTTATAGTTAGAAAGTCCGAGGACGGACTTTATTCTCAGGTGGGGAGGATGTAACGACCACTTTTCGATCGTACTTTGTTCGTGCACGTGCTTTTGACCGTGCACGTAATTATTTTAGACCTTGTTTGTTTGTGAACACTTTAGTGTGATATGCCGTTGTGAACGTCTCTGAGAGTATTAAATAGTGGCACTAATTTGGAACGACATTTCTCGGGTCGTTCTCCCACGATTTGACCTTGTTAGAAGAACGTCGCGAATTTCACTTTTTTCGCGAGGCCTTTCTATTTTTAATTTCGCTTCTCGATGTCGAAATTGTGATCCGTCTTCTCTGCCTTCCTTCTCTCGTCGATGTGGCCACCCCAGTATTTATTTCACAATTTTAGGGCTCCGTTTGACCCACTTCCACTTGTCCCCTACAACTATAGCTTGACCCATTAATGTTATTGCAAATCTCTTCCTAAATCACCCTAGCCAACGGGGCCCACTTCTTTGTGCTTGCACCCTTCAGCATGAGAGAGGAACCGGCCCATTCAATTATTTCACAGGCCGTTTACAAAGAGAGAGGGGTGGGTTCCTTTTATTATAGATAATAATAATTCCTATACAAAACCCTAGCTCTAGACCCCCTATCCCACGTGACCCAAGCCCATCATCTATTTAAATGACCGGTCACATAAGTATTTGACAGCAAACCCTAGCAACTATTTTTTTAACACATACCCTATTTTATTCTCCCAAGCACCGCCATAGCCCTTCGATTCAGACATCATCGCGCAAACAACAGGCTTCTTCTTCCCCTTCCGTACAAAACCCGACGCCGGCCTCCTCCACCCTCCCTCCGACTTGACCGCGGCACCGTTCGTCGCCCATACGAGCGGCAGTCGCTCCGAGACCCCATCAATCCCCTCCGACGATCGGCCCCCTTTCGCCGGCCCGTGCTCCGCTTGAAGCGCTCCGCAGCCGCTGTGAACGCTGCAGCAGCGGTAGCATCCATCACCGCCGCAGTCGCCTGCCGGCGATCCCCTCCGGCGTCCGCGATCGCCCCGTGCTCCGTCCAACGCGACTGCAGCGATCTCCGGCCCAGTTCTTCGCTGCGGCCTACCTCCGGTGCCCAGTGTCTACTCTCCTCCGGCGACAGCGACCGCAGCCACCTCCTCTTCAACCTCCCCACGCCGGAGCTCCGGCCGCCGTTAGCCGTACCCACGCCGTCTCCACCTGCATGTGCTGGTAAGCGACGCTTTGGTTAATACTCGGTCAGTTCACTCCATATTAATTAGTTGCTGATATGAATAAGTATAAAACTGTTAATGAATTATTTCATAAGATAGTATCAGACCCTAACTTTAGTCTTTTGGTTAGGGTTTAGAAACATTATATGGTAATGTTTGCCACATGCCCTACTGCTGGTTGTCTAGCAGCAGTACACCAATATTAATAGTGCTTTCCCTACATAGGTTGTTTAGTAATGCATAGATCTCGATTTGAATGAATAAAGTAACTTCATTTTTTTATGCCAAGTTATTATCAGTAAACCTTAATAATAAGATACCACATGTTAATGGTCAACCCGACGCCAGTGTAGCTCTCGCGTCGTGTGAGGGTAAGTTTCTGAACACTTAGGACCCCCAACCCATCCATGTTAATCAACTAAAATTTGATAATTTCGGATGGTTGTGATTCACTAATCAAGATAACTCAATTTGAGACTGTAGGCTGGTGGACTTGTGCACATAGGTTGTTTGTGACTTGTGGACTTTTGGACGGTGTTTTCAGGCGTCGGATTTGCAGGCAAGTGAAACTTGCCAACTTTTGCGTAGGGCCATGTTTTTAGGCCACTTCCTTGCTTCTAGTGTAAAAGAGAGTAGACAGTGAAATGATAGCTGTCTAGACGCAACTTTAAGATCTAGCTTGACAACGAAGCTAGATCTGTCACCCTGCCATGTCATTCATGCATTGTTAACTGCCATGTTTAAATTCCTTATATGTACGCACTTAAACTGTTATCTGCCATGCATTGCATCTTACATGTCATCCAAGTTGAATGTTGCATTCATAGCACACGCTACAAAATACTTGTACTTCCTTGTTCTGGCTAGGTGCACCCCTATGCCGCCATGAAAAACACTACATGGCTCGTGATCCAGAAGCGAGCATTCCCGTTTGGGGGTAAGGCCCTGGCTCGATACACGTGGAGGGGTAGGGTTGAGCGACCACTCAGCTTAGGAGCTGGCCCGATCAGCCACTTTAGCTGTAAGGCGTGAACTCTGTGCACGACATGAAAACGTGACTTGTGAATGTTAGTAGTTGCTACTCTTGTCATGCCATGCTAGATGCTTGTTGTACTTTACTTTACTTGTTGCACTCATGCTATATCTGTCATGCCATTGCATCATGCTAGAACTGCTAGGTTGTTTACTTTACTTTCAGTTTCTTTGCACAAGTCTCTTGTAGACTTGCTGACATGTGCCCCTTGCTCTTTTGGGTGTCACATGTTAGACCCCGAGCCAGAGACCGTTGCTGAGTACGTGGTTGTTGCTGACGCTGAGCCTGAGTCCATGTCTACCCATGAGGAGTTTTATGGACACATGTGACCTTCTTAATGACCTTGCTGAGCTTCCTTTTGTTTTAGGGTTTCTGTTAGTTATCGGTGCGTGGCACCTTTACTTTGTACGTTGTACTTTTGTTGGCCATGCTGGGGCCTTGTAGATTCTTTTCTTTTAGCCTGGTGGCTTTTCTGTGATGTTGGAACTTATTTATGGATATTCTGAGATTTGCTTTTGTCTCATTTTCCTTTATTATTATCTTTTTTTCTTATCGCATTGCAAGGACATGCCATTTAAAGATAATTGACGCTTATCGGACTTGCAGCTTTGCAGCTTCAAGTCTGAGCGGACATACTCACGTCTCGCCTCCATATGTTTGGGAAGCGGGGCGTGACAAGAGTGGGCTCTATTCTAGGTTGCTATAGACCGGCAATAGCGCGAGAGCGTGAGCTTGGTTCTACATTAAGTTACGACTAGTTTACCTATATTCAAGCTTAGCAACAATGAAATTTATTATTCACAAGGATGAGAGACGGTCCGTAGTGGGGATTTCCTATCCCTAGACGCTTTAGTATATTGATATTTCTTGCCATTGAACGATTGTGACTATTACATCAAAACTATCCTTATTCTCTTGATAGATAGGTAATCAAAGCAAGATACTATCATTTGCCCTCCCTGTGTTTGATACCCGCTCGCCACTACACCGTGCGCTTGCGATAAGATTACAAGTCGTTTTTCGGGCGTATAATCGGACACAATCACACCACATGACACGTTAGGGGGGTCGGATCTGAGTTCCGACCCAAATTCTCACCGATGCTTAAGTTAGTGTGGGAACTTAAGGAAGAGAGGGAGCTTGGTGCAGCTGAGATCGACCTACGGAGGTTCGTCTCAGGACTGGCGGTGTAAGCTTGAAAGTATATGAAATATCAGTTGTGAAAGTAGAGTTCTATGTCGTAGACCTTGTACCTTGAAATTGGAACCCCTTTACCTTTTTCCTTGTGTCCATTTATAGGTTGTTCCTTTTTGATTGCGTGTAATCGTCTGTCATTGATTCGGGCATGATCTCCTCCGGGATTCGAGATAACGGCTGCCCATTTACTCGGCTCCATTAACCTCCCCCTGAACATCAGCACCAGCCTAAGGGTCGAACAATCCGTTCGTCTAAATCGGCAATACCCTACTATGACCGATGGGTGTCAGGTTGCAGGCGCCAAATGGGTCGGGTGTACGAATACTCCAGCAGGATCCGTACCCACGCACTAATAATGGCCCCCATCATTCATGCCTCAAAATTGCACTGATTGAGACTGAATGATGAGTAGTCTTCATAAGTGTGCACGGTTTTCGAAACATTTGATTTGATTTGTGCCGCCAAAACCCTTTCGTCTTTGAAGTTATCTCTGTCGGTTTTGGAGGCTGGCTTTGGACATTTGTCGTTAATCGAACGTCAGTCAGTTGACTTCCTTCATATAAAAAAGAAAAGCAAGGAAGATGAAGAGATCTTTCTGCTTCGCCTCCTTCCTTGTTTTGAAAGCTTGCTTCTAGCGTCGCGTTCTCGGAGATCGCCTGCTATTTCTAAGGTATCCCCTCCTGTCCGACTTTGATTCTTTTTAGATCCGTCAGGTATGTTTGCTCCAGTCATAATGAAGGAACCGACCTATGAGGAGTTCATGGTGTGCCTTCAGCCCCCTCGATGCGAGGAAGTTCCTGGAAAGGGGAAATGAGTCTGGATTGAACTAGACCTCCCTATTTGTCGTAGGAATCAGATTTTGAAGGTTCCTGAAGTTATCTTAGACATGGCTCCTAGGTTTTCCCACGATCTGACTGACGAGGTCTGGCAAGGTTGTTTCTATCATCCTTTTAGGGTTAGAGTGCCTAATTCGGATGAGAGAGTGTGTTTCCCATGGAAGAGTGAGATTGGGGTGTATCTTAAAGATTTTCGCCTAGGACTCTGGGTTACCCTTCATCCCTTCATCATAGAGGTTCTGTGCTCTTCGGAGCTTTCCATTTGTAGACTTTCTCCTCAAGCTTTTTCCCTCTTAGTTGGCTTCATTGTGCTGTGTGAGCTCTGTGGCATTCAGCCAACCCTGGGGACTATTCAGGTGCTTCTTCTGTATGATACCTGACCCTCACCGAGTGTGGTACCATGTCGCTGTGTGAGGCTCATTTACGACCTTCCGATCTCCAACCCTGGGTGGAAGGATACCTTTGTGTTTGTCGTCCTTCCCGACCTGGGTCCGTTGCTCAATAGTTGGAGTTCTCTGAATCCTGAGCTTGCAGAAGTGTCTCAGTTATCATCGGAGGAGGTCAGAGCCAAGTTGTTGTCGGGTGAGGCTGAGTTGGTGAAGCTTACTCTGGGTTGACCAACATGAGAGAGATCAACTCAGTATCTGTTGGATGATCATACGTTGAAGGCCCTTTTGTGGAGCTCGGGTGATGTATTTTGACTCTATGTCCTTATCTTTGACACTCACATAATTATATCTGTTGTCTATAGATATGACTAACGGAAGCCGACGAAGTGGTGATTCGGGAATGGACCAAGTCTGGAGGGAGCAGAGGAAGAAAAAAAGAAGCGTCGAAAGGTCGGGTGCTCGTGCTGAAAGGTCCAGCGCACGTATTGAGGGGTCGAGCTCTCGATGTCCCCTCCCAATCAACTAAAGCTATTCTTTCGACGGGGTGAGGTTAGGCAGGTCTCGAGGCCATCTTCTCGAGCCTCCTCAAGAGAGGGCTCGAGCCATGCCCCCGTGCGGTCTGATGTGCCCCTGGCCTTCGTTGTGGTTTCGGAGCTGTCGGTGGTGGTCGACGTTAATGTTGTCGATGTTGCTGAGCTGACTGAAGCCGCTGCCAACGTTCCTGAGCCGACTGAAGCCGTTGGCCAGAAGAGGGAGATGCCCTCCCATAGGGAGGAAGATTCAGGAAAGAAGAGGCAAGTGGAGGAGGAGGATCCCATGGAGAAGGGTATGGGGGTTGATCCTCTCGAGCCTCGGGGGGCGGTGGTGACTCCTTCAGCATCTTAGGCTCCCGTGATGCCCCTTCTGGATCAGTGGCCCTGGGGTAGCATTGTGTCGCCTGCTTCTTTAGTCGGCCCAATCCCTGCAGGGTTCAATCGAGCGCTACTGCTCAATTAGCTTTCGTCTCAAGCCTCTGGGCCGGTACATGGTGACTTTCACATACTTCCCTTCACCATTGGAAGGAGGAGTCGGCCTTGCTGGACTTTTGGATGACTGCTCAGTTGGTGGAGAACTCGATTCTCCATAGGGATCTGGAGCTTCTTCAGAGGTTGGACCTCGAAAGAGTGGCCAACTTTTTTGTAGGGAGCAGATACCAGGTACGTCGTCTGCCTTCCGTCCATTGACGCCCGAGTTAGCCGTCAATGACTAATCTTTTCTGCAAATGTCTGTCCTCGGCACCGTGTTGCATCGTCAAGCCGTCGACTTGATCGAATGAGGTTGGCGGGTGGCAGACGCATAGCACAAGGCGTTCGAGCTCGAGGATCGGATGAAAGAGGCAGAGGAGGGCATGCAGAAAGCCCTCAAGGCTAAGGTGGCAGCTGAGTGGGCGGCTGTGGAGGCCAAGAATAGTCTCTCGTACCTGTCGATCATTCGCACGTCTGCCGAGTTCCAATGGAGGACGGAGAAGGCTCAGATTGAGTCGAAACTTCACACTTTCAAGAAGGAAGCATTCGAGCTCCGATCCAAAGCTTCCGACTCCGAGAGGTGGGCAGAGGCTTGCAAGGCGGAGGCTGCTGAATCTCGGGTCAAAGTTGCCAAGCTCGAGGAGGCCGCTGCGAAGGAGAAAGCGGAAATTTCGGTCATGCTTACAAAGGCGATGTAAGCTTTCACCAGCATCTTTGCATCCGGGGCACTCTTCCTCCCTCTTAGGCCGACAATCCTTAGTTTAGGTCTCTTGTAATCCTTTTTCTCTCATGTTTCCTTAGAAATGAATAAAAAATTGCTGTGACTTTTGCGCTTTTGTCTACTGTCTGAATATGTTCATGTGTATGGCCCCCTCAACGACTTAACTTTCGATAGATTAGAGATTGATGATAAGTTTAGTCGTTGGTAAGTTAGGCGTATTCAACAGATTGAACAAAACCCTTTAAACCATAAATCACATTTCGTTTAGTAGCAAGAGGTAATTCCCCTTAGAGTCGATGAAAGTCGGGGGTCGTTCGATGTGGTGAGGGGTGAGGCCCCTTCGACTTACGGTCAAGGATCGTTGGAGGTCGTTTAGTGGTGAGTGGTAATCCCCCGACTCATAGCTGATGACTAGGGTCATTTAGTGGTGAGGGGTAATCCCCCGACTCATAGCTGATGACTAGGGTCGTTCAGGGGTCGTGGGTCGTTCAGTGGTGAGGGGATCCCTTCGACTTACGGCTGACGACTAGGGTCGTTCAGTGGCGAGGGGCGATCCCTCGGCTTACGGCTAACGACAGGGGTCGTTTAGTGGTGAGGGACGATCCCTCGGCTTATGGCTGATGACAGGGGTCATTCGGTGGCGAGGGGTGAGGCCCCTTCGACTTACGGCCGACAAGCATCAGGGGTCATTCAGTGGCACAGGGAGATCCCTTCGACTTATGGCTAACGATTAGGGTCATTTAGTAGCGAGGGGCGAGTCCCCTTTGACTCACGACCGACGACCATGGTTAGAAGAATTCTTGGACAAATTTTGAAGGAAGATCGACTTTGTATTTATCATGAACATGCATAAGATAAAAGACAAAGATAGATTTCAATCATTTTTCCCTGCTGGTACAATCATTGATAATACTTTCGCAAGTTCTCAGTGTTCTAAGGATGAGGAAGCTATCTATCATCCAATGTAGTGATTCGGTAGGTGGTAGGACCGAGTACATCGATCACGGTGTAAGGTCCTTCCCACTTCGCAGCGAGCTTCCCTTGCTTGAGAATCTCAGAAGTGAAAGTATCCTTACGCAGCACCAAGTCACCTACACGAAAGCTGCATTCGCAGACCCTTGAGTTGAAATAGCAGGCCATGCGTCCTTTTTTCTTCGATGAGGGTCGCCCGAGCCTGTTCGCAGACCTCATCCACTAGTCGTAGGTTGAGCTCGAGGCCGTCTGAGTTTCTTTCTTCATCATAGCATTGGAGACGGAGCGGTCACTCATTGACTTCCACTGGAATGACAGCTTCGCATCCGTGAGCCAGCATAAATGGCATTTCCCCCGTCTAGGTTTTGTGGATCGTTCTGTACGACCATAGTATACCGGGGATTTCTTCCGGCCAGGTCCCTTCGAGCCCAATTATTCTCTTTTGAAAGGGCCCGAGGATGCTTTTGTTGGCTGCCTATGCCAATCCATTCGACTGGGGATGGGCGACAGAGGCAAAGTGCAGCTTGATCTTTAGTTTCGAGCAGAAGTCTCTGATGGCGGCACTGTCAAACTGTGTCCCATTGTCTGTCACAATGGATTATGGGATGCCAAAACGATGGATGATGGATTTCCAGATGAAGCTCCGAGCTCCCTTCCAGGTGATTCAGGACATGGGCTCTGCCTCGATCCACTTTGTGAAGTAGTCGATCGCCACCATTAGGTACTTTCGTTGCCCACTCACTTGTTTGAATGTACCAAGGAGGTCTAGTTTCCACTTGGCAAATTGAACTGGACTGATGATGGAGATCAGATCAGTTGGTGGGGCCGAGCTGATCTTTGAGGATTTTTGGCAGGTCGAGCACCTTCGAACGTATTCGACGTCATCTTTGAACATCATTAGCCAAAAATCCCCTTGTCTCACGGCCTTCAAAGCTATAGATTCCCCCAGTAGTGGTTTTCGCAATCGCCCTCGTGGATCTTTTGGATCACGTAGTGCGCTTCCTGCGGAGATAAACATTTAAGGTAGGGGAAGACGTCATACCTGGTCCATCGCCTTTTGTACAATGAACCATCTAGCAGGACGAATTGGTAGGCCTTCCGTTCTAGCTTTCGTGCCTCCACTGGGTCGGTCAGCTTCTCTACTGTGTTCTGGTAACGGATTTTGGGATCCATCCAAGTGATTCCTTGGTCGATGCTTAGCAGCTCTTACTCCAACCTGCTGGGGTGTAGTAGACGTTGTACATACATGGTCTGACCGAGTTCCACGAGGGAGGAGGATACGTGCTTGGACAGGGCGTCGGCTCGATGATTCTTTGACTTTGGCACATGATGGATTTCCACACGTTTGAACTTGGCAAGCTCTGCTTTAACGACTTGCATGTAACTCTGCATCGAGTCTTCGCGGGCCTCGAAGGTCCCGTTTAATTGGTGGACGACGAGGCTGGAATCACTGAGTAGTTGGACCACTTTTGCTCCTAGGGCTCGAGCCAATCAGAGTCCGTTGATGGCCACTTTGTACTCAGCTCCATTATTGGTGGTTTGGAAATCTAAGCGGAGAGCGTACTCGAATATATTGCCCGCTGACGTTTGGACAATTATTCCGGGCCGCTCCTGGCTTGAGTGGCCGAACCGTCAACTTGTACGATCCAGGTTCCATCGTCTTCCATTGTATCGTTTGGTGAGTTGATACCTGTCGAGGGGGAGGGAGTTGCCATAGATGGCACTTTAGTATCACATACCTCCCCTTTTGGGCCTTCGTTATAAGTGAGTTCGACAATGAAGTCGATGAGAGCGTGCCCTTTGATGGAGGTCCTTAACTTGAACTGGATGTCGAATTTGCTTAGCTCGACCCCCTATTTGGTCATTCTCCCTGAATGATCTAGCCTCTTTAGGGTCTGTTCTAGGGGAGTGTCGGTGAGGACCAGGATGGTGTGCGCTTGGAAGTACGGTCACAACCTCCTCGCAGATTGGATCAGCGCGAAAGCCATCTTCTCTATCATCAAATAGTTGATCTCTGTGCCTCGGAGAACCTGCCTAACGTAGTAAATGGGTCGTTGTATTTCCGAGTCTTCTTTGATGAGTGCACAGCTTATGGCCTCCATGGTGGTGGCCAGATAGATGATGAGTTGGTCACCTTTATCTGGCTTGGTCAAGAGTGGCAGGCTGTGGAGGTACTCCTTTAACTTGGAGAAAGCCTTCTTGCAGTCTGTATCCCATTTAATGACTCTTTTGTTACTCGATGCAGAGGCTACCGCCTTCCTCAGTACTTTGAAGAAGGGTAGTAACTTCTCGGTTGATTTAGATAAGAATCGGCCCAAAGCAGCTATTATTCCGTTCAGCCTCTGGAGTTCTCTCAGGGTTGAAGGCTCCTTCATTGTAATGATCACAGCGATCTTGTCGGGGTTGGCCTCGATCCCTCAATTCATCAGCATGAAACCGAGGAACTTCTCCGATTGAACCTCGAAGGTACATTTGGCAGGGTTCAATCGAAGGTTGTATCGCCGGATCTGTGTGAATATCTCTTGAAGATATGCAATGTGATCTGTCGGCTTCTTTGACTTGACTAACATGTCGTAGACGTAAACTTCTAGGTTTCGACCGATTTAAGCCTCGAAGACTCCGTTCATCATACGCTGGTAAGTAGCCCCTGCATTCTTCAAACCAAATGGTATTTTGGTATAACAAAAAATACCTTGATCAGTAACGAAAGAAGTTTTCTCTTCGTCTTCTGGTGCCATCTGGATCTGGTTATATCCTGAGAATGCATCCATGAAGCTGAAGAGTTTGTAGCCCGAAGCACTGTCGACCAGGTGGTTGATTCGTGGCAAGGGGTAACTATCCTTGGGGCACGCTTTGTTGAGGTTGGTAAAGTCGATGCACATCCGCCATTTACCATTTGCCTTCTTGACCATCACGACATTCGAGAGCCATGCAGGGTATTTGACTTTTCGAATGAAGCCTGCTTCTAGAAGTCGATCCACTTCTTCGAATGCAGCCTTCATTTTTTGCCCCCATGTTTCTCTTCTTTTGCTTCATTGGTCTGGAAGTCGGGTCGACTTCTAAATTGTGGGATATTACCTCGAGGTCGATGCCGGGCATATCATTCAGGGACCAGGAGAAAATGTCGACATGCTCTCTTAGGAGGGCGATCAACTGTTCCTTTAGGTCGAGAGGGAGCAATGATCCAATAGAGACAGTTTTTCCTTCTTCTTCAGAGATTCGGACGTTCTCCATTTCTTCGACTACTGCAGGCCGTCGATCTTCGACTTAGGGGTCGACTGGATCTGTGACGTCCCCCGGCTTTGCACGCCAGGATGTATGTGCAATGTATAATTGGGGGCATGAGATTTAAATATTTGTAACCGCAAGCGCACGGTATGGTAGTGTGGCTTGGGGGTCGAACTCAGGGAGGCATGGATGTGCTTGTGTCAAGAAGGATCAAATTTACCCCATGGGAGAGCTAGCCCGAATCGGGTAATGGGTTGTCATAGTAAATGGAATGCAAGGGATAAACAATATAAAGGGAAAACCCGGGACTTCGGTTTCCACCCTATCGTGCGATTCTCGTCGATACGGCCTATGGGTAGGATAGCGATCGGAATTAGGGTCTAATGATGAGACGTTGCCTCTAAAAGTGATACCGTCTTCTTAGTTAGCTCACATTCGTCATCACGATCACCACGATATTTATTTTATAATTTTTGGAGTTCATTTGACCACTTTTATATTTTTAACAAGTTTTATATTATTTTTAATAATTAATTTTTATATTATTTTCGGCCAAATAAAATTTATTTGAGTTTTAAACGTTTTAAAGAGTTTTTGAGCCAATTTCCAGCTCATTTGGACCAAGTCAAATCCTTGGGTGAGTTGGAGAAGTTGAATTTCAAATTTTAAATCTTTTTGAACTTCTAATCCTATTAGATTTAGCCCTAGACCAAGTCAACCCATCTATACTATATAAGCAACCCCTAGCAAGACCTATTTTCGCAAGAAATTAGCCCTAGCCTCTTCCAAAACCCAAATTGGACGTTGCGACGATTCGTCGCAACGTTGCGACGAACCCCCCCCGCACCGACCGACGAAAACAGCCCAAATCTTCCGCCCTGACCGACGCCCAAGCCCGCTCAGCCGCTCTGTCCGCACCCGCTGCAGCCGCTGCATCACAACCCCGCACCAAGGCGGCACCGACCGAGAGGGTCCCTCGGTCAGACCGAGAGACCCGCCCCACTTCTCCGCATCCCCGCTCCGCACCAAGCCCCCGCTCAGCGCCCGCTCCCGTTCACCCGCCCCGCTCCATGCCTGACCGATGCTCTCGCCCGCATCGCTGCATCTCCGCAACGTTGCAACCGTTGCAACGTTGCAACGCTGCGCTCCCCGCATCCAACCCGCCCGACCGATGGCCTCCCCCGCTCCGACCGAGAGAACCAAGCGCTGCCCCGCACTGCTGCACACCCCAAGCGTCGCACAAGCCCGTTCCCCCGCAGCGACCGATGGCAGCCCCCGCATTTGGCTGTGTACGACCGATGGCCATACGTCGCAACCCCGCACCCGTCGCACCGCTTGCCACCGTGGGCCCCCCAAGTTCTCCAGAGTTATTGTGGGTCCCCCAAAGGTCCCTAGGACTACTGTGGGCCCCACCTAGGTGCGTTCTCTTCAACGACTTGCCGCGTACGACGTCGTCGCACGTCGTAGCCTATCGTCGCACGTGCGAGCTTTGGAATCTGGAATCGTCGCCAGGGTTGATGCTCTGAACTTTCCAGCGAGGAAACTATATTGGAATCAGGACTTGGAGCGCGTTCTATTGTTCCAACCCCCGGTGTCGCTACCCGACGCCGGTGTAGCTTTCGCGTCGTGTTGAGGTAACGCTTTGCACCCCTAGGACCCCAAACCCAATGCATGCTAATCAAGACTAAAATCAGTATTTTCAAAGTATTTTAAATGTTTTAAATTCACTAATCAAGATTAATAATATGGACTTTAGGCCGGTGGACTTGTGCACGTAGGATAATTGTGATTTTTGGACTCATTGGACGGTGTGCTCAGACGTCGTACTTGCAGGCAAGTGAAACTTGCCAACTCTTGTGTAGGGCCATGTTTTTAGGCCACTTCCTTGTTCCTAGCGTAAAAGAGACTAGTCAGTGAAATGATAGCTGGCTAGACGCCTACTTGATCTAGTTTGACAACGAAACTAGATCCGTCACCTAATTGATCTAGCTTGACAACGAAGCTAGATCCAACTCTTTAAACTTGTTGTTCATGCATACTAAACTGTCACGTTTACTTTCCTTAAACTGTACGTACTTTTAACTTCCATGCATTGCATCTTACATGTCATCCAACTTGATTGTTGCATCGTAGCACACGCTACAAAATACTTGTACAAATCCGTGTTTCCGTGTCCCTGGCTAGGTGCACCCCTAGGCCATACTTGTTTAAAACACTTCCTGGCTCGTGATCCAGAAGCGAGCATTCCAAGTTCGGGGGTAAGGCCCTGGCTCGATACACGTGGAGGGGTAGGGATAAACGTTCACTTGAGCTTAGGAGTGGCCTGATCAGCCCTCTAGCCAAAAGACGGAATCTCTGTGCACGAGGTGCTTACTTTTCTTGTCTTGTACTTGTCTTGTGAATGATTCATGCAATACTTGTCATCCATGCCATGTTTAAATGCCATGCTCGTACTTTACTTTACTTTACTTGTTGCACTCATACTTTAAACTGCCATGTCATTGCATTCATGCTAGAACTGCTAGGTTGCTTTACATACTTTCAGTTTCCTTGCACAAGTCTCTTGTAGACTTGCTGACATGTGCCCCTTGCTCTTTTGGGTGTCACATGTTAGACCTGAGCCAGAGACCGTTGCTGAGTACGTGATGTTTTGCTGACGCTGAGTCTGAGTCCATGATTGCCCAGGAGGATTTTGGTGGACACCGGTGACCATTCTTTGAGTTTTGTTGAGCTTTATTTTGTTTTAGGCCTTTTGTTAGTTATTGGTGCGTAGCACCGTCGTTTGTACTTTGTACTTTTGTTGGCCATGTTGGGCCTTTAGTCTCTTTTTCTTTTAGCCTGGTGGCTTTTCTGCGTTGTTGGAATTTATATTTATGGATATTCTGAGATTATTCTTTTGTCTCATTTAATTATTATCTTGTTTCGCTCGCGTTGCAAGGACCTGCAGTTTTAAATTGATTGACGCTTATCGGACTTGCAGCTTTGTAGCTTCAAGTCTGAGCGGACCTTCTCACGCTTCGCCTCCACGTTTTTTTGGGAAGCGGGGCGTGACACCTCTAAAAGTGATACCAGCGTCCCATGGGCCCGATATTCCGGTCAGTGCCCAGGATGATACGCCGGACTTCCCGGGTTCGGTCAGTGGGCACTCCCGTGTCCATTAACACTGACCGACTCTGGGAGCACTAAGCTCGCAACGATAACTCCCAATGTCTCATCCTACCGCTCCCGCGGACTAGGATTCGACGTCTACGCTAAGGGCGCGAGCTATGGCTAGGGAGTCAACCGCCAAGTTTATTCCCCCTTGGCCTAACGGTCAAAGGCTGTCTTTTTCCCGTCGATGACAATAAAACACCCCGTGTAACCGTTAGATTCCTAATCACTATCGATTTTCTAGTCCTATGGATGCATCGGGGAGAGCCCACGAAGGGGTTTTCACCAAAATCCTAGATTTGGGAACTACTCACACATATTTACTAAAAAGCGATCTAAATAGAAATCGACCGTTATAAACATGATCAAGCGATTGAAAAGCAGAAAGAGCAATGCTAATAACACTATATTAAAGTTTAACAAAGATAAAAAAACTTACAAATATCTGAAAAATTACAGCCGTCAAGAGAGAGAAAAAACAGCAAAAAATAACAACTCCCGTTTCCGGAAAACCTAGGGGTCATATATATAGAATACGATATCACTCGATCAGGTGACCTGCTTCGTTCTTTGGCGGCTCAGAATAGGACTTCACCCGGTCACATGGCACGGTCGGTTGAGGGTTGAGGCTGATCGGTTGGATCTTCGTGCCGTCGGGTGAACCGGTCGGTTGAGCTGTCCGTGTCTCGGCTTCGGAGAATCGGCTACAGGTGAACCGATCGGGTGAAGGTCACCCGATCGGTTGGCATTCAGCATCAGAATCCAGAGAGTTGGGGCATTTGAACCGGTCTCTGAACCGACTGGGTGACTTCTTGGCCGCTCCAACTTGTGTCCGGGTGGTGCACGCGTGCAGCAACCGATCGGTTGGAAGTGACCAACCGGCCGGGTGAGGGGCTGAAAGATGCGATCTTCATCGTTTGACCCCCCTGGATCATGCGTGACTCCTCCCGTTGCTTCGGGGACTCATGATATCGTCGTTTTATGTCCCCTACGCCGGTAAACTCCTGCAAAATACGAAAAACACGGAAAAGTGAAAGAAAACAAGAAAACACGAGAAAACGAATACACGACGGCGGAAAATAGCGGGAAAAACACGAAGAAAACGTGCGCAAATATATGAAATATAAACGCACGTCAAAATCTCACAAGCTGAACTCTTCCTCGTCCTCGAGGAAGACGAGTGAGAGTAGGAGCTCGGAGGGAGAAAATAGAGAGAAAGAGGGAAAAAGAGAACTCTAAATCCTAGATCGCCCGTCAGGGCCAACAAAACCAAAAACGACACACCAAGCAAGCAAACGCCAAATCACATCACTAAACCAAGGAATACGAATCCAGACAAGTGCCGTGGGCCCACGCGGTGAAGCGCGAGTGAGTGTGGTCGTGTGCTAGCAGTCAGTGTCACTATCTGCGATGTGCAATAAAGCTCGATATACACAAATCCAAGAAATGACCCAAATATCTATTTGATTCGAATTAAGCGGTGAATATATAGCTCAAGCATGCATGAGAATAGAGCAAGAATCGAAACATATCATGCGTCAGGGACTCCACAACTAGGGTTAAGGAAATCACCACACTATAGCCTAGATAATAGCTAAAAAGTTCCTAAGCCAAGTGTTTTCGAAAACGATGGGGGTTGAGATGATGTGGAGTAGAACACTCGGTGCAAATTCTCGCCTTCCCCTTATTCTCGGTAAGTAGGAAAATATTCGCACGGGAATTTTTTTGGGTTTTGGGTATTTGTATTTTTTTTGGCTTTTTGGCTATACAACAATTTTTCTTTTTCTTTTCTTCTTGGGATTTTCTTTTCTTTTCTCTTTTTTTTGAATTTTTGGGGTTTTTGGCTATACACATGTGTACTCTCCCAAGTGGGAGAACGGTACATGACGAGGTGATTTGCACCAAGTAAAATAAAAAATAAATCGGAATCTAAACACTTGGGCAAAGGAAACTATTCTCGCTAATTAGAGCATGGGCTAAATGGGTTATCCTTGTCATTAATTGTGGAATCCCGACACATGCGAAATGAAGTATACGATATAAATATAGCATGCAGGAGCAGACAGGAGAAACAAATACCGCATATTCAAATCGAAACATGATAATCTAGGGGTCATTCCTGGACATGTATATAAAGTAAAATCACAAAGTAGAAACACACCAAACAGCTACGCACGACGCACGACTCACAAAAAGCTAAGTGGACACACGATGCATGAAATGCAAGAGGACTCGATATCCTAGAGTTAGTGAATGTGATTATCGATGTCATGCTAGGTGTGTGTGATTTTGTGGCAATTCATCATAGGGTTCATCTCTAGGAGAAAGAGATGAAAAAGAAGAAAAGAAAAATAATAAACACGATGAAAAAGACTCAAAAACGAAAAAGAAAGACTCAAATGGCGCATAAAGTGCGACTCCCCCAAGCTGAAGTTTGCATTGCCCTCAATGCAATAAAAGTGAATATGGGAGGGCAAAGAAAATGGGGGGGAATACGCACCGACGCGAAAAAGACGCGAAAGGCAAGAAAAACACACAAACGGAACTGAAAATAAGAATAAAAATAAAAATCACACCACACGACATAAAAATAGAAAAAAAAATAAAATAAAAAGGAGAAAATCACACGGCACGACATAAAAACAAACACACAAAGAAAAACGACACACGACAACACACAGAAAAATTTGACTTCCCCCCTAGCTAGACATGACAGTGCTAGCGAGATGATATGATCGTGAAAATGCAGAGATATGCAAGGGGGAGGTCAGAAAACAAAATGAAATCAAAAAGCAAGAGATGGGGAATCCTCGCCCTCCTCGGAAGAGGGTGTGGATGGGTGGTCTGGGGAGGCGGGGGGGTGTGTGTGGGAGAAGTGGGGAAAGAGGTGGAGGAATAGGTGCAGTGGGGGTGTGAATGATGGGTAGAGTGTCGGTGGAGGTAGGTGTTGGTGGAAGTACGGCGATCAAGGCGGTGATAGAAGGGATAGAAATAGGGAGGGAAGACGTGATGGTGACGGTAGTGGGTGGCAGTGGGAGAGATCTGGAGCGCACCTATAATTTCTTGCGGCGCACATATGCAGTGACGGTGGAGGAGGGAGGAGGTGGTGTAGGGGCGGCAGAAGTGGTCGTGAGAGGAGAAGTGGATACATGGGTGGGAATAGATGTGGGAGGGGGAGATGATCGCCTAGGTGGGGGTGAAGGAGGTGGGGATGGGTGGGATGGTGGAGGGGAAGAATGTGATGGGGGAGGTGACGATCATCGAGGCGGTGAAGGTGGTGGTGAGGGGTGTGGTGTGGGTGGTGGTGGTCTGTGGATGTGAGTGAGAAGGCGGAGGATGGCGGCTACGTTCCTCTCAAGTGCGAGGAAATGTGGGTGAGTGAGGAAGGAGGATGGTGATGGGTCCGAGGGGACAGAGGACGTGTCAAGAGCACGGAGTCTAGCGATCTCGGCCTCGAGACCAAGACGAGCAGAGGTCTGGCGACGACCAAAAGAAGTGGACTGACGTGAAGCGAAAGTGGTCTCGAGAAGTGATGTGGAAGTAGTGCCGGCGGCAGTGATCATGCCGACACTGGACACAAGGCCTGCGATGGCCTCAGAAAGATCCTCAGCAGTGATAGGGCCAGGAGCACGGGTGGTGTGACTCGGGCCAGCCCCGGTATCTCCCCGGGACGCAGGGATATCCTGCTCGCCTAAGCGGGTGGCAAGGGAAGGTGGTCTGCGTGCGTCCAGGGGAAGGAAAGGAAGGCGCAACCCCGCTAGAAACTCGGGATCGGGCGGAAAAGTCCAATCTCCTACTACAGCAATAGTCATGCGAGCGGGGTTGGGGAGAATGGTGCAAGGGGCTGGGGTGTGGCCGTAGTTGAAATCGAAACGATGATCAGGGCGGGGCTTAATCATATGAATATGCCGCAGGACATCAAGATCTAGACGTGAGGGTCCTGCGGCAGTGGGAAGATCTCGAGGGATGGGGATATTAAATTGGGGATAAGAAGCAATGATAGTGATTATTCCCCCACAACAAATCTTGCCCTTACCGGCTCGGCTAATCTCGAGGAGCTTGTAAATAAGCCAGTCACCGGCATGGACGGGGACAGTTGGGGCCCTAAAGCTAATCCCATCATCGTCTCGGACGAAAGGGAAAGTCATGGCCCATAGAATGAAAAGATCAGGGATGGTCACGGTGCCTGACTCATCCCTGGGGAAAAATGCGGAGGATATGATCCGATATCCGATGGGCCAGATGGAATATAGGATGGATGATTGAGGAGGCCTTGGCCTTACCTCGGGGATAGCGAGGGAGTATGGTGAGGTGGAACCAAAAGTTATCGACATCGAATTCCGGTGGGTATCCGTAGTGTCGGATAGCGTCGTCCCCAAGAATAGGGAAACCAAATATATCATTGATCATGTTCAGGTTGGTGCGGATGGTTTTGTTACGCACCTGGAAAATGACGGTCGACCCCGACTCACAGACAAGTGTGGATAGAAATTCTAGCGTGAGGGACAGGTAAGACACCGCGGTGGTGTTCAGGAAGTCTAACCAACCTAAGTTCGCGAAAAGAGTCTCGACCTCGGTGAATACACCGAGATCGACAAGTGATTGGGTGTGGGCAAACTTGGTCGACAGATGCCCCCGAGCATCCAGCCTAAAGTAGAAGTCCTTATGCTCTTGGTTCCGAAATTGATACCCATGCGGGCCCAACATTGGGTCCTCAGGGGGGATAACAGGTGGGGGAGGGGCTAGTGATAGTGCACGTGGTGTATTGGGAAGAGGACATGTTTGTTTGCGTTTCTTTCGAGACGGTTCCTCCTCCCGCATGATACCCTTCCCCTTATCACGATCCCGGGCCATAGTGGGTGCGTGAGTGTGATGCAAATGAGTATAGAACACGATAAAATCACGCACACACAAACAATCAAGCAAGTAGAAATTCTAGGGTAAAAAGTAAAATTGAGCAGTGGAGCGAAGTTACCCAGCAGAGGTTGGAGTTCCTTGCTTGAAATTGACCCCAATACCGTGCAGAGTGTGGAGCCACGACACTTCTCTTCAGCGAAAAATCCGAAAATGGTGGGATTAGGGCTTGAGAAAGCGAAATGGGAGAAAGAGAGGGAGAGAAAACGATGGAGAGATGGAAGGGGTAGGTGGAGAGAGAGGCTAGAGGGGGAGTGGAGGTCGTGGGAGAAGTTTTTCGGCCGTTGGGAGGGCGGGGGAGATGAAACGACGGTGAAATCTGCGAGATCGGGCGAGAAAAACGAACGGGGGGGGGGGGGGGGGGGGTTATTTATAGGGTTTAAGTCGAACTGATCGGGTGAGTTGTCACCCGATCGGTTGACTATTAGGTCGAGATTTTCAGCTGAAGAGACGCTACAGGCGAACTGGTCGGTTGATAACTCACCTGATCGGTTGGCCGCTCCACAAATTTTCCCGAGAGTTTGGTACAGCTCATCCGGTCTATCAACCGGTCATGCTTCTCATCACCCGATCGGTTGACAAAGTCTGAAAATTTCCCGAGACTTCAGCCCCAGTTCACCCAGTCTGCCAACCGGTCTCACATACCTTCACCCGATCGGTTCGTTGAGCGACTGATACGACCAGCAGCTGATACATCCCAACCGATCGGGTGAGTTATCAACCGATCGGTTGGGGACTTGTTTTCTGCAAAAGTGCACAAATGGCCTAAGTCCCTCAACGGGAGTTCTTGCGGCTGGATTTATTTATTAAAATAGATGAAATAAAGTTAAAAATAATCCTAAAAATTGGAAACAAAGGTTTAGAGCATGGGTTGCCTCCCATGAAGCGCTTTTGCTTAACGTCGTTAGCTCGACGCCTGTGGATGATGTTCAAGGTGGGCGATACGGGTGATGCCCAAAGTCTGGCATCGCTTCAGCTTTCGGGCTGGTAGCTTTTGGTATAGTCGGTGGCGACAAGAAAACTTGCTCGACCACCCTCCCTTTGTTGATGGTGTCCGGGGGCTTCTCCTTCATATTGGCGTCCACCGCCACTCGTTTAAGGATCCGGACCTCATCCTCGGTGAGCCCCATGGGCTCTTTGCCTTTTCTCCTTGTAGGAGGATCCTTTGGGAATCCGGGAGGGATCACATGTGCCGCATATGTCATCCCAGTAACGTCATTCTTCTTCGGGCCGACTGGTTCTTCTGAGTTCCCCAAGCTATCGGGGGGATTTCTTGACAGAATCTCCCAGGAGCTTGCCTCCACAGCTCTCTCTTCTTCCAGCTCTAGCACATTGATATTAGGATCATCCGGAGGATCGGGGTGCTTCATTGACAACCCCAAGTCAAATTCGACTTTCTCCTTGCCGACGTTAAGGGAAAGCTTCACATTCTTCACGTCTATTAGCACACCGACGGTTACCATAAAGGGCCGTCCAAGGATAATAGGGGTGTGCTTATCTTCCGGCATGTCCATCACCACAAAATCCACCGGTACTTGTACTCCAATCACATCAACGGGGAGGTCGTTTACTACCCCCATCGGGTATTTGACCGAACGGTCAGCAAGCTGCAATGTCATGCCGGTGGGCTCCAAGTCTCCCATCCCTATTCTCCTGTATAGCGATAGGGGCATTAAGCTGACGCTCGCTCCTAGATTGACGAGCGCCCTCTGGATTCGCACTTCCCCAATAGAACAAGGGATGGAGAAACTTCCTGGGTCTTTAAGCTTGGGCGGATTTGCGCGCTGAATGAGGGCGCTGCACTCCGTCGTTAATACGACCTTCTCCTTTCTGGATCCTCTTGTCACCAAGTCCTTTAGAAATTTGGCGTAGGAGGGAATTGTCTCGATAGCTTCGAGGAAGGGGATTTGCAAGCTCAGATCTTTTACCATGGCAAAGAATTTGCCATACTTCTCGTCTATTTTGGCATGGGCAAGCCGTTGTGGAAAAGGCACAACGGGCTTAAATACTGTGAGGTTCCCTTCCTCATCCTTTTTCTTCTCCTCTCCATGGACTCCCTCCGGAGTAGTTGGCTTTGGCGACGAAGCACCGTCATCATTTAATCTTTCAATTGGTCGTTCCACGACTAGCGGTGCGTCTGGATCCTTGGGGGGCACTCTTGTGGGGATTTGTGTTCCGCTCCTCAAGACGATAGCGGACACGTTCGCATGCTCATGCGTGAGTGCCAAGGTCTGATTCACCCCCCTCGGGTTCACTTCAGGCTGTGGCGGTAATAGATTCTGCGGCCTCTGAAGGTTCGCCACTTGTAACCCCAGCTGGGTTACTTGATCAGTGAGAACTATTTGTCCCATCTCCAGCTTTAGATTTATCTTCTCCTGGTTGGCGATGTATTGAGTCAAGAGGGACTCAACCGAAGAGATAGCCCTCTGCTGGCCATATTGCTGCTGGATGGGCTGCTGATTCCTGGGAGCATATTGTTGATATTGTTATGGACGTTGCTGCTGCTGAAACTGCTGCTGCTGAGGCCTAGCCGGCTGATATATCTGTTGCTGCTGCTGCTGAGGCAGTGGCTGCTGATACGGTGCCCGGTAACTAAGGTTGGGATGATTTCGGTTGTTTGGAGAGTAGGCCGGGTTGGAGTTGGTTCGTGGTGGAAAAGGCGCATTTCCCGTAGGATTGTAAAATAACGCGCTCGCCTGATCCAACGGTGGTGAGATGTCACCGCCGTCGAATTCTCCAAAGACTTCGGCTTCAACCACCGCAATGTGTTGTGTACCGGGACCACCGGCTCCTACCATCAATGCGGAGATCTGGGTCGACAGCAAGTCAAACTTGTTGGATAATTTGTCAAAGTCCTCGACCCTGTGGATACCTCCAGATCTAGGTGTGGCTCTCTCGTCACACCACCGCTCGTTGTTAGATGCCATATTTTCCAGAATCTGTCCGGCATCTTCTTCACTTCTTGACATAAAGGACCCTCCAGCCGCGGCATACATGGAAGATTTCAAATCGTCCCGCAACCCATTATAGAACAGATTTATGATCTGCCACTTGGGGAGCTCATGGTGGGGACATCTCTGCTACATCTCCTTGTATCTGGTCCAGGCTTCGTGCAGAGACTCGTCGCTGGCCAGGGAGAAGGAGGAGATCTCACTCCTCAGCTTCATGGTCTTCCCCGGAGGAAAGAACTTTGTCAGAAAAGAGTTTGAAAGCTTCTCCCAGGTGTTGAATGTGTTCGGGTCCTTCCCCTAAGCCACAGCTTGGCCTTATCTCGCAGAGAGAAGGGGAATAGCTTCAGACGGATCGCCTCAGTTGTGACACCGTTTATCCGGAAGGTGTCACATTTCTCCAAGAAGGAGTCCAAATGTTCAATGGGGCTCTCCATGGGTGCACCCGAAAATTGATCCTGCTAGATCCATGTCACCAAAGACGGCTTAAGCTCAATGCTTTGCGCCGTAATAGCAGGAGGACGGGTGTCGGAGGTGGAATCGATGGATGGCATCGAGTACTCCAGCAGGGACTTGTGAGGTGGGGTGTTCTCCCCCATGGTTTCAGGATCCTCTCTTCTTCGCTTCTCGGCAGCCAAACACCTTAGGGTGGCGTTTATCTCCGAATCAACGAGAATCAAGTCGTTGAGACTTCTTGAACTCCTACGCATGAAAAACAACAAACACCCGTGAAGCGAAAGGTGGGAAAGAAACAGATAAAATAAAAAATAAAAAAAAATAAGAAAATAAAAAGGAAAAAGAAGAATGCGAAAATTATCGCGAGATAGAGATGAGAGCTAGACACAAAGGGTTCATGAAATCCTAAAATAACAAGCACGTTGCCTCCCTGGCAACGGCGCCATAAAGCTTGACGTCCCCCGGCTTTACGCGTCTGCATGTATGTGCAATGTATAATTGGGGGCGTGAGATTTAAATATTTGTAACTGTAAGCGCACGGTGTTGTAGTGTGGCTTGGGGGTCGAACTCAGGGAGGCGTGGATGTGCTTGTGTCAAGAAGGATCAAATTCACCCCATGGGAGAGCTAGCCCGAATCGGGTAATGGGTTGTCACAGTAAATGGAATGCAAGGGATAAACAATATAAAGGGAAAACCCGGGACTTCGGTTTCCACCCTATCGTGCGATTCTCGCCGATACGGCCTATGGGTAGGATAGCGATCGAAATTAGGGTCTAATGGTGAGACGTTGCCTCTAAAAGTGATACATGCGTCCCATGGGCCCGATATTCCGGTCGGTACCCAGGATGATACGCCGGACTTCCCGGGTTCGGTCAGTGGGCACTCCCGTGTCCATTAACACTGACCGACTCTGGAAGCACTAAGCTCGCAACGATAACTCCCAACGTCTCATCCTGCCGCTCCCCGCGTGCTAGGATTCGACGTCTACGCTAAGGGCGCGAGCTATGGCTAGGGAGTCAACCGCCAAGTTTATTCCCCCTTGGCCCAACAGTCAAAGGCGGTCTTTTTCCCGCCGATGAAAATAAAACACCCCGTGTAACCGTTAGATTCCTAATCCCTATCGATTTCCTAGTCCTATGGACGCATCGGGGAGAGCCCACGAAGGGGTTTCCACCAAAATCCCAGATTTGGGAACTACTCACACATATTTACTAAAAAGCGATCTAAATATAAATCGACCGTTAGAAACATGATCAAACGATTGAAAAGAAGTAAGAGCAATGCTAATAACACTATATTAAAGTTTAACAAAGATCAGAAAAATTACAAATATCTGAAAAATTACAGCCGTCAAGAGAGAGAAAAAACAGCAAAAAATAACAACTCCCGTTTCTGGAAAACCTAGGGGTCCTATATATAGAATACGATATCACCCGATCGGGTGAAGAATCACCCGATCGGGTGACCTGCTTCGTTCTTTGGCGGCTCAGAATAGGACTTCACCCGGTCACATGGCACGGTCGGTTGAGGGTTGAGGCTGATCGGTTGGATCTTCGTGCCATCGGGTGAACCGATCGTTTGAGCTGTCCGTGTCTCGGCTTCGGAGAATTGGCTACAGGTGAACCGATCGGGTGAAGGTCACCCGATCGGTTGGCATTCAGCATCAAAATCCAGAGAGTTGGGGCGTTTGAACCGGTCTCTGAACCGACCGGGTGACTTCTTGGCCGCTCCAACTTGTGTCCGGGTGGGGTACGCGTGCAGCACCCGATCGGTTGGAAGTGACCAACCGGTCGAGTGAGGGGCTGAAAGATGCGATCTTCGTCGTTTGACCCCTTGGATCACGCGTGACTCCTCCCGTTGCTCTGGGACTCATGATATCGTCGTTTTATGTCCCCTACAATGGTAAACTCCTGCAAAATACGAAAAACACAGAAAAGTGAAAGAAAACAAGAAAACACGAGAAAACGATTACAAGGCGGCGGAAAATTGCGGGAAAAACACGAAGAAAACATGCGCGAATATATGAAATATAAACGCATGTCAATCTGCCTGCTCGATCCTCCTCAGATAGGTGTACAGTGTATATCACGACTGTGCCTGTTTCTAATTTCCTTGTGCCTTTTCGACTCCCTTGGGGATCTGGAATTTGATCATTTGATGGAAATTTAAGACCACCGCTTCTACAGCGTTCAGTAGTGGTCTTTCGATGATCCTGTTGTACACTGAGTTGATCTTCACCACCATGAAATTGGTTAGGCGAGTGATTTGTTGAGGATAAGTGCCGAGGGTCATCGGTAGGGTGACGATGCCTACTATTGTGGTGGAACGCCTGGTGAGTCCTACCAGGGGCCCCAAACAAGGCGTCAACTCCACAGATGACAACCTCATCCTCTCCACATAGTGAAGAAGAATATGTCGCACGAGCTTCTGGTGTCGACAAGTAACCTTTTTATGGCAATCTCCTAGATGGTAGCCGTGATGATGATAGCATCATCATGCGGTAGTTCCACACCCTCCAGATCTTCATCCGAGAAGGAGATAGGTGGCGTAGAATCTCTACGGCACTTTCGTCCCACATACACTGTCATCAACCTTACAGCATAGGAGCTTTGGAGAGAGGTTGATAGCTCCGGGTTCGGGGGACCTCCCATTATCATGTTGATGAGACCAACGTTGGGAGGTCTCGTGGCATCCTCGGAGGATGTTGATGGGTGAGTCGACATGATCGAGTGACTTGTCGATCGGGATGTCGGCTCATGGTTTCTCATATACGGTGCCAAACTATTATGGCCAAAATTGACCGAGACAGTTGTCAAGCTGACGTAGACTCTTGGTGCTGAGTCGGAGTCTCGTTAGCATATGGAGTGGGACCCTCGGTTGGAAGAACCCGGGTCGAGTGTTGGTAGTTGATGATGGTGGGATGCTCGATCGACCTTTGAGCAGCTGATGCATCGATCATTTGAGGCTAGGAAGCTCGATGACGACCCTCAAATGCTAGATGATGACCGTCGATCTGCACCATAGGGACACATTAGGGGGGTCGGATCTAGGTTCCGACCCAAATCCCCTCCGATGCTTAAGTTAGTATGGGAACTTAAGGAAGAGATGGAGCTTGGTGCAGCTGAGATCGACCCACGGAGGTTCGTCTCAGGATTGGCGACGCAAGCTCAAAAGTATAGGAAATATCAGCTGAGAACGTAGAGTTTTATGTCTTAGACATCGTACCTTGGAATTGGAACCCCTTTACCTTTGTCCTTGTGTCCATTTATAGGTTGTTCCTCTTTAATTGCGTGTAACCATCCCTCATTGATTTATGCATGATCTCCTCCGAGATTCGAGATAACGGCTGCCCATTTAATTGGCCCCATAAACCTCCACCTAAATATCAACGCCAACCTAACGGTCGAACGATCTGTTTGTCTGACTCGGCAATACACTACTATGACCGACGGGCGTCAGGTTGCAGGCGCCAAATGGGTCGGGAGTGCGGATACTCCAGCAGGATACGTACCCATGCACTAACACTCTCTATTACCTTAAGGATTTCAAAATTATACTTGATGATAAACCATTTTTTTGTTTTAATTAAGCTGATAAATCAAATTAGGGTAAACTCGATATGTGCTAACTATGCAGGAAATTATGTGCGCTGTCAGTGCAAGAAATTTCATGCATTGTCAACATTAAAACCCCACTTTACACAATTTAAAATCCAAAACCTCAAATATGTGTGAAGCATAGTGGGATTTGACGACTGATCGACTCGTTCCAAGAAGTTTTATTGATATGAAACTATTCATTTTGCACCAATTGGAGGGCTAAAATAGCATTGAATTCACTTGATTTTTTATATGTTATTCATCCATGATGTGTAGAGCACATTTAAAAAATTAAAAAAAACATATATGAGTCAGCATAGGAAAATTTCGCAAAGCTGGGATGACGAGTGCTAGAATGATTATTCATGCAACAGTGAGTTTGGGCAAGGTTTCGCTTAGCCGACCGACTTCTTCGGTACCTGAAAAGGAGATGGTAATATGTCAGAGGATCGGGGGGCAGACCCCCCCGACTACCCTCCGATACCTAAGTCAGGTAATGATGGAGGAAAGAAGGTGTAGGCATAAAATAGCCCGTGTGTGTAAAGATGCGTATGGATTGAGCCGTAGTTTAGGCATATTAAGGCATTAATGTTTACGTAGCTGATGAACAAGCGTACCATATATGTAGGACCGGGGGGCAGTTACAACATGTTAGCAGAGATAAAGTTCCCTGGTGTAACTGCATAACAAACTCGTCAGTGGAATTATCCAAATCTGAATCGCCTGCCAACATCACGTCACCAGATATGGCTGACTATTATACATGTGTTGAATGTGCATTAAATGCGCTTCGTCGGTAATGACCTAGAGAGAATGCGGCCTGCCCATCTGAGATTGTGTCGTATTGATCTAGTGGGGTGATCCTGCTTGGGGCCATGAGGTTGAAAATGCCGACCTCAGGTGGCGATGTTGCCCTTGTTTAGGTCTATTGGCAAGGAGCTGGCCTTGTAGAGGTTGACCTAATGGAGCAGTGCTACTGAAGGAGCCGACCTCGTGGAGGTCGTCCTTACATAGCCATGCTGGTGAAGGGTGTTGGATGCAATGATCTAGGACTTCTTGTTTGATGATAACAAACGTGTGTGAACGATTTGATGTGCGTGTTAAGTGTTTGCAGGAGTGACGATCACGTAAATCTCCAAATAGATGACTTGGTCAATTTGTTGGAGAAAGTGCTATTCACATAACAAATTGGAAGATGGAGAAATTGCTACTCACATAGCAATTGGACTTGGTCAAAGATCTATACACATAGCAGTTGGAGAGATAAGAAGAGATCTATATTCATATCAATGGAGATTGATTCAAATCAATTAGCGGGATGAATCCTATTCCAATATGGAGAGAGATGGAGACTAATTCAAAGAGCAATCGAATGGGATGAACTCAAATCTCCTTGGCCGTAGCAAATCAAACTGATTGGCCCCGGCTATACACCCGGAAACGATTGTAGTTTTACCGCAAGCGCACGGTAAAGTGGCGAGCGGGTATCGAACATGAGGAGGTGGTGTTGGTTCCAATCTATCCTATGTTGGTTTAACTATGAAGGTTTTATTGGTAGAGATAGGTATTGTATGATGTAATGACAATGGTGATAGATGACGGTGTCGGTGGTAGAGAAGTTGGATAAATATCGATTCAAATTTAGTATAATAAAAGCGTCTAGGGCTAGGAATTCTCTACTACAGATCGTCATTCATCATTGTGAATAATGAATCTCAATATTACTGGACATGTGTTGAGGTGAACTAGTCGTAATTGAATAGATAACAAAGCTTATGCTCTCGCGCTATTGCCAGTCTACAGCAACCTAGATTAGGGCCCACTCTCATGCAAACCCTAACCTAAGCCGCTAGCATGAAGATCGACATCATCGTCCAATCGCACCTCGAGCCCACTCTCGTGCAAACTCGAGTTATGATCTAGGTTGTGATAGTTCGTATTCGTCCAATCTCTTGCAAACGAATATTAGTATAGATTTATAATTAAAATCCTAGTATTGGTCCAATCTCTTGCAAACCAAATCTAGAGAATCTCGATTATAAACCTAAATCGAATATCTAGGCCTTCCCATCAATTGAGATCCAATCTCTTGCAAACCCCAATCGATGGAAATTCCTAGCTACTCGTAATAAATCAATCACAACCTAACCTCCTAGCAATTCTAGCAACTTAGAAATTCATTCATCACAAATCTGAAATTAGATCCATTGGGTTCATCCCCATGCCCTAGAACATCAAATCTACTCAAGCATAGCAATAACGATATAGAAATCAATAAAAGACATTGCTTGCATAAATAAAGATATCAAATCAAAGATTCAAATAATAAGAACAAGGATACTTAGCTTTGATGAAGAAATTCAATCCAATTACAAGCTTTTAGATCCAAGATGGGGCCTAGGGCATGTCCTAACCTCTAAAATAATCCCTAAGAAAACAGAATGGGAACTCTCCTCTAATGATGGCTACAAACCTCTTATATAGCCCCCCAAAACCCTAGCAAATAACCGTAGAAACCCTCTCAATTTCGTGCCCAAAGTCATCTCTGGCCGCAACTTAATTTCTGGGCCCGCAGTCACTCGGGCCGAGTGGAAAGCTCACTTGGTCGAGTGAGAATTCCTGCAGAAACTCCAAAAAACAGCACTCTGTTAAAAACAATCAAAAACTGGTCACTCGACCGAGTGGAAAGCTCACTCAGTCGAGTGAAAGTGTCACTCGGCCGAGTGACACTGATATGCGAATTCCAGCACTACAGCATCAACTTGCAAAAATTCTACAGATTTCATCTGACCTCTGATTGACGCATTCTTGGTGGCGTTGGAACCCTTATGAAGTCTAATATCCATAAAAAAATATGAGAAAAATACTTTGTCCACTGAAATGATAGCAGATGTCAAAAGAGTGAGAGGCTATCTGAAAATCTAGGCGCTCGTGTCATCGGCGTCACTCGGCCGAGTGGGATTCTTCACTCGGACGAATGGACTTCTATACTCGGCCGAGTAGTCTTCTGCTGCGCTCTCTAAAATTCCAGAGAGTTAGCCTCGATTCCCTTCAGAAATTCTGACTCACTCGGACGAGTGGATTTCTTTACTCGGCCGAGTGGAATTATCCACTCGGTCGAGTACGTTGTGGCTCAAGATCTCTTCGTATCAGTTGTACTCGGCCGAATACGCTTCTTCACTCGACCGATTGGGCTGTATTACTCGGCCGAGTAGCCTGTTTCTGAAGTTAAATCTTCTCCGCCTCGCCTCTTCGTCGATTCTATCGATTTCCTTCTTTTTCCACTCATCCTCCAGCATCTTTAGCTTCTTGATAGGGCCATGGGCGATGCTCCGGTACGCATGCAAGTCTTTTAAGCTCATTTTTTTCTCCTGATTGCTCTGTATTTCCTGAAATCCGACAAAAATAAGAAATAGTGGAAAGTAACGAAATATCGTCGAATAATCGTGAAAATCTCAATATGAGCAATCAAAATGGCATGAAAATATACAGAAAAAATGTGTAAAATAAGGACCGATCGAAATCCCCCAAGCTTACCTCTTACTCTTCCTCGAGGAAGATTAGTAGAGAGACGAACTTGGGTGATGAAAACAAAGGAAATGAAATGAAAAAGAAAGAACACGAGGTGGAAGGGATCGCTAGATTATTCTCTCAGATCTCAAGCCATAAGCTATACATCACGATAACTTAGAAAATACGAATCACATGCTATAAAGATTTCTTATCTTACTTAAACATGGTACTTGCAAGTTTTTAAGAACAACAAAAGGGACCTCTAAATTCATACAATCAATTCATATCCACATCACGCATTTCATATAATTTAATATACGAATGTTGACGATGCACTTTTCAATCAAGTGTTATAACAGAAGCATATAAGAATCACACCAAGCATGCAATAGAGAATGGAATAAATCATGTCATTCACATATTTATATCGATTCATAAGAAATCTACATAACTAAAGTATTTTGCTAAGTTTCAGCATTATCAAACTTCCCCATTCGTGCACCTCTCCACTCTAATGTCGCACTCACTCATATGGTCAAGTGAATTCACCCCCCCCCCCCAAGCTTAGCTTGAGGCATCGTACCTAAAGGAATATGATAGTGGAAAATGGGATTTTTGCCTTGGTTTTCCCAAGTATTTTGTGGCTCCAATAATGAGATAGAGAAATATTTTTCTTTTTCTTTTTGAACTTTTTGTTTCTCATTTTTCTTTTTGGATTTTGTAGGAGCTATATGATTTGTATTTTTGGATTTTGGCTTCTTTTTGGCTTTTTGGACTTTGTGGAGCTAAATTTTTCTTTTGTATGGATTTTTGGGAAATAGAGCGATATAAGTAGCTTTAGGAGGTGAACTCAAGTGACATGTAGAGAATAAAAAGATATATACGGAGAAAGAAATAATGTAACACTCGGTTCACTCTAAGATGTGCACGAACGGTTCAATAAAATAATACTTTCAACTAAAACTCATATGTAAGCATGGATATTCTCAATCATCTCAATAAAAAGTGCAGTCAAGCGGTAAAGCGCACAATCATATCAAGCATGCAACAGGAGGCGAATAAGACAATAAGGCAGATGCTTCTGTTATACAATAGATGCGTGAATCTTGATGCACTTCCAACAAACGCATACTAAACACTAATCCATACATTCAGTTTCAATTAATATCATGCATTCATATAGAGGAATCATCAAGAGAAATAGATTTGCAAGCACATGTGAATAGCAAGGCTATGGAATACTCTAAGTAGCATAGCATAGAATAATAAGCATCGTGATGGCTACTAAAGAAATAAGATATATCATCATAAGGAACAAATCTAGCAAAAGGAGGAAAAGAAAATAAAGATATAAAAATAAAAGAGGGGAAAGAAAAGAAAAAAACAAGCACACAATATGATGCATGAACACACATCAAAGGAAAATAAGATGGAAAAATAAAAAAGATGATGCAAAAATTTTGAAAAATTTAAAAACCCCTAAAATAATGTAAAAATGCAACTAATGCATCTAAATAGCATGGAAATGCACTCCCCCAAGCTTAAACTTCACATTGTCCTCAATGTGATCATAGTGGAAGAATATGATGAACAACGATAATAATAAGGGGGTGAATGAAAACTGATGAAATGAATGACATGAAATCCTAATGCAACTACATTCAAATACAATGATGCATGAGAGCGCTTTTTCCCAAGCTTATGCCAAACAATCCTATTCAAATGACTCGATCAAAAATGTCACGTGTTTGCTAAGTGAGATTGAGTCAAACGAATAAAAATGTGAGTATTCACTTAAAGAAATGCTCGATGGGTGGTGAGCAAAAAGGATGTGACACATCAAAATATGAAGGGGCAATTAATATATATAATTGGTTTGGGGTGTAAAAATTTTTGTTGCCGTTATATGAGGTGATATTTATTCAAGCAAATCTATACGGTCCTCTTGCTGTCAAGAGGATTCGTGTTTATTGAAAGCATAAAATTTCTACACTACTGGATTGATATCACCTAAAGCAAAAGGCGGATCCAGTATCTTTGCCGGTGCAGGCAACTACTCCAACTGCTCCTTCCTTGGCTCCGCCAGACGCATGTGTCCACAGACTCCAATGAACTCCAGCAATGCATCCTCCAGCAGTCCCACAAGGACTCCACCTGTACCATGCAGAGAATAGGATGCATCAGTTCGCTACAAAAAATATACCCTTGTAATAAAACTATTCCAAAGAGGATCGTCTATAGAAATAATGAAATAAATAGTGGTGGACGATACTTCGCTGGAAATAATCCAATATCCTCCCGTGCTGTGATAGCTGTCTCCATGGTGTCCTCTCTAAGCTACTTAGGTAAATCTAGATCATAGGTGTGGACCTCCTCGACAGGCTCGTCAAACTGTGACACATCCAAGCATACCTCCGATCCATAATTGTACGTGCAGTGCAAAAGGTATGCCGTGTCAAAAATATCTGAATCAAAGTAAATATTAAATGGAATAAATTATTCAGAATGGGATGTGTAAAAATATCTCCCTGAGTGGGAGCAATAAGCTCTGTGGGATAGTCCTCGACGTCAGTGGAAGGATGAGGTGGCTGCAGGAGCTCTAATGGAGGAGGATAGTGCTCGGGATCCTCATGAATGGCTGTGTCCTCATCCCGATGTACGACCTCCTCGGTGATAAGATCTGGCTCTGTGTGTAAGACCTCCTCAAAAGCATGCTCTGGCTCCGCATGTGAGGCCTCCTCATCAATATGCTCAGGCTCGACAGGGTGCTCTTTTGCCTTCTCATCAACCATCAATGTACTGGAATGGTGATGCTAGCTGCTCATGTGTGTCAACTTGTGGGGATGTATCATGGAGAGAGGAATGCTCACAGGCAATCCAAAAATATAGTCTATCCCCCTCAAGATTGACCTGGATGTCCTCCTCAATTGTTCCTGCAGCTGAAACATGGTTCATAACAAAATCTGTAAATCGTAGCTCAAATGCATCATCTGCTGTAATGCTAACTGAACCAGTGAACCTCACTGACTCCAAGAAGCCCTCCAATAAGTTCTGAAATTGTGTCCTCGTCTGGCGGCGTATATGACTCAATTTCTGCTTCATTCACTGCCTCTTCGTCCATCCACTCTTCATATGCAATAGCTGTATCGTAGGATGTGGGATCGACGACGGTACATTCTGGCTCTGGTAGTATGTCTGGCAATGCTTCTTGCCCCATAATATGAAGAAGCAGAACCGATATCTTTGGAAATCCCTGCAACCTTAAGCATGAGCGCATTCATTTCAAGTTCCCTCTTCATCCATTACAATTGAAGGTCGCCCTTATCAAACCTGGCTTGTATTTCAACTTGGTGAGCATGCATCTCATCAAAAAAGTATTCTCCTGTTTGAGCACTCTGATCAAAATAGTATTCTCCCATCTGAGCACTCTGATCAAAATATTATTCTACCATCTGAGCACTCTGATCAAAATCTGTGGTCCACATAGTATAATCCATAACACCTGATCAACAAAGATAAATACCTGGAGAAAAATATCAGTGGCACAAAAGAATATAAAAATGATAATAATGGTGGCGGGGGTGAAAATTTCCTTTTGTTGAAAAAAAATTTTCGTAGTCTAATCAACCTAATTGTGACAAATTGGCACCCAACGGGAAACACCTCCCCGGCAACGGCGCCAAAAACTTGATCGGCCCCGGATATACAAATGGAAACGATTGTAGTTTTACCGCAAGCGCACGGTAAAGTGGCGAGCGGGTATCGAACACGAGGAGGTGGTGTTGGATCCAATTTATCCTAGGTTGGTTTGACTACGAAGGTTTTATTGGTGGAGATGGATACGGTATGATGTAATGACAAGGGTGATGGATGTCGGTGTCGGTGGTAGAGAAGTTGGATAAAGATCGATTCAAATTTAGTATAATAAAAGCGTCTAGGGCTAGAATTTCCCACTACAGATCGTCATTCATCATTGTGAATAATGAATCTCAATATTACTGGACTTGTGTTGAGGTGAACTAGTCGTAACTGAATAGAGAACCAAGCTCACGCTCTCGCGCTATTGTCGGTCTATAGCAACCTAGATTAGGGCCCACTCTCGTGCAAACTCTAACCTAAGCCGCTAGCATGAAGATCGACATCATCGTCCAATCGCACCTCGAGCCCACTCTCGTGAAAACTCGAGTTATGATCTAGGTTGTGATAGTTCGTATTCGTCCAATCTCTTGCAAACGAATAATAGTATAGATTTATAATAAAAATCCTAGTATTTGTCTAATCTCTTGCAAACCAAATCTAGAGAATCTTGATTATAAACCTAAATCGAATATCTAGGCCTTCCCATCAATTGGGATCCAATCTCTTGCAAACCCCAATCGATGAAAATTCCTAGCTACTCGTAATAAATCAATCTCAACCTAACCTCCTAGAAATTCTAGGAACGTAGAAATTCATTCATCACAAATCTGAAATTAGATCCATAGGGTTCATCCCCATGCCCTAGAACATCAAATCTACTCAAGCATAGAAATAACGATATAGAAATCAATAAAAGACATTGCTTGCATATATAAAGATAATAAATCTAAGATTCAAATAATAAGAACAAGGATACTTAGCTTTGATGAAGAAATTCAATCCAATTACAAGCTTTTAGATCCAAGATGGGGCCTAGGGCATGGCCTAACCTCTAAAATAATCCCTAAGAAAACATAATGGGAACTCTTCTCTAATGATGGCTACAAACCTCTTATATAGCCCACCAAAACCCTAGCAAATAACCCTAGAAACCCTCTCAATTTCGTGCCCAAAGTCGGCTCTGGCTGCAACTTAATTTCTGGGCCCGCAGTCACTCGGGTCGAGTGAAAAGCTCACTCGGTCGAGTGAGAATTCCTGCAGAAACTCCAAAAAACAGTACTCTGTCAAAAACTGTCAAAAACTGGTCACTCGACCGAGTGGAAAGCTCACTCGGCCGAGTGGAAGTGTCACTCGGTTGAGTGACACTGATATGCGAATTCCAGCACTGCAGCATCAACTTGCAGAAATTCTACAGATTTCATCCAACCTCCGATTGGCGCATTCTTGGTGGCGTTGGAACCTTTATGAAGTCTACTATCTATAAAAAATATGAGAGAAATACTTATTCCACTGGAATGATAGAATATTTCAAAAGATTGAGTGGCTGTTTGAAAATCTGGGCGCTCGTGTCATCGGCGTCACTCGGCCGAGTGGGATTTTTCACTCGGACGAGTGGACTTCTCTACTCGGCCGAGTAGTCTTTTGTTGCGCTCCCTAAAATTTCAGAGAGTTGTCTTTGATTCCCTTCAGAAATTCTGACTCACTCAGACGAGCGGAGTTCTCTACTCAGCCGAGTTGAATTAGCCACTCGGTTGAGTATGTTGTGGCTCAAGATCTCTTCGTATCAGTTATACTCGGCCGAATTTGCTTCTTCACTCGGCCGAGTGGGCTATATTACTCAGCCGAGTGGCATATTTCTGGAGTTAAATCTTCTCTGCCTCGCCTCTTCGTCGATTCTATCGATTTCCTTCTTCTTCTACTCATCCTCAAGCACCGTTAGCTTCTTGATAGGGCCATGGGCGATGCTTCGGTAAACGTGCAAGTCCTTTAAGCTCATTTTTGCTCCCGATTGCTCCGTATTTCCTAAAATCCGACAAAAACAAGAAATAGTGGAAAGTAACGAAATATCGTCGAATAATCATGAAAATCTCAATATGAGCAATCAGGCATGAAAATATGCAGAAAAAATGTGTAAAATAAGGACCGATCACCTACCCTAGTTAGGATTCTTCTTGGCCGCAACATCTTCTAGCTTCTCCTATAAAAACCCTCTCAAAAGAGAGAACAAAATATTTCGGCAACCAAAAAAGAAACAAGTCGGCCTCATAAATTTCCCAAGGCAAAAACTTGCGGCTACCATCATCCCCTCAAGCCAAAAAGCACCAAGCCGAAGCCCTAAATCTCCAAACAACAAAGCCTAGCAAAATTCCCTTACCTTCAACTTGCTGCAACCAAGCTCCATCATCAAGCCCACGCACAAGAGGCATCAAGTCAATTGCAAGAGTTGCAAGCCACAACCAGGGAATTATCCTGCCGAAATTTCTCCCCACACAAACTTGTGCCTGCTGCAATGTTTGACCATAACTGGCCGAATTCTTTTGTTTCTTAACCTTGTGTTGTTGTAGGGCACAATAAATCCAATGGGAGGGGAGCCGCAATAGTTGACTATCCCCTTCAATCAATATGCCACAAGTTCCAAGAGGTTGTGTCTCCTTCAAGCCATCAAGCAAGCCGTAAGCTTATATCTCATCATCCAATCAAAGTAGATCACAAGAGGAAGGGTCAAGCTGTAACCTTTGACCCAAGAGCAGCTCTAGACATCAACTTGCAGCCCGCACCAACAAGCAGCCCAACTGCCTTTGCCGACCCGTGCTTGACCAAGCAATCTTAGGGTACCGACCTAACAACAAGCTACCAAGTGCCGAACTTTGCCTTAGTGTAAGTGCCACAACATTGAAAGGGGGGACAAAGTCGCAACATCAGAAAGTGTCAAGGCCGCAACTTGAGTTGGAGACGTGACGTGACGACGACTTCATGTCAGATCCAGATCTGACCAGTGTTGAACGACAGCGACGACACACCATCACCGAGCTATTTCTAAATTATATTTATTATCTTTGTGTATTGGTGTGTAGATCTCTGTAGGGGAAAATTTACCATTGTTACATTTTGGGGTCTTGTCTAGTTGGTCTAGACAAGAGGGCTTGGCTAGTTGGGACTAGCCAATAGAAAGATTTTACTCGGAATAATCTTGTTGAACACGTGTGTTATGGGGTACTGAAGAGCTTGTCGAGTGTAGAGACGTAGAGAGGTGCTCTAGTTGTGCTCTAGCTTCTGGCTGTACTTGGTACATTATTAATACTAGTAGCTGCTTTGAGGGCTGGACGTAGGTCGTTGGGACGACCGTTCCAGTGTAAATCTGTTGTGCATTTGTGTTTGCTCATTATTTACTCTGCGTGTGCTTATAACTGCATGTGATTTTTCGTGGGTTGCACCAATATTTTTATTAGCCTATTCACCCCCCTCTAGGCTATGATCCAGATCCAACAAGTGGTATAAGAGCCAGTTTAGAGGATCTAGTCTAGATTTTTTAGATGACTATGAATATATGTGATGCTGCATTTGCTGAAGGTCAGTCTATTTCTTGTCGCCCTAAATTTAATGCAGTTGATTTTGCATATTGGAAGGCTAGGATGAAAATTTATTTAGCGTCAGTAGATTATGATGTATGTGATATTGCTAAAAATGGTTATAGTCCACCCATTATTAAAATTAAAGACACTGAAATCATTAAGCCTAAAGATAAGTGGGATGCCTCTGATAAGAAATGTTATTATTTAAATGGTAAAGCTAAGAATGCGCTTATATTCTCTATTAATAAATCTGAGTTTAGTCGTATCTCACATTGTTTAACTGTGCAGGAAATATGGCATACGCTGGAGGTGATGCATAAGGGAATGTCACAGGTGAATGAGTCCAGACTTGCCCTGCTGAGCACAGAGTACGAGAGCTTCCGCAAGCTTCCATCAGAATCTATTTTAGCGATGTGAGTGTGGTCGTGCGCTAGCAGACGGTGTCACTATCTATGATGTGCGATAAAGCTCGATATACACAAACCCAGGAAATGACCCAAATATCGAATCGAATTGAATAAGGCGGTGAATATATGTAGTTCAAGCATGCATGAGAATAGAGAGAGAATCGAAACATATCATGCGTCAGGGACTCCACAACTAGGGTTAAGGAAATCACCACACTAAAGCCTAGATAATAGCTAAAAAAGTTCCTAAGCCAAGTGTTTTCGAAACCGATGGGGGTTGAGATGATGTGGAGAAGAACACTCGGTGCAAATTCTCGTCTTCCCTTTATTCTCGGCAAGTAGTAAAATATTCACACGGGAATTTTTTTTGGGTTTTTGGTATTTGTATTTCTTTTTGGCTTTTTGACTATACAAAAATTTTCATTTCTTTTCTTTTTGGGTTTTTCTTTTCTTTTCTCTTTTTTTTGGATTTTTGGGGTTTTTGGGCTATACACATGCGTACTCTCCCAAGTGGGAGAACGGTACACGACGAGGAGATTTGCACCAAGTAAAACAAAAAAGAAGTCGGAATCTAAACACTTGGACAAAGGAAACTATTCTCGCTAATTAGAGCAAGGGCTAAATGGGTTATCCTAGTCCTTAATTGTGGAATCCCGACACATGCGAAATGAAGCATACGATATGTATATAATCATGCATACAGAAACAGGCAAGAGAGGCAAATACCGCATTATTCATATCGACTCGTGATAATCTAGGGGTCATTCCTGGACAGGTATATAAAGTAAAATCACAAAGCAGAAGCACACCAAACAGCTAGGCACGACACACGACTCACAAAAAAGCTAAGTGGACCCACGATGCGTGAAATGCAAGAGAACTCGATATCCTAGGGTTAGTGAGTGTGATTATCGATGATACGCTAGGTGTGTGTGATTTTGTGGCAATTCATCATAGGGTTCATCTCTAGGAGAAAGAGATAGAAAAGAAGAAAAGAAAAATTAAAAACACGATGAAAACGACACAAAAACGAAAAAGAAATGACTCAAATGACGCACAAAGTGCGACTCCCCCAAGCTGAATCTTGTATTGCCCTCAATGCAATAAGAGTGAGTACGGAGGGCAATGAAAATGGGGGGGGGGATACGGACCGACACAAAAAGAAATGAAAAACATGGAAAACACAGATACGAAACTGAAAATAAAGAAAAATCAAAATCAACCCACACGAAACGAAAATAGAAAAAGAGAGAAAGAAAAATGATACGACACGACAAAGATAAAACAAGCACACACACAAAAACAAAATACGACAACACACCCAAAATAGACTTCCCCCAAGCTAGTCATGACAATGCTAGCAATGAGATATGATCGTGAAAGTGCAGGGATATGCAAGGGGGATGTCAAAAAAACAAAGTGAAATCAAAGAAAATAAAAAGGAAGTGATGCGACACGTGAATGGGTCCTCTCCCTAGCAGTGACAAAGCAGGGCCCCGCAAAGACAGATGGGCACAAACATAGGGGGACAAAAGCGGGATGGGAAAAAAAATCAAGCAGGGGCACCACCCTCTGGGGGTGGTGATGGGGGCCTGTGTTGGGGACCAGGAGTCGTGGGGGGTGGAATGTGGAGCTCGGAGACATCGGGTGGGTCTTCACGGATGCGGCGAATGAAGCTTTGAAGAAAGGGTAGGTCTCGGTCAACGGACTCCATAGTTATCCGACCACCATGTCCAGCTAGGAGGATCATGGCAGCGAATCGGTCGAATTGGTCGTCGTCTTGGAATGACGGATCACCAATGTAAGCGGGGGAAGTGGTGTGTGGGGTGGTAGATGAATTGGTGGTGGTGGATTGAGCGGGGGGTTGTGTGCGATGAGCGCGATGGGTGGGCCTAGGGTTGGAAGAGCTGGCGTCGGTGGGCTTAGCACGGCGGGGAGGCATTGTGCAGGAGTCATGTGTGTGTGTGTGTATGCAAAAAGACGATGAAGACACACAAACGCGAACAACGAGCAAAATGGAATATTTGGGGCAAAATAAAAATTGAGCTAAGGAGCGAGTTTACCCAAATGAGATGAAGATCATTGATTGTAGACGTCCTAATGCTACTCGATAGGAGCACATGTGAAGCCGCGACAATCTCTTCAGCAAGTTTCGAAATTGGGGGAGAATGGGTGAAAGTTAGGGTTTTGTGTGCGGGTGGAATTGAGGAGGATGGAGAGAAATCGATGGGGAGATGGATAGGGAGAGGGGGGGATCGATTGGGGTTGATTTAGGGGAAGAACAAGGTCAGGCGCAAGAGGAGAAGGCGAAACGTCAACAGGAATTTCGAAATTGGCGAGGGCGGAACGAACGAGCGGGGGGGGGGGGGGGGAATATATAGGATTTTAAGTCGAACCGATCGGGTGAAAAGTCACCCAATCGGTTGACTTCGTGGTCGAAAACTTTGGCCGAAGAGTTGCTACAGGTGAACCGGTCGGGTGAGTTGTCACCCGGTCGGTTGACCGATCCACACATTTTCCCGAAAGTTTAGGGTTTCTCACCCGGTCCCTCAATCGGTCTTGCATATTGTCACCCGGTCGGTTGATGAATTCTGAAATTTTCCCGAGAGTTTCCCTAGGTCACCTGGTCTGCTCACCCGGTCTCATCGTTCTCCACCCGGTCGGTTAGTTTGGTGACAGACACGGCTGTTAGCTGATACATCCCAACCGATCGGGTGAGTTATCACCCGATCGGTTGGGGCCTTGTTTTCTGCAAAAACCCAAAAATCGCCTAAGTTTCACGACGGGAGTTCTTGCGGCTGGATTTATTTATAAAAATAGATAAAATAAAGTTAAGAAAAATTCCTAAAAACGGAAGTAAAAGTTTAGAGCATGGGTTGCCTCCCATGAAGCGCTTTTGTTTAACGTCGTTTAGCTCGACGCCCGTTGATGATGTTCATGGTGGGCGATACGGGTGATGCCCAAAGTCCGGCATCTCTTCAACTCCAGAGCTTGTGGCTATTGGTGTAGTCGGCGGCTGTAAAAAGATTTGCTCAACTACCCTCCATTTGTCTACAGGATCCGGGGGCTTCTCCCTCAAATTGGCGTCTACCGCCATCTTTTTCAGGATCCGGACCTCATCACCGGTGAGGTCCATGGGTTCTTTCCCTTTTCTCCTCGTGGGAGGAGACTTAGGGAATCCGGGAGGGATCACATGTCGCGCGACCGCCTCATTAGCAATTTCATTCTTTGGGGAGCCAACTTGCTCTCCAAGGTCCCCCAAGCTATCGGGGGGATTCCTCGAGAGCACTTCCCAAGCACTTGTTTCAACAGCTCTATCTTCTTCGTTCTCCAGCATATTGGTACTAGGATCGTCCAGGAGATTCGGATGCTTCATCGACAAGCCTAAGTCAAATTCGACTCTTTCTTGGCCCACATTGAGGGAAAGCTTCCCATTCTTCACGTCTATCAACACTCCGGCGGTTGCCATAAAGGGTCACCCAAGAATAATTGGGGTGTGCTTGTCTTCCGGCATGTCCATCACCACAAAATCAACCGGTACATGTACTCCTTTAACATCGACGGGGAGGTCGTACACTACTCCCACCGGGTACTTGACTGAACGGTCAGTAAGTTGTAATGTCATGCCGATGGGCTCTAAGTCTCCCATCCCTATTCTCTTGTACAGCGATAGGGGCATTAAGCTGACGCTCGCGCCTAAATCGACGAGCGCCCTCTGGATTTGTACTTCCCCAATAGAGCAAGGGATGGAGAAACTTCCGGGGTCCTTGAGCTTGGGCGGATTTGCACGCTGGATGAGTGCGCTGCACTCCGCCGTTAACATGACCTTCTCTTTTCTAGATCCCCGTGTCACCAAGTCTTTCAGAAATTTGGCATATGAGGGAATTGTCTCGATGGCCTCGAGGAAGGGGATTTGTAAGCTCAGATCTTTCACCATGGCAAAGAATTTGCCATACTTCTCATCGATTTTGGATTTGGTAAGCCGTTGTGGGAAAGGCACAACGGGCTTGAACACTCTTGGGTTCCCTTCCTCATCCTTCTTCTTCTCCTCTCTATGAACTCCCTCCGGAGCAGTTGGCTTTGATGACGAAGCACCGTCATCATTTAATTTCTCAGTTGGTCGTTCCACGACCAACGGTGCTTCCGGTCCTTTGGGGGGCTCTCTCGTAGGAATTTGCGTTCCGCTCCTCAAGACGATGGCGGACACGTTCTCATGCTCATGTGTGAGCGCCAAGGTCCGATTTACCCCCATAGGGTTCACCTCAGGCTGTGGCGGTAATAAATTCTACGATCTCTGAAGGTTCGCCACTTGCAACACCAGTTGGGTCAACTGATCAGTGAGGACTCTTTGTCCCATCTCCAGCTTCAGATTTATCTTCTCCTGATTGGCGATGTATTGAGTCAAGAGGGACTCAACCGGAGAAATGGCCCTCCGCTGGCTGTATTGCTGTTGGGTGGGCTGCTGATTTCTAGGAGCATACTGTTGATACTGTTGTGGTGGTTGTGGCTGCTGATATTGCTGCTGCTAAAACTGCTGCTGGGGCGTAGCCGGCTGATATGTCTACTGTTATTGTTGAGCCGGCTGTTGATAAGGTGCCCGGTAACTAAGGTTAGGATGATTTCGGTTGTTGGGAGAGTAGGCCGGGTTTGAGTTGGTTCGTGGTGGAAATGGCGCATTACCCGTATGATTGTAAAACAATGTGCTCGCCTGATCCAATGGTGGTGAGATGTCACCACCGTCGAACTCTCCAAATACTTCAGTTTCCACTGCAGCAATCTGTTGAGTACCGGTGCCACCGGCGCCTACCATCAATGCGGAGATCTGGGTTGACAGCAAGTCAAACTTGCTTGATAATTTGTCGACGTCTTCGACTCTATGGATGCCCCCAGATCTTTGTGTGGCTCTCTCGTCACACCATCGTTCATTGTTGGATGCCATATTTTCCAAAATTTGCCCGGCATCTTCTTCACTTCTTGACATGAAGGACCCTCCAGCCGCGGCGTCCATGGAAGATTTTAAATCGTCCCTCAACCCATTATAAAACAGATTTATGATCTGCCACTTGGGGAGCTCATGGTGGGGACTTCTTCTTTGCATCTCCTTATATCTTGTCCAAGCCTCTTGCAAGGACTCGTGGCTGGCTTGGGAGAATGAGGAGATCTCACTCCTCAGCTTCATGGTCTTCCCCGGGGGAAAGAACTTCGTCAGGAAAGCATTTGAGAGCTTCTCCCAGGTGTTGAATGTATTCGGGTCCTTCACCCTAAGCCACAGCTTGGCCTTATCTCGCAAGGAGAAGGAGAACAGCTTCAGTCGGATCGCCTCAGTTGTGACACCGTTAATCCGGAAGGTGTCGCATTTCTCCAAGAAGGAGTCTAGATGTTCAATCGGACTCTCCATGGGTGCACCCGAAAATTGATCCTACTGGATCCACGTCACCAAAGATGGCTTAAGCTCGAAGCTTTGGGCCATAATAGCTGGAGGACGGATGGCGGAGGTGGACTCGATGGAAGGCATCGAGTAATGCAACAGGGACTTGTGAGGCGGGGTGTTCTCCCCCATGGCTTCAGGATCCTCTCTTCTTCGCTTCTCGGCAGCCAAACGCCTTAGGATGGCGTTTTATCTCCGGATCAACGGGGATCAAGTCGTCGAGACTTCTTGAACTCCTACGCATGAAAAACAACAAACACCCGTGAAGCGAAAAGTGGGAAAGAAACAGATAAGATAAGAAATAAAAAATAAAAATAAGAAAATAAAAAGGAAAAAGAAGAATGCGAAAATTATCGTGAGGTAGGGATGAGAGCTAGACAAGAGGGTTCATAAAATCCAAAAATAACAAGCACGTTGCCTCCCCGGCAACGGCGCCATAAACTTGACCGGCCCCCACCGGGCGCGCGTCTGCACGCCGGATGTTGTGCAATGATGCGAACGGGGGCGTGGGAATTTAAATATTTGTAACTTCAAGCACACGGTGTTGTAGTGTGGCTTGGGAGTTGAACACAGGGAGGCGTGGTTGTGCTTGTGTTAAAGAGGATCAAAATCACCCCATGGGCGAGCTAGCCCGGATCGAATGATGGGTTGTCACGGTAAAGGAATGCAAGGTATAGACAATATGAAGTAAAAACCCGGGACTTTGGTTTCCACCCCAACCAGCGACTCTCGCCTACACGGCCTACGGGTAGGATGGTGATCGAAATTAGGGTCTAATGTTAAGACGTTGCCTCTAAAAGTGGTACCGGCATCCCATGGGCCCGATATTTTGGTCGGTGCCCAGGATGATACGCCGGACTTCCCGGGTTCGATCAGTGGGCACTCCCGTGTCCATTAACACTGATCGACTCCGGGAGCACTAAGCTCGCAACGATAACTCCCAACGTCTCATCCTACCGCTCCCGCGCGCTAGGATTCGGCGTCTACGCTAAGGGCGTGCGCTATGGCTAGGGAGTCAACCGCCAAGTTTATTCCCCCTTGGCCCAACGGTCAAAGGCGGTCTTTTTCCCACCGATGACAATAAAACACCCCGCATAACCATTAGATTCCTAATCCCTATCGATTTACTAACCCTATGGACGCATCGGGAAGAGCCCCCGAAGGGGTTTCCGCCAAAATCCCAGATTTGGGAACTACTCACAAATATTCATTAAAAAGCGATCTAAATGAAAATGGACCGTCAAAATCATAATCAGACAATAGAAATGCAATGGTAGTAAAGCAATTAAGATAATACTAAAGTTTTACAAAGATCCGAAAATTTACAAAAACTGGAAAATTACAGCCGTCACAAAATGAAGAAAACAGTAAAAAATAACCAACTCCCGAATCTGGGAAACCTAGGGTTCTATTTATAGAAAACGACATCACCCGATCGGTTGACAAGTCAACCGGTCGGGTGAACCGCTTCACAAAATTACAGCGCAAAGCGGGGTTTCACCCGGTCAGGATGAACCGGTCGGTTGGATCTTGTAAGCGGTCGGTTGGATCTTGGTGCCGACCGGGTGAGAAGACCGGTTGGATCTTCGTGTCTTGGCTGTTGAAATTCGGCTACAGGTGAACCGATCGGGTGAAGGTCACCCGATCGGTTGGCAATCAGCTTCGAATTTCCAGAGACTTTGAGCTTTTGACCCGGTCACTGAACCGACCGGGTGACTTCTCGTGAGCTCCAAGCTGCGCCCGGGTGGTGCACGCGTGCATCACCCGATCGGTTGGAGATGACCAACCGACCGGGTGAGGGGCTGAAAGATGCAATCTTCGTCGTTTGACCCCCTGGATCACGCGTGACTCCTCCCGTTGCTCCGGGGACACATGATATCATCGTTTTATGCCCTAAATGCCAGTAAACTCCTGCAAAACACGGAAAACACTGAAAAGTGAAAGAAAACAAGAAAACACAAGAAAACACGAGAAAACGAATATAAGACGGCTGTAAAATACGGAAAAACACGGAAGAAAACATGCGTAAATATATGAAATATAAACGCACGTCAAAACGGGCTAGGGTTATTATTATTATTATTTTAATCTTTAGAGGAGGACTGTCAGGTTCTATGGAGTAGGGTTGGTAGGGTTTTATAATTCAAGGAGGAGGAGAGAAAACGAGTTAGAGATAGGGTTTGTAGGGTTTTTAGCCTTAGGGTCTTTAGGCTAACAGTAGGTCTTGGTTATGTGTACGGCTGAGAAAGCAAGCCGTAGTTTGCCATAGGGGCTCTTATATAGAGTAGGGGAAGTGAGCTAAAAAAAGTCTGAGGGTTAAAGCCTGGGTTGCCTGCGTGAAAACCTAGGGAGCAGTTGGCTTGAATAGGAAGAGTTGTTAGGGGCTTCACGTGGGGTAGGATAGTGGGGAGAGGGGAAGTGGAAATTAGTTAAGATTTGATATTTTTAAAAAAATATTTTGATTTGATATCCCTTTTAAAGTGCCAGGTTGTTAGTAGGATATAATGTAATTAGAATTAAAAGAATGAATTTGCTTGGAAACAGAACGTACAGAATTTCCAATGCTATTAAAAAGTTTTTATTAAAAAAGAGCTATTATTACAGATTGGACCATTGATATCCTAAAATTATAAAGAGGATACCGGGGTGATCGCGCCTCCGAGAGGGTAGTGGATACGGGGTCCGGTCGCGTGTTTGAGCTACGGAAGATAGTAATAAAAATCAAGTACACCAAACGCACATGAAACACAACCACGCACTAAAACACGCACCGTCGGAAAGTGACCGTTATAGTCTACCCACCTTAGAAAGGATTCCGTCCTCTGAATCACTTATAATAATAATAACAATATCTATAAACACTTAAGCCTATGACTCCCATCTTCCACACAATGATCTCTAATCCTATAACTTCAACATCGTTCCTCAAATAATCCATCATAACCCGTCTTTTCACTGGATAATGTCACGACTAAACTCACATCCTAACACTTAACTATAGACTCATCACTGCTGTTCAAATTTCCAACTCCAAGTTCTCATTAAAGAATAATAATCATCTTCTCATACCATACCACTCCACTAAACACCATCGCTCAATAACATCTTTAATTTTCTCAATCTCTTCCCAATATTAATCAATCGCTAAAATGATGTTCTAGTCGATCACCAATCCAAGACAAAGACTTTATCGATCTTATAACACCTTTCACAAATCAACAATCGTCGTATTCTCAATACATTCCTTGTCAATCGTCCCATAAATTTATCCGCCAAATAATTGAACTATCAAAATCACATCTTATCCTACTCACTATAACTAATCCCAACCAATATTAAGTCCGACTATCTAACCATCCATTTATCTCAACACGTCGTGTAATTCCCAATGTCATCTCACATCAATTTAACAATCAAGTCTTGATGCTTTAAATGCTCTACTCATCCTCATGATCACCCTAACTCATACTATACTCCGTAGCTACTCCTATCTACCACTCGTCTAAGTCTCAAGTCTAATAAGTTATCATCTCCCCGCATATAATTTCATCCGACCAGAATTCTCCATTGAGTCCATCACACATCGGTATTATAGATAAGTCTTGGACAGCTCATTCTTTTCATCCAAAGACATCTAATCCAATATCCTTGTGTTCCAAGATCAATTAATCATTGCTATAATAAATCTCATATCACCCTGAGCCTACCCGCAAACAAAATCCTATAACAATAATAGCTAGTCACAATAATATAACAACAATAAACATAACATTCGAAGAGGGAAAGAAGAGAAAAGAAAGTTTAGGCCAATGACAAAATTTAAAAACGTTGGAAAACATGTGGGGTTGTGGTATTGGATGAGGGAAGATAGGTGGGTTGTGACTGTGTGAGCTAGTTTCAAAACTTTAAAGGTTTAGTTTTAAAAGAAACAAAAGGTTTGATATAATCACACGCGACCAAAGATAAGTTATTCTATAATGCGTAAAAAACTAAGTCTAAGGAATTGCCTGCTATGAAGCTATTCATACCTATATGGATACTATCATTCAGACAACTCATACCTATATCACGGATAATACTAAGTATACCACATGATACAAGGGACAAACATTAAGATCCTAAAGGTAACACACTCATACAGGTCCACACACACTACCTATATACATGCATCACAATGACATCACAAAGCTAAAGGGCCCACTACTAAACTAGAGTTGACACGGCAACTACGAGCAATAATGTCTTTAGGAGACCTAAACCAAAAGCGAAACGAAACAAGATCGGGAAGAATGAGTTCAGGTAAGGCGAGGATAAGAAGATAGCCGGTTGGATGTGACAAAAATATTGCTTAAAATAACTAAAGAGATGGAAGAAGGATTACGTGTAAAATATGGTATCATATATTATATACTTATAAAATTACGCAGAAATAGCGAGCAGATGGTAAAATAATACTACTCGGAAAAAAGTTAAGCGAAGGAAAAAAGAGGAGGGTGAGATAGTGATTGTTTTGCACTGAAAAATTAGTTTATACAAAAATTCTTTTGAAGTATGAGCACGATGAATATAGGAGTGACATATATAAAAATTGAAGCTCTCTTTTTAGCTTAGAACGTACTCTAAAAGTACGTACGGTAAGTGGAAAAAAAAGATAAATTTTGTAGTTTAGAAAAATGATATATTGAATTTTCAAAATGGTAACAAAGTTTAAAAACTGAAATACGAAAGATACCGATTCGAAAATAAGTACGAGATAGTAGCTTAAAAATCACAACTAAGAAGGTTTCAAAATCAGTGGAAGAATTTTTTTTTTACTCAACTGAAAATAAGAAAATTTAAATATGTATTAAGGGGTTTCAAAGAAGTTAAACCGAGCAAAGAAATTAATAAGGAATTTTCGAAAATACTTTTTAGAGGAAACAGAATTTGTAAAGGGAAAGATTCGAAGAATTTACGATAATCGTCATGAAGCGGTCACGGGAAACGGGGCAAAGAATATGATCGCACGAAGAATACGCGTAAGATACGACTCGTGAAGAGCTATGATGGAACTCTACGGCCGATAACACCAAAGTGTAATAATAAGGAAGATACGAGAAGTCAGGGGTTCTAACTATTGGGCCGTTTAAAGATCAGGAAAACACAACACTAAGACTTCCTAATGAAGTAGACTGTAGTAGAGAGATTCTCAGGGAGGGGTCCTAAGAGAATCAAGATTACATTCTGCTGGGCCCGAAGTCGATGGATCCGAGCGAATGACTAAATGACGGGCTCTAGAATATCTAACACGGTCAGAGTCAAGTGGGGGCTACTAAGGTATCCTAAGACGGGTATGACTAAATCTTAACCAAGGCATCTAACTATCAAACTGGGACATCTACCTAAGTCTTCCTACCATCTAAGACAAGGAAAACCTAAATTTAGACTTGTACATGGATATTAAATGACTGCAATACTCTTATTGTTCCGAACTTTTGCACGACCTGCTTGGGCCACCACTAAAACCTGTCACGCCCCGCTTCCCAAACGACGGAGGCGAAGCGTGACTAAGGCCCGCTTAGGCCGGGGCTGAGAAGCCCGGACCCAATAAGCGTCTGTGTGGTACTCCAAAACGAAGGAACAGGTTCATGCATGTTTAGTACAGAACAATAAAAGTACTGAAAAAGAAAACATTCATTTTATTCCAAATTTATCAATCCAGAGTACTGAGAGTCTAACAAAAGCCTGAGTCGGCGACAACGACAGAAAAAGTAAACTACTGGTGCAAGCACCCAACCCAGACAGAAAGGAAACGGTACAACGCACCCAACAAAACTATGGTGGAACCTCTGAATCGACAGCACGAAGATCTTTAACTCTGGTCCTCCTCGGGTACGTACTCAGGATCGACATCCTTCGGCTCTACGTCCTCGGGTAGTTCTGCCTCGTCGACGTACTCTGGCTCTACACCTGACGTACATCACCAAAAGAAAGGAACTGTACGTCAGGTAAAGTCTACAAAAGAGGTCAGACTCTACTGCAAGTGTACCGAACTATTAAACATCAGTTTACTGGTTGATTAACATGCTGGGGTTATAACAGAGTAAACGCAACAGGAAAGTAAAGTGTAGCAAGCAGTATTCGTAGCATGTGCCACCGACTACGGGACTAAACTAAACGGATCATGACAAGACGTGACAAGACCAGTAAGACAGGTCAGGACACGACAAGACACGTGTGCCTCGAAGGGTTCACGCCTTACAGTTCGAGGGGGATCAGACCCTCTCCCCATGCGCACGCTCAACCCTACCCCAACCCAAGTGCTCAAGACAAGACAAGTCCGTACAAGGGATCACTCGGAGAGTGCCCTATTGCCCACAGGCTGTGTATCCGTACAAGGGATCACTCAGAGAGTGCCCTATTACCCGCAGGCTGTGTATCCGTATAAGGGATCACTCAGAGAGTGCCCTATTGCCCGCAGGCTGTGTATCCGTACAAGGGATCACTCAGAGAGTGCCCTATTGCCCGCAGGCTGTGTATCCATACAAGGGATCACTCAGAGAGTGCCCTATTTCCCGCAGTCTGTGCAAAATAAGACACGATATGACATGACATGGATAGTTCTTCTAGGGGGTCCACACGCACGCACACACAAGATAACCCTACGATGTCAAAAGTTGTTATTGTTGCGCTTAGACCTCGTCGTCAAGTCTAAGTCGTCAGGGCGTCCCGGACGCTATCATTTCACGTCCGGTTCTATTTGTTCACAGTCTAATAGTTCTAGCAGTTTAAGACCAAGGCACAGCCAAAAGCGCAAGTGAGTACACTTGCCTGCGATGGCGAGTGTGTCGTCCGTCTGAGGCGTCGCGTCCAGGCGTCGCGTCCGCGGTAGTCCGTCTGAAACAGTGTCACGGCGACGGTGTCAGGTCGCAATTTTCATCAAGTCCTATTAGGGTTTGTTTCTAGGTTATCGGGGCTATCCTATTCGTCAACGTCACATTTTGGTGTTTCGTTCAGCCTAAATCGACCACTACCCTATATGCACAGAAAAGTTGTCCGACGGTCGATTTCTACAGGGGACATCGTTTTACTGGTGCAGAAAAGTAAATTTAATTATCGTTGTCCGATTTTAGTTAGGGTTCAGTTTTGCTACGGTGTGGGTTTTCTATGAGTTAGGGGGACCAACCTCTCCGGTGTTTGATGTGGGATGGACGTAGCGTCTGAACGGGGGATCTCCTCGTCGTCTACGGCGTCTCGGCTACGGGTAGCGTAGCTGGGAATGTTCCGGTAGCGGACTAAAAGTGAGGACAGCGAGCGGAGATAACAGACAGCGATCGGGAAGGCAAAACAGCGAGCGGGGGACGTCGGGAAGGTGTTTACGGTGTCGGAAACTCGGACAGCGATCAATAGGAGAAACCGTGTATCGGAAGGCATCGTAGGGCTGTCGAGGGAGCCGCACGTGAGAGTACAACGGCCTAGGGGGCTGTTTTCAGGGGTTCCGAAGCGTCGGGAGGCCGCTGGAAGGGGGACGGTGACGGAAACGTCGCCTGGCCGTCAGGCGGTGGCCGGGAACACAAGCAGCTGGCAGGTGCTGCTGTTTGCGGCCCGTGCGCGTGTTACAGCGGGAGGAAAGGCCGCACGAAGGGGGTCTTGCAGCACTGAAGACTGGAGGATCGCTCTCTGATGATCAGGAGCGGTGCAAGGGGGTTTGTAAGCGATCGGGGTGGCGCCTGCGGCCGTGCGCCGTCGGAAGTCGCAGCAGCAGCCGCGAGCTGCTGCTGTCCGCTGCCCTTCACGTGAAGAGGGGACCAGGCGGGCTATTAATAGCGAGGTGGGAGAGCCTCTTGCCGGCGACGAGGGGGCACTGTGAAGAGGGTGCTACCGGCGTCGGATAAAGGCCGGGGAAAGGGAGGCGCTGTGGGAGCGCGACTGTCGGTATTGGGATGTTGAAGAGGGGGCGTGGTGCACCGTGCAGCGACGTCGACTGCGGGTGGCCGCGGGGTCCGGGCTTGGAGATGCTGGCGCTGGGCGGAGTCTCGGGTCACCGGCGTCGGATGTGTTTGCAGACGGAGGTTCTAAGGGGCCTGGGTCGCTGTCGCCGGAGGAAGAGCCTCGGAAGAGATCGGACGGTGCAGGTTCTTGGTGGCGGGGTCGGAGATGGCGCGAACGGTGGTGGTTTCGGGATGTGTAGTATGCTGAATGTGGGGCGTTTGGTTGCCGGAGGCTGATGGACGGTGAAGACAGCGACGAAGGGAGAAGAGCTAGGGGTAGGGGAAAACGGGTTAGGGTTATTATTATTATTTTTAATCTTTAGAGGAGGACGGCCAGGTTCTATGGAGTAGGGTTGGTAGGGTTTTATAATTCAAGGAGGAGGAGAGAAAACGAGTTAGAGATAGGGTTTGTAGGGTTTTTAGCCTTAGGGTCTTTAGGCTAACAGTAGGTCTTGGTTATGTGTACGGCTGAGAAATCAAGCCGTAGTTTGCCATTGGGGCTCTTATATAGAGTAGGGGAAGTGAGCTAAAAAAAAGTCTAAGGGTTAAAGCCTGGGTTGCCTGTGTGAAAACCAAGGGAGCAGTTGGCTTGAATAGGAAGAGTTGTTAGGGGCTTCACGTGGGGTAGGATAGTGGGGAGAGGGGAAGTGGAAATTAGTTAAGATTTGATATTTTTAAAAAATATATTTTGATTTGATATCCCTTTTAAAGTGTCAGGTTGTTAGTAGGATATAATGTAATTAGAATTAAAAGAATGAATTTTCTTGGAAACAGAACGTACAGAATTTCCAATACTATTAAAAAGGTTTTATAAAAAAAGCTATTATTGCAGATTGGACCATTGATATCCTAAAATTATAAAGAGGATACCGGGGTGATCGCGCCTCCGAGAGGGTAGTGGATACGGGTCCGGTCGCGTGTTTGAGCTACGGAAGATAGTAATAAAAATCAAGTACACCAAACGCACATGAAACACAACCACGCACTGAAACACGCACCGTCGGAAAGTGACCGTTACACTCCCCTAAGTATTCATACTTCAATCCCGTAGGTAACTCCTTCATCTCAACTTCATGTGGTCCCATACATATTTTTCAAGCTGTGCATCCTCCAATGAAAGAGCTTCTTCCCGGGTCTTCGGGATGCTAACATCCGGAACATCACTTTCAACCGTGGGTTCGCCAAGTGAAGCCTTGCAAGGTAGTGAGGAGACCATGGAGGAAGGCTCTGGGTCCATCTCAAGCGTATGATAACTATCTGGCAAAATAGCTTCAACGCAAAAGCAAGTCTCAATAGTAGATAGTTCTCCACCACTACCTCAATTTCATCATGGTCCCAAACTCCAGGGTGCTCTGTAAAGGACTGCAAGGAAAGGATAGATTCATGCTCACCGCATTGATCAAGCCCTGCCAGATGATCCTCCAGACAAATCTCCCTATTGATGCATAGATCCCCCTCACTGAAGTCGATACTGGGTATGTCAATAATGACCGCATCATCAGAAGGGAAAAGAATGTCGTGTCGGGATGTTGCTGAATATCATGATTTCTCTTTTAATTTCCACTGCAGCTGACAGGAAGGATAGGATGCTCGATGTGCTTAGAGATTCTGCTAGACTCTGGACCAAATAGCCAGTGTGGGATGCATGTGTCCAGATATCATCTGAAACTGCACACGACATTCTTGCTGTAGAGTAGAAAACCTGTAAGATAAGGAGAGAAAGAGGACTGCAAGGATAGAGAACATGTCAATAGCACAAGTTGTAGGAATGGAGGGATAAGAAATGATCACGGTGGTATGGAGACATAGTATACCAACCCTCTAAAATGAATATGTACAATATGTCCATGAAAAATTAAAAAGGGTGAAGAACGTGAAAATTATCACTGGGTAAGGATATGAGCTAGTCTCAGGGATAACATGGTCCTAAATGTAACAAGCACGTTGCCTCCCCGGCAACAGCGCCATAAAACTTGGTCGCCCGTCCGTTTGGCACTCAAATCAGGACAGGGATACTAGGATTAGAATTTGTAAACCGCAAGCGCACTGTGTCAAAGTGTGGCTTGGGTGTCGATCACAGGGAGACGTGTGTTGTGCTTGTGAACATTCGGGATCCGGATCACCCGATGGGTGAGCTAGATTAATCTCTTGTTGGATGTCACGATAGTAAACTAATGAAAAAGGTGTAAGAGATAAAAAGGCAACCTAGGACTTTGGCTTCCGCCCTATCATGAGTTCTCACTATTACGACCGAAGGATAGGAATGTGATCGGATTCTTGGGTTTAGCGATGAGACATTACCTCTAATAGTGGTACCTAGCGTCTTATGGGCCCGATATTACGGTCGATGCCCAGGATGATACGCTAGGTCTACTCGGGTTCGGACAGTGGGCATTCCCATGTCCAACACCGCCCAACTTCGAGAGCACTAAGCTCGCAACGATTGCTCCCGACAATTCATCCAAGCAGTTCCCACACGCGAGGAATCAATGTCTACGCTAGGGGGGTTGAGCTGTGTCTAGAGAAACAAACTCCCGTTTTATTTCCCCTTGGCCCAACGGCCAAAGACGGTCTTTCTCCCGCCAATGACAATAAAACACCCCCGCGTAACCATCTAAATCCCTATAACCTATCGAATCCCTAATCCTATGGCCTTCCTAGGGAGAACCCACGAAGGGGCTTCCACCAATAATCCAGATTTAAGAACTACTCACTAATCATGGCATGAAAACCAATAAAACAGATTATAGCCATCAAAATGGAAATCAAGCAATAGATTATTGTAGCAATTAGTAGTATAAACGAAATATTAAAATATAAGAACAATCGAAGAACTTACAAATAGAAATAAATTTCGAGCAACCAAAATCCCTAAAAACATCTTAAGAAAAACGGAATCACGTTTTTGAGAAAACCTAGCTCTATTTATACATTTTGGCAAGATGCCAGGGAATATTCCCACTAAAAGACAAAAATAAACGTTCACCCGATCGGGTGAAACAGCGGGAAATTTGTTCTTCAGCTTCTGATAAATTTCACCCGATCACTGAACCGATCGGGTCAGTCTTCGGGTTCTCGAGCTTGGGAAGCAACTGCTACAGGTGACACGATCGGTTGACAAGTCAACCGATCAGGTGAACTTTGGCTCTCAAAACAACATCCTGTGTCACATCCACCTGATCACTGAACCGATCGGGTGGGGCTGCCTCTTCCTTAGGACTGATACGGCTGCACGAACCAATCGGGTGGATCTGTCAACCCAATCGGTTGAGAGATACATGGTTTAACTTGACGATTGGCTCTCAGGGTCTCGTGCGACACCTCCCATTGCTCCGGGGACTCATGATGTTGGCCTTGTTTGTCCTCTATGCCAGCAATATCCTGCAAAAGCACACAAACACAACGAAAGTAATAAGGAACTAAAAAAACACAAAGGAATGGACTCAAAACAACGAAAAACGACTGGAAATTACGGAGAAGAAGTGCATGAATAAATAAAATATAAATGCACGTCAGTGACACTTGAAGTGTGCGAGGAGAGTAATGACCAAGAGAGGATTCATCTCTTTCGTTTATATGGAGTTAGTGTCGCATGGTTAGGTTCGGTCTTTAGTGAAAAAGTTTGGCCAAAGTATGTTGGAAGAAGTCCAACATTATTTGATTAAAGACCGATGGAGACTAACCGAGTTAAAGCTATTAGGGTTGACAGTTGATCGTACCTAGGATTGACTAGGCGACATAGTTTTGACGAAGGGATTAAAAATATTGTATTCATCATGGACACAGTCAGGGTGGTTCCGATAATACTCATGTCAATGAGTTAACCACATAATTATGATACCGAAATAGGGACGACATGGACACAGTCAGCGTGGTTAGGTTCAGTCTCCACTGTCTGAAGTTTCGAACCCCATCTGTAGTAGGGTCTGGCTGTAAGGTCTCACACAGAGTGAGACATTCATCAAGTAAGAGGAAGTATTAAGGAGGAGTGCACTCGGGTGCACGAGAATTATTAAAGTCGCAAATGGTTTGTGACAATAAGTCTAAAATATTATTGATGTGGATCATTGCATATGTTGCAAAAAGGAAATAAAATATATTGTAAATTACAAATATAATTTACAACAAATTCATAGAAATAAAGAGGATTTTTCCCAGAAAGTCGGGGAGAAAACCGCTCTCAAATCGGAGTCCAATCGGATACAACAATGATGTTTAAAGGGGGTTTTAAACATTTTAAAGGGGTGTTTTACTAATATCTATTTAAAACTGGTTTAAATAGGATTTTTCTAAAAAAGCGGCTGATAAATAAGCCCAGTGTGTGCTGGGAAAGACCCAGCGGGCCTGGGCTGCTGGCCCATGCCATAGCCCGGGGTTTACCTGGGCACTAGCGTGGGCCAGCGCTCTTGGGCACCAGTTTTTTCCAGCAAGCGCGTACAGGCGCACCCGAATAAAAAAGTGGCCCCCACTTATGGGGCCCACGATTAGGGTTTTTGAAACCCTATGACGGCTAGAAATTTAGCGTTTTGTTGTTTTTTTGGCCAACTTTGAGACGACGTTTGAGGGGTCAAACGGAGTCGGAATTGAGCCTGATTTGTTTCTATGTGATCACCGTTTAGTGCTATTTGATTTGATATATTGATATCACTTGTGAAGCTCAACGGTGAGGGAGGAAAAATTTGCTATAGATTGGCCTGTGTGAAATACAAACTTTAATTAATTTTCTCCTCCAAAATCTTTAGTCACATATCGGTAAATGAGAAAGGGGAGGGGATCATCCGCTTATATAAATAGGGGCCAACCCCCCCCCCCCCTCCTTGAATCTTGCACCAAGTCTTCAATTCGAGTATCTCCAAAAAGTTTTGGGCATGCTCGGATTAAGACTTAAATTAATATTCCCTCTTTATCCTAAATTCTTCCTTCATCCTGATCGGGCTCTAGCAAAGCACGACGGAGATCGGATCGGATTTGAAGTCTTGACGGAGGATCCACTCATGGTGAAACTTTCTGGAGCACATAGTTGGCTCGGCGACAAGGGTGTTGCTCGCCTCAGGACATGGTTCGAATCAGAACGCGATTTGGCTTGGGACGCAGTTCCGCTCGGGAGAAGTGGATCAGCCCCAACGCGTGGCATTGCTTCAGAGATAAATGAAATGTTGCTGAAAACGACGCTTCGTATTCGGCAGAAACGAAGTGTGATATATTTAGTTTAATTTACATGCATTTATAATTGTTATTAGATTATCTTTAGGGGTTGGTCGGACCCAACCCCGGGATAATAAAGATTCTGGCTAGGGTTATTTCTTTTGGGCTAGACTTAAAACTGTTTTAAGTTATAATTCCGCTGATTGATTTGATTTCGTCGTCCGTTCGACTTAGGCCGGACGTCGATTTTATAGGCATAAGGACCTAGAAAACCCCTCAGTGGTATCAGAGCAGGTTTACATTGATATATGGTTTTGCAATTATAAAGTGCTTAGGATGCGCATGTTTCTCCATGAGATGGAGATGTTTAATTAAGCTATTAAATTGTCATTCCATGTGATGGTTTTATCTTCGAATTTTTTTTTAAAAAATAGATCTAATTTTAAAATCATGTGATAATTTTAATAATTAGATCTTTAAAAGTATATGATAACTTTAAATATTACTTAAATTTATGAGATATTTTTAAGTTGCATGCTTAGCTAATTTTTATGAGATAAAATTTTAGTTGATGTTATTTTAATGGTTATTTTATTCTTGCTTATTGGGTTATAATACGAGAAAAACTTTTAGGATAGCCATTAAAAGCTTTCAGAAAATTATAAGATAATTTTTGACGGACATGCTATGATTTAAAAATTGTTGGAACAAATTAAACTCTTAATACATGCTTAGGATAGCCCTCTACAAAAATTATTATTTTAATTGTTCTAATAATAATTTTGAAAAAGGCTATGATTTAATTGTTGCAACTTGAATTTTTCCAAATCCCTAATACGTGATTAGGATAGCACCCTAAAAATCCTTATAGTTGATAAGGACATTAATAAAAGTTATTAACCAATCCTAATAATTTTAAATTTTAGGATTCAACTAGTTAATAAGATTAACTAGTTTTAATGAAGCCATATTAAATCGATGTTACACATATAAATAATGCAAATCCTTAAAGGATCATAATCCGGTCTAGAGTTTTTTAACTAGTGTTGTGGATCACCCGAGCTTGACCGGGGATAGTGATCCTGGGCTAGCCAAATCCCTGGCTGTGTTCTGTTGGACCAAGGATGCGAATTGTTATTATGTGAAACCATCGAACATCTAGTTAATTACGTTTAAAATCTTCTTCTAGATTAGCCGTAGCCTTCCTTATTTAAGAGGTTGGCAACTATATATTCTATATAGTAGTTGTTGAGCACACTCAAGCTAGGCATAGTTATCTTATGGAAACCAACTTCTTATTACATGAGATGTAATTTAGACTTAACCTAAACCGTCGTGTCATGCCCATACACCAAGCGCCGGCGTAAGTTAGGCTAGACACAAAAACAAGGGTCCAACTAGACTAGTCGTTGTGATTTGGATGAACACACTAATGATCATAAGTGGCTATGGATAAAAACCGATAAGGAAATCATATATGATATGATTGATGAAGAGTCATCTACCAATTATAGAATCTAGCAATTTGTTAAGCACACTCAAGGTTGTGAGACTCAGGGTGGTTGGATCCATTTCCCACTAAATTTAATTAATTTAATCGTTCATTATTATGACTAAAAATGATTACCAAAATATTGGGAGGATATAGTTAGATAAAAGCCATTCTATCTATATTTAAAATTAAACATATGCTAAATTAGGGTAGGTCTATGTTTACCGATGGAATCTAAACCATAATATCCTAAAAGAATATGGTAAATGGTCAAGAAGATTAATTAAAGGAATATCAACTCAAATTCTATTTGATAGACTAAACTATGTTCTCACTGACATTAAAATGTCATTCTTAACACTAGCTCAAGGAAAATGACTTCTGTGAAGCCCTAGACCCAACATAATTCAATCCGCAAGGTGTGGAACTTCATGCAAACTGTTTGGCTCGAAGATGAATTCGTGAGCGATGCAAGACCATGTATCCCAACCAGATCTTAAGATGAGAAACTTGTTGAGCACACTTAAGGTTGTAAAGCTCAAGCGTTTGGATACATGAGATGCTTGCACAACTATTATTTGTGTTGGGATGCATAATATCTTAATGAGTTTAGAAAAGAAGAAGGCATTCAGTGAAGTCAATTGAGAAAGAAAGTTTTATCTATCATTAGTAAAGGCAAAAGTTGGAAGAGCTGAAAATGTGACATATTTAATGTCATGGTTTCAGGATAATCATTATCAAAAGGAATATATTGTCCTACGTGTTGGAAAAAGGAGCAATTGTTGTTTCTTGGACCATAGAGGGTGTCTAACACATTTTGGCGAATATCGTCACCTTGCTTCTGAAGTAATGAGTAATTTGTATAATGATGTTGTATTAGGTGGTAATACATGAATGTGCAAGTTATTGAAAACTTATCTATGGCAAAATAAACTATGCCGTATCGAAGAGAACATACTTGACAAGTCACATAAAGAGAGGGATTTTGACCTCTCGTATTATGAGTCGAAAGACACTTGTAAATATCGGCTCAAAGGTATGATGGCCAAAATCCTTATATAAGACATTGGGAGAATGAGTTGGAGAACTCTTGGTCTCGTACACATGGATGTATCAAGACCCAAGTTTAAATTAGCCTAGATGTGACATTCTTATTTTATTATGACATGTGTTCTTGATGAAACACAAGTTTGATAAAATAGAGAACACAGTGATAAAAGTATTTGAAATGCTTCAATCAGATCGAAGAGGAAAATACTTAACTATGTAATTCTTGAGAAATTAAAAGAAAATGAGACTTTCTCTCAAGTTAAGTCTCCTAACACATTGGTGTATTGGAGAGCATGAATCGCACTTTGTTAGACATGGTGCGACACATGGCAAGTGACTCTGAGTTACAATCCTCCCTCTGGGTTAAGGCCCAGATAGTAATGCCTAGGTTCTTGATACGATATTCCTCAAATTAATCGTTAGGAAGTCATATGATTACTCGAGCCTCATGAGACGAAAAGTCGAGTAAGACATCATAGTTGATGATTGCCCAAACAACTTCCAAGATACCTTTTGGAGTAATGACTCTAAGAAATGACTTGATGTAATCCGAAAATGTTCATCGCATGTAAATAAGGTATGGACCTTAGTTGACGTGCCCAAGGGAAGTGTTCCCTTTTGGCTGCAAGTGAATCTTCAAGACAGAAGATTAGTGTAGATGGAAATTATTGCCGTACAAGTTATGCTGGTTGAGGATAGTTATCATCAGAACTCCTATAAATGGATTGTGAAGAAACTTTCTCGCCAACAGTTGTGTACAGATTTATTCGGATCAGACTTGATGTAAATGCTCATGATGACCATGAAAACTAGAGTATTCATTATAGTCTGTTTTCTAAATATGATTTAGAAAACAAACTTATATGAATCAGTTAGAGAGTTTCCAAGTCAAGGGAGCGAATAAAAGGCATGAGAGTCATCAAGGAGCCGGAACTTATGTTTTGATAAAGTGGTCAAAGAGTTTGACATTTTATCAGAAACGATTATGAACTGTGCGGATGACCAGTGACTATTTTGAAGCATTCTCGTAAGGTATGTAAAGGATATTCTTTTAAGTCTCGATGAACTGGATGAGATACAGGCAAGACAAATATTTTGGATTCCATAAGACCAAGGAAATTATTTTGATGCGATTCAAATGTGTGGTCTAACATGAACATAGAAACTCCTTAAGTCTATACTAAAGACGGTTTAGCATATTCACTCACGAAAGTTCTACCACATAAAGTCTAGAGAGACTTATGTGTAAAAGTGGTATGAGATACCGAGATAAATGGGCATGTGTGTAAGTGGAGATATTGTGAGATGGGTATGCCCTCGAGGCAATTTATCTCTATGGATGTGTACAAACATCTTGTTCATAATAACAGTAAGTTGTTTGGTAAGTTAATAATGATGTAGTCGACATTAGAACTTAGATAAAGTCTTAAGACTTGATGCAAGGTTAAACAAGTATCAAGATGAGGATCTCGATCATGGAGAATTGTTTGACCGTTAATAGCATAAGTCTAAAATCATTCGTGGTCATAGATGGTTCGAGAAAAGGATATCGATACATCGGATAGACCATTGTGTCTTTGTCTTCACCATGGAGTGGTGACGATAATCTCATGGTCGTTCGACTTGGCGAAGTGGGGGACGAGACACATGTGATCATTGGAGAATGAGTTTACTGAACGACCCAACGAGAGTTATCAACCCAACGAGAGTTATCACATGGTTAACATAACTAATCTGTTAGTAATAACTCTCAGTGATGATATGCAAGTTGGTCCTTAGACTTTAGGTTATCGTACGAACCTGTACATGAACGGTGTCACTTAGATCTCTGACTTAGCTTCGAGGCAAGGCCTGTCGAAAGGTCTTTGGTTGGATGACACTTGAAGTGTGCGAGGAGAGTAATGACCAAGAGAGGATTCGTCATTCCCATTTATATGGAGTTATTGTTGCATGGTTAGGTTCGATCTTTAATGAAAAAGTTTGGCCAAAGTATGGTGGAAGAAGTCCAACATTATTTGACTAAAGACCAATAGAGACTAACCGAGTTAAAGCTATTATGGTTGGCAGTTGACCGTACCATAGGCTTGACTAGGCGACATAGTTTTGACGAGGGACTAAAACTATGGTATTCATTACGGATACAGTCAGGGTGGTCCCAACAATACTCATGTCAATAAGTTAACCACATAATTATGATACCAAAACAAGGACGACACCTGCTGCTCGTGGTTTCTACCGTCTGGGGTATCGAGCCCTACCTGTAGTAGGGTCAGACTGTAGGGTCTCACACAGAGTGAGACATTCGTCAAGTAAGAGGAAGTATTAAGGAGGAGTGCACTCGGGTGCACGAGAATTATTAAAGTCACAAATGGTTTGTGACAATAAGTCTAAAATATTACAGATGTTGATCATTGCATATGATGCAAAAAAGAAATAAAATACATTGTAAAAAGTTTACAAATATATTTTACAACAAATGCATAGAAATAAAGAGGATTTTTCCACGAAAGTCGAGAAGAAAACCGCACTCAAATCGGAGTCCAATCGGACTAAATAATGATGTTTAAAAGGGGTTTTAAACATTTAAAAGGGGGTGTTTTAATGATATCTATTTAAAACTGGTTTAAATAGAATTTTTAAAAACAGCTGCTAAAAAATAAGCTCAGCATGCGCTGGGTAAGGCCCAGCGGGCCAGCGCCCTTGGGCACCGGTTTTTTCCAGCGGGCACACAGGCGCACCTGAATTAGAAAGTGGGCCTCACTTGTGGGGCCCACGATTAGGGTATTTTGAAACCATATAACGGCTGGAAATTTAGCGTTTTGTTGTTTTTTGGCCAACTTTGAGACGACGTTTGAGAGGTCAAACGAAGTCGGAATTGAGCCTAGTTTGTTTCTATGCGACACCATTCAATGCTCTTCGATTTGATATGTTGATATCACTTGCAAAGCTCAATAGTTAGTGTGGAAAAATTCGCTAAAGATTGGCCTTTGTGAAAGGCAAACTTTAATTAATTTTCTCCTCTAAAATATTGCGTCCCACATCGGTAAATGGAAAAGGGGAGGGGTCAGCTGCCTATATAAATATGGGCCAACCCCCCTCCTTGAAACTTGCACCAAGTCTTCAATCTGAGTATAGCTCCAAACGGTTTTGAGCATGCTCAGATTAAGACTTAAATTAATATTCCTTCTTTCTCCTAAATTCTTCCCTGCTCCTGATCTGGCTCTAGCAAAGCTACGAAGGAGTTCAGATCGGATCCGAAATCTTGACGGACGATCCACTCAAGATGAAACTTTCTGGAGCACGTGGTTGACTCGGTGGCAAGGGTGTTGCTCACCTAAGTATGCGGTTCAGCTCGAGACGCGATTCAGCTCGGGAGAAGCAGCTCAGCCCCAACACTGGGCATTGCTTCGGAGATAAAGGAAATATTGTTGTAAACGACGCTTTGTATTCTGGAGAAACAAAGTGAAATGTATGTAGTTTAATTTACATGCATTTATAATTGTTGTTAGATAGATCTATCTTTAGGGGTTGGTCGGACCTAACCCGAGGATAGTAAAGATTCGGGCTAGGGTTATTTCTTTATGGCTAGACTTAAAACTGTTTTAAGTTATTATTCCGCTGCATGATTTGATTTCGTCGTCGTCCGACTTAGGCTGGAAGTCGATTTTATAGCCATAAGGACCTAGAAAATATGGTATGACCGAGGTCGAGTGCCAGAGGTCAGAGCTGTAGTCATAGGCTGTGCCAGCTGTGCTTGGATGTGGCACGACTGTAATCGAGTGCCAGAGGTCGAGTGCTGGGACCCCTTGAGGAGTCTCACCAACGGTGGCCCTAGCATGACTAGGGGTTCTGTCGGAGGTAGCATGAACTGGGCTGAGTGCTGCTTGCCCTGCTTTGTCAATGAAATTGGATTAGTAGGTGACCCAACCTGGGCTGGGGGCTTCACTTGATGCAGCACATTCTGAGGTAAGTACTGCTTGCCCAGTCGGGCAGATGAGATTAGACCAGGGGGCCCTGGCCTAGCATGCGGTCTTTGCTGGATGCAGCATGTTCTGAGTTGAGTACTACTCGCCCTGCTGGGTAGGTAAGGTTGGATTAGTAGGGAACCCAACCTGAGCTGGGGGCTTCACTGGATGCAACATGTTCTAAGTTGATGTTGCTCACCCCAATGGGTAGTTGAGGTCGTACCAGTAGGGGCCCTAGCCTGGGCTGGGGGGCTTCGTTAGATGTAGCATGGTATGAATTAAGTGATTCTTGCCCCCACTTGGTAGCTGATGTCGGACCCGTAGGAGCCCAGCCTGGGCTGGGGTCTTTACTAGATGCAACACATTCTGAGTTGTGTATTGCTCATCCTGCTAAGTCGTTGAGGTTGGACTAGTGAGGCCCCAGCCTGAGCTGGGGGTTTCGCTGAATGCAGTATGTTCTGAGTTGAGTGTTGCTTTCCATGTTGGGTCATTGTGGTCAGACCAGTACGGTCCCTGGACTAGGCTGGGGCTTTACTGGATGTAGCATGTTTTGAGTTGAGTACTGCTCACCTTGCTTGGTAGTTAAGGTTGGACTAGCAGGGGTCCCAGCCTGAGCTGGGGGATTTTCTGAAGGCATCATCATTTGGTTAATTGCTGCTTGCCTGCACTGGTCTTGAGGTCAGACCAGCATAGGCCCCAGCCTGGGCTGAGGGCTTTGATCTCCCATGTTTTGTGGAGCTCGGCCAAGAGAGCTCGGAATTGGGGCTTTAATAGCTAACCCTGGCTCTATAGATTGATTTATGCAGTAAAGCCACACCAGTAGACCTCCGAAACTATTTTCAGGTGTCTACCGCTTAGGTCGTCCTTGTAGGGCATAGCTGCTAAGGAGTTGACCTCATGTGTAACCACTAGAGTTGTCCTAGTAGATCGTATCTCGTTAAGGATAAGACTATGGGTGTAACTGCTAAGATCGTCCATGTGGAGCATAGTTGTTAAAGAGCCAGACTCATGGAGATTGTCCTTATGGAGCATAGCTGTTAGGTGACGTGTGTTCATATTTTACCTTTTGCACACGCTCTTCATCGTATTTTCATATGCATTTCATCTCATTTCATGTTGTATATATTGCATTTTAATTCTTATTGACAATTGGGTGTATTGTTTGTATTTCAGGTAAATGTCAGCATTTCGGTGTCTTCTGGAGTCAACCTTGCATGTCGGGACCCAGGCATGCTTATACGGTAAAGATCCGATGGCCAAAGATGAGGATTTGAAGTTTTGAAGCTTCAACCGATCGGGTGGACAGTTCCACCTGATCGGTTCGTGCACATGTATCAGACCCAATCAGAAGCAGCAATGAAGGAGAACCCAACCGATCGGTTCTGCGATCGGTTGGATGCCGCAGTGTTCTCTGTTTTTATGAGCCAAATTCCAACCGATCAATTAACTTGTCAACCGATCGGTTCACCTGTAAGAAATTCTTCGCAAGCTCCAGAGCCCAACGCTCACCCGATCGGTTCAATGATCGGGTGAAGATTTTCAGGAGCCCTAACTCGATCGGTTGAACTCCCAACCGATCGGGTGGCACGTTTTTAGCAGATTTATTGGGCTTTTGGACCCGAACCGTTAGGGTTTGGTGGGTGGTCTATAAATATACGATGTTGGACGACTAATGGGGGTTCTCCTCTATTTTTAGGGCTCTTTCTGCACCTTTCATGGGAGCCTTAGGTTAGTTTAGATTAGGCTTTCTATTCCAATAATTCTTGTAATGGATTGATGGATTCAAATGCAAGATACGTATTTCTTTACGTGTTTCCATTGCGTTGTGTTATTTTCTTTTTTCTTGATGCTGAATGTTTGTTTGTCTCTTTTATTGCTTGCTTTTATGTTCTTCACCATTGAGTAGTGTTTGATGAACCCTAATATGGGTTAGAGTAGGATTGATGCTTGGGTTATTTCGTTTGACTTGATTGCATGGCAAGTGTTTGATGGAATGTGTCAATGGGGATGTCTAGCAATCTGAGTCCAATTCGTATGGCAACACACTAGATGTGTTGGGGGTTGGGGTCCAGATGCTTGTCCTGTCAAGATCCGCTTTGATGCATTGCTAGAAATCACATTCGACATATTTGGCCATTAGGGTTACGCGGGGGCGTTTTTTGTCACTGACGGGAGAAAGACCGCCTTTGATCGTCGGGCCAAGGGGAAATAAAACGGGAGTTTGATCTCCTAGCCACAGCTCATACCCCTAGCGTTGACATCGAGTCCTCGCGTTGGGGAAAGGCTTGGATGAAATGTTGTGAGTTATCATTATGGCCTTAGTGCTCCCGGTTACGGAGGGTGTTGGACATGGGAATGCCCACCGTCCGAAACTGGGTAGACCTAGCGTATCATCCTGGGCATCGATCAGAATATCGGGCCCATGGAGCACTAGGTACAACCTTTTGGGGCAATGTCTCACCCTGGGTCGAGTCAAATGCCAAGTGTCATGAGTGCTCTAGCCCGTGTTAGCGGGGATTCTTTTCTTGTCTTTTTATTTTTTTCCTTTATTTCTACACTTCCACTCATATCATCCGCATAGCTCTCACACAACCTAGGTGAGGCTAGTAGCATTCAAGCCATCCACCTCCCTGTGTTCGATATACACACACCCTACACTAACCATGCACTTGCGATAAAACGAAACCGTGCCCAAACCTTACACGGGGCGCCGGTCAAGTTTTTGGCGCCGTTGCAGGGGAGGCGTTTGGTTTGACATTAGCTTAGCTTAGGTTCGTTAGATTACGCATAAAAACATTAAAAAAACAAATACAATAACCAAGAAATTTCCCCCCATAATTATATTATCCTTTTGTTATTCTCTTGTACTATTGACGCTCCTCTCTAGTTTTCTTATTTTTGTTGTCCAAGTATCTTTGATATTACCATGTGGAGACCAAATTTCGATACTCAGATAGGAGAATACTATTTTGATCAGAGTGCTCAGACGATTGATGAGATGCTTGCACATCAGATTGAAATGCAAGCCAAGATTGAAAGGGGTGATTTTCTGTTGGAATCGGTGAAGAGAGACCCCTAATTAAATGCGCTCATGCCTCAGGCCGCAATGATGTCCAAAAACACCAGTTCTGCTTCTTCCTTTTATGGGCAAGAATCATCGCTAGTCATATTGCCAGAGCCAGAATGTGCCGTCGTCGATCCCACATCCTACGATACAGCTATTGCATATGAAGGGTGGATGGATGAAGAGGCAGTGGGGGAAGCAGAAATTGAATCGTATGCGCCGCCAGAGGAGGACACATTTCAGAACTTATTGGAGGGCCTCTTGGAGTATGTGAGGTTGACGGGTTCTGCTAGCATTACAATAGACGATGCATTTGAGATACACTTTGCAAGTTTTGCCATGAACCATGTTTCGGCTGCAGGAACAATTGGGGACGACGTTCATGTCAGTCTTGATTTTTTGAGTAGTAAACTATATTTTCGGATTGCTTGCAAGCATTCCCCCCCCCCCCACAATACATCCTCACAAGTTGACACACATAAGCATCCAGCATCACCATTCCAGAGAGAGCCCACTCTCATGGTTGACACCACCATCCCATCGGCCACCATAGACACATCTCATGCCGATGTCCCATTTTTCCCACACTACAACTTGGATGCAATGCGTTTTTGTTGATGATTGGGAGGATGGGGTGATTTCTCTAGGATATGTGGGAGAGACTTCTCATATTGATTTGGATACCCCACATGAGTCCTACGAGAGCACCGAGGAGGCTACAAAGCTTATGCATATCGGCGAGGAGGATGTGTGTGAGGACGAGGACACCACGACCACATACGAGTGGTTCGCTCCACATCCACCTCCACATCCATCTCTGTCGATGTTTCTTCCTTGGTCTATGGTCAACCACGATGATGTCATTCAGGACATCAGGCAGATGGTGGAGCATGAGCATATCGTCGAGGAGAATGTACATGAGGGCTTGGATACGATGGTCCACTTCATGGAGCCCGAGTCACATCTACCTCTACCGTCACTCTCCACTTCTTCTGCGGTTGAGCATCTACTTGAGCATATTGTCCCTATTCAGAGAGATTTTCATACTCACTCCCACTCCACTTTTGAGTCTCGCTTTTCACTTACTATTTCTTTAGACCCATATATTTTTGACACACCATATCTCTCGCAGGACACAGGGTCTATTTCCCTTGAGGTATGCTGCGGTACGTCACCACTTGGAGAGCCACTTCTCATGGAGAGCGAGGATTGGTCGTCACTAGCACAGAGGATAGCAACCATTTTTCAGGGAGTATTCTGTTGAGTATTGGACTTCTCCCTACTTGGTGTTAATGATGTGCAAACATAAATACTTGTGACTAATCCTCTATTTTGCAGTTAATCCATTGCCTAAGCTTATTATGAAGATCAACGAGCAATGGATGGCTCACAGACGTCATTGAAGGTAAATGACATGAATTGGATGATCGTAGATTGATGATTGAAGCTCCGTAAAGACTTCAAGCTCATACGATGGAAAGAAGAGATTATTCGTCAATGTAATTTTTCTTTTATCTCTTCTAGTATGTAGCTTAGAAGTAGAACTTTGATGGAGCACTCACACACATCTACATTCTGTCATAGGACATCTTTAGACCTTTGTCCTTTGATTCCAATTCAATTCTCTTTTGTTTGTGCTAGGATTGTTTATAACAGCCGACTGCTTAACAGTTTACAGTCACCTGTCTCAAAAACAGTCGACTGTGTTTTGTTATACAGTCGCCTGTTATGCACAAACTATTACAATGTAGTTTTGGTCCTTCTTTGATTATTTCGCACAGGCTACTGTTGAATGATTCGCAGGTGACTGTCCTAGTGACAGTCGACTGTGTATTGTAAATCAGTCGCCTGTCTCTCCTTGCCCAAACTCTGTTTGATCTGAATTCTACGGTCAGTCGACTTATGCTGTATATACAGTCGACTGTCTATTAGATCAGTCGACTATTTATGCTGCAACAGTCGCCTGTCTGTAAGTCATTTCTTTCACTCAACTCTCTGGAAATTTCTCTTGCTTTTGACAATCGTCTGTTTAAGGTTTTACAGTCGCCTGTTCTAATTAACAGTCGACTGTATTACTTGAATCAGTCGTCTGTCCTGTATCTTGTGAGATTTCCTGTATTTATCTAAACTTACTCTTCTCTCGGCCAGTCGCCTATCGAAGAAATTACAGTCGCCTGTTGGTTTAACAGACGACTGTCTTTGCTTCATCAGTCGACTGTCCACGTGGTAAGTTACCGTTATGAATTCTCACCTACCCTTGCTGACTGTGCAACAATCGACTGTGGATTGTTCAACAATTGACTGTCGCGAGTTCAGATTATATCCGTTGAGATTTTTCTCACGTATTCTGATTGGGTTTTTGCCTAAACTGTTTTGTGGATTTGAGAAAGCTATAAATAGAGCTTCTACTGTTCCATTGGAAGGTTACTCATTGATTGCAAAATCCTTCAAGCTTTCATTTCCAAAGATCAAAGCTCTCAAATCCAAAGCCCTAAGTATTTCCAAATCTTGTTCTCTTGCTCTCCAACCTAGAACCAAAGATTGATCTTCTAGGCAATTGGTGCAGTCAAGACAAAGTGCTTTCTCCTCTCTTCCAAGAGAGTTCGTCAACACACATAACACTCCTCCTTCAAGTTCTACTTCAAGGCATAGGTGATTGTAAGTGTTGCTTTCAGATTTCATAACTTCTTTATTTGAATTGTGCTCTCGGTTGTGAGAGTGGTTTTTGCTTGCTCCCTGGTTGTGGGAGTCAAGGACATCGATTGTATTTGATTGCACTTGTAGGGTTGCTACAAGTGGGCACTAAGGAAACCTCAAGTTAGGGTTCTAACTTGAGTATCCGGTGGTATCCGGGTGGTAGGGACGTAGGATTACCGGGAACAAGTCGGGAGTTGACTTGGGTAATCCGAACCCTTGAAACAGATCTGCGTTTGCGTGTGTTTCTCTTTGGTTCGTTTTTCTATTCCGCACTATTTGTTGGATTGCATTTTATTTGGCGTAAATTCCTTTTAAATTTGCTTAAACACTATTCAACCCCCCTTCTAGTGTTTTCCCCATAGACAGGGTCCTTACAATTGGTTTCAGAGCGCAAGGTATCATCTATGGCATCCAACAATAACAACGTTCCTCCTCCGCCTTCGTACAACAATCACGACCGTGATGGAGCGTCCACTCTTTTCGAAGGTCAATCTACGGTACGTCCTCCATGTTTCAATGGTACTAATTTTGGCTATTGGAAGTGTAGGATGGAGACATTCCTTAGGAGTGCTTCTCTTTGGAGAACTCTCCACAAGGAGTACGTCGAGCCCGCCAAAGATGACTTCGAGAAATGGACGACTTCCGAGAAGTCCGCCGAAGTCAACAACGCTAAAGCAATGAGCGCTCTTCATTGTGCGTTGGACCCGAATGAGTTCAACAAGATATGCACATGTAAGAGTGCATATCAAATTTGAAACCATCTCATCGTTACCCACGAGGGAACGAATAAGGTAAAGCTTTCAAAGTTATATGTTGCCATGCAAAACTTCGAATTGTTTCATATGCAGGAAAATGAGAGCATTGCGTCGATGTACGGACGCTTTACCGACATCACAAATGAATTGGAAGCCCTTGGCCAAATCTACACCGAAACTGAAAAGGTAAGGAAGATCATCATGGGGATGACCTCCAAATGTGAAAGAAGAGTAATCGCCATTGAGGAGGTCAATGACTTGAAGAACTACACCGTGGTGAATCTCATCGGGACTCTTATGTCTTACGAAGTAAGACGGGATAACCGATTGAAGATTCGAGCCATGATGAATCCCTCGTAGGCCAAGAAGAAAGCTTTGGCATTCAACGCCAATTCATCATCCTCCGAAAGTGATGAATCCGAGAACGAGATGGATTTGGGTGAAATGGCCCAAATGGCGAAGAAGTTCCAACGCTTCTTCCGCAAAGGTAAATTTTTCACCAACAAACGTTTTGAGTCTACTAATGCTACTTTCTCTCTTTGTTATAAGTGTAATAAGCCAGGGCACATCAAGAGGGATTGCCCAATGCTAAACAACAAAGAAAAGTGGAAAGCACCAAAGTACCACAAGTCCGACAAGAACAAGAGAGACAAGAAGAAAGGACTCGTAGGTACCTTTGATGACTCAAGTGATGACTCATCAAGCGATTCCGATGATGAGAAGGGTAACAGCGCCCACATGTGTTTCATGGCACTTGAAGATCCACTCTCGGATGAGAGTGATTCCGACATGGATGACACCGAGGTAACAATGGATGAAGTTCGTATAGCTAATGAAGAACTATTTGCTAAATACCAATCTTTAATGCTTAGATACACTAGCTTAAAGAAATCAAATGTTAGCAAGTCATCCATTCCATGCATTATCAACAATAACACCATTGTTGATACTTTAACTCTTGAGAAAGCAAACTTAGCTTCTCAAAATGTCACATTGAGAGATGAGGTGAACTCCCTCAAATCTCAACTAGATCAAACACATCCCATGGATAATAGTGATCTAATTACACGTCACACACAATTGGGTTTAGAGAATGATTCTCTTAAAACCCAAGTGCACGAGCTCAAAGCACGGGTGTCCACCTTGGATACCAACATTTCTTCTTTAAAGGAGAAATATGAGCCCATGTCCTCCCGTATTGTGAAATTCAATAAGGGAAAAGGACAATTGGATGATTTGCTTGCAAACCAATTTCTGGCCACACATCGTGTTGGCCTTGGATTTGTAAAAGTAAATGCATCTAATGCTCGCACCTCCTATAGTGGTGTCACTATAGATTTTGTGAGGCCTTCCTCCGGTGCATCCACAAGTGGTGTCAAAGACACTATAGGTAGCAATCCTACCAAGAAGGTCACCACATCATCTTCTCTTCCTTTTGACAAGAAACCCACTAAGGGTGGAAACCAAAATCAAGGCCATGCTTATATGTACACTAACACTCATCCACGTAGGAAACATCCTACTTCACAAGTGGATAATCATGACACATTTTATGCTCCTCACCCACGGACACGTACACAACCACACATGAGAAATACTCATGTACGTGCTCCTATACACCCATATGCACATACGCATCATTCCTTCATGTATGCTCATCCTCCACATGTCATGCATGATCAATATGCTTCACATAATATGCATGTTCCCAAGCATACATATCATTCTAGAATGTACAATGCATATCCTCCACCACATCTCTATGCTAGAAATCATGTTCCTAAGAAGCATGCACCACATAGAAATCCAACACATATGCATGCAACTAGGAATAGGACTCCCAAGATGTACACTATTTGGGGACCTAAGAACAATAGTCTAAATGTTAGGAATGTGTATATTGATTCCTATTTTCATGATGTGATTAGAAATAGTAACTATGTTGGGAATCGGAAGTCCACTTGGACTTGGCTTCCAAAGGGCTAATCCCCTTGGACCCAACAAACATTGGGTACCATAAGCTTATGGTATATTATATAGGTACCCAAGAGAAAGAAGAAGAGCAATAAATGTCTTATTAGCTCTAAAGGGAAAGGATGGATTCTTGATAGCGGTTGCTCCAAACACATGACGGGAGATCCCTCATTGCTCTCCGAAGTGATTAGCATCAAGGATGGTGCAACGGTCACTTTTGGAGGAATCAAAAGGGAACCATCATTTGAGTAGGTATCGTTGGTAATACTTCCAAACCTTTTATTACTAATGTTTATCTTATTAGTGGTTTATGTCACAATCTCATTTCCATTAGTCAACTTTGTTGGATATTGGACTCCCCGGATTTGGTTTTGGATGATGAACAAACATAAATATATCGTGAACTAACAATTTGTGAGCGCAGTTATGGAGATCGTCGCCAAATTCATATGAACATCCAAAGCGACATCTCGAGACTTCTCAAAGCACGTGATCGTATGCCTAAAGCTTCGTTGAAGCTTATGGACCATTTTAGAAGTCATGAAGATTCGATTGAAGCTATTGAAGACGGTATCGTCAAGTTTTATTTATAGTCTTTAAGATTCTTTCGTAGAATGTTAAGCCTTGAGTAGGTCTTATGGTTTAAATCTTCATAACGCTCATATCTTAGCTCTAGGATCTTAGTTGAAGTCCATACAATCTTTCCCGAAGCTTCGCGCTTCGATTCGCGACTTCTTGTGCATGTTAGTTGGTTCAAGAAGAAGAACTGACCGACTAGATGGTGATCTAGTCGGTCGGCAAAGCTTCTTGGACCGACTAGTTTTTGTCAGTCAATTCTAAGCTCTTTACTGTTTACAGTTAGTCGGTCTAAGTTGACTCACCGACCGACTAGTTTGTGAACTAGTCGGTCAGTGATGCTTCTGTGACCGATTAGTTGAGCTTTCCCTGTACATGCACATTTGAGCCTGAGCTACTGTTTATCATTAGTCGGTCTGTGTTCATTGATCGACCGACTAGTTGATGAACTAGTCGGTCAACTTTCCTTCTTGGACCGACTAGTTTAGCTTTACTGTACATGCCAATTTTCACCTAACTTACTGTTTATCGTTAGTCGGTCTATGCTCATTTGGCGACCGACTAGTTGGTGAATTAGTCGGTCAACATTTGTTCTTGGACCGACTAAGTCAATTTGTGCTCAGACTTCAGTTTTATCTGTTAGTCGGTCTCAGTTGAGTAACCGACCGACTAGTTGTGAAACTAGTCGGTCAGCTACTCTTCTTGGACCGACTAGTTCCTTTTGTCTGTGCTTCAACCTTTTGGCTGTTCCTCCATTAGTCGGTATACGTTAATTGACCGACCGACTAGTTGATGAACTAGTCGGTCGGTGGTTGTTCTTTGACCGACTAGTTGGGTTCAGAAAAGAGCCGTTGGAGCATTTAATGACTCGAATTTCTTTCTCTCTCTCCTCTATCCTATATATACTTGATGGGCTGCATTCATTGCAGTCAAGGCTGATATTATTGCAAGTTTAGATATCAAGAGAAATCATTCCAAGCTCATTCAAAGCTCTTTCATTCCATTCAATAATCTCTCCTCACTCTTACTTCCAAAGAGAGATTCATTGAGTGTGAAGCCTTCCAAGCCAAGTGCTTGATTCTAGGTCACCAACATCCCCATAGCTCTCCATCGCTGATCTACATCTTGGAGCTAGGGTTTGGTGCCACTTCTTCTTCCTCAAAATCATCGTTGCCCTAATTCGTAAGCATTACTCAAGGCATAGGTATTTTGTCGGTAAGAAGTTTCTATTTCATTTACTTTCATATTGTAAGTTTCACTCTCGGTTGTGAGAGTGTGGTTGTGATCCCGGGTTGTGGGAGTCACATATTACTTTGTGTATGATTTGACTTGTGAAGGGTTTTCACAAGTATTTCATAGTGGAAATCTTGAGTTAGGGTTGCTAACTCAAGTATCCGGAGGGGATCCGGGTGGTTGGGACGTAGGATCACCGGGAACAAGTCGGGGAGACTTGGGTGGATCCGAACCCAGTAATATCGTTGTTTGTGATTGTTTCTTTGTTGTCTAACATTTACATTTCCGCATTTTCCGCATTGTTTGGTAGAGTTTGCAAGTAATTAGGAATTAGCCTCTTAATTATTTTAAAGTACTATTCACCCCCCCCCTCTAGTACTTGTGCAGTAGCTTAGCAGGGCATTACATTTGGTATCAAAGCCAAGTCTATAGCTATGTCTGCCAACGACAACAAGACCGTTCGTCCACCTTCCGACTATAGCACCTTCAAGAACCGTGAAGGAGCGTCTTCGGTAATGGAAGGACATTCCTCAACGAGGCCTCCATTCTTCAACGGTACCAACTACGGGTACTGGAAATGCCGGATGGAAACCTTCCTCCGGAGTGCTTCACTATGGAGGACCACGATGAAGGAATATGTCGAGCCCACCGAAGAAGATTTCGAGAAATGGACTCCCGCAGAGGTCGCCGCGGAGGTAAGCAATGCCAAGGCAATGAACGCCTTGCAATGTGCTTTGGAGCCCGAGGATTTCAACAAGATATGCACATGTAAGAGTGCATATCAAATATGGAACTCCCTCCTCATATTACATGAAGGGACGAGTAGGGTAAGAGACTCTAAACTCGTTGTAGTTAATAAAGATTACGAGATGTTTCATATGCTACAGGGTGAGAAGATGAAGGAGTATTATGCTCGCTTCGTCGACATCATAAACGAGTTAGAGGCTCTCGGCAAATCCTACACCCAAAAGGAGAAATGTTCGAAGCTTATCGAAGGACTTCCTTCTAGTTGGGAAAAGCGCACCTTCGCCATCGAGGAAGGTAACGATATGAACAAGTATACCGTTGTTCAACTAATGGGTACCTTGATGTCTTATGAGGTACGCAAGGATAGCAAGTTGAAGTTGCAAGAAAAGATGAAGTCTTACCTACAACAAGAAGAGCCAAAGAAGAAAGCTATTGCTTTCAAGGCCGCTCCATCTACTTCCACATCAACCGATGATGAGAACTCGGAAAACGAGTTGGACTTGGAGTCCATGGCACTCATGGCCAAGAAGTTCAACCGGTTCTTCCGGAAAGGTAACTTCAAAAACAAATCGAAGTTCAATTCATCTAACTCCTCTTCTTCTTTGTGCTTTAAATGCAACAAGCCAGGACACATGAAAGCGGAGTGTCCTCTAAACAAGCAAAAGGAGAAGTGGAAGGCGCCAAAGTACGACAAGTCCAAGAAGTACAAGAAAGGGAACAAAAAGGGGCTTGTCGGGGCAACATTCACCGACTCCGAGGATTCCTCAAGCAGAGAGTCGGACGATGAGCAAGTGGAGCAAGCACACATGTGCTTCATGGCAAGAGAGGATCATGATCAAGGATCTTCCTCTCCCGATGATAGCGACAACGAAGGCGATGAGGTAACTATGGATGACCTTAGGAATGCTAATTCTCAATTGTGGTCTAAGTATACTAAATTAGTAAATAGGTATACTAAAGTAAAAGATGACTTAGCTAGCATTCAAACCTCGCCTAAAACTATCATCACCAACAACGACACCGTTGTTGAAGGGTTGAAGAACGAGATTGTTAATCTCAAGACTCAACTTGAACATGTTAGCATTGAAGATCCGGAGGAACACAAGATAGCGGATTTGACTTCTCAAAACTCGACTTTGAGTATTGAGAATGAGAATCTTAAATCTCGTGTTTATGTGCTCACATCGCAAGTATCCACTTTGGATGCTTCTATGCGTTCTCTCACCGAGAAATATGAGAACACATTAGGCCGAATTAATAAATTCAATAAGGGTAAGGACCATTTGGATAAAATCCTAAGTGACCTACTTCCGGCCAATCACCACATTGGCTTGGGGTATACGATGGGAAGTTCATCCAAATCGGCCACTACTTTTGTTAGGCCAACTTCCGGTGACTCAACGAGTGGTAGCAAACACTCTATTGGTAGTTCATCTACCAATGGTGCTTCCACCTCGTCCACACCCTCTTTCGGAAAGAAACCCACTTTGGGTGGACCTCCAAAGAAGGGGCATGCTTATATGTACACCAATACTATGCCACGTAGGAACACACGTCCTACTCCACCGGCTCACACATATGATGATTTCTATGCTACACGTTCACGGGCACGTGCACGCCATGTGAGACACCCTCACGCACGTGTTCCTCCGCATGCATATGTTCACCCACATCATCGTATGAATAATTATCCACATGCACCTTTCCATCATGTTCCTTATGCCTATCCACGACATGCATCACGTAGAAACCAACAACGCATGCATGCACCCAATAGGATGAGGGCTCCCAAAATATTCACAATTTGGAGCCCAAAGGACACAAGCATGGATGAAAAACAAGTTTACATGAATGCTTATTTTTCGGATGTTGTGCATAGTAGAAATTATGTGGGGAAGTCTAAGTCCAATTGGACTTGGCTTCCAAAGGTCTAATCTTTTGGACCCAATGACCTTGGGTACCATGATATGAAATTTTCTATCTTTAGGTACTCAAGGAAAAGAAAAAGAAAAGGAGCAACAAATTTAAATTTAGCTCCAAGGGGAATTGGATACTCGATAGCGGGTGTTCAAAACACATGACGGGTGACGCTCAATTGATCTCCAGAGTGGTTCCCATTGCAAATGGAAACCGCGTCGTATTTGGAGGCAACGAGAGCAGAACCATCATAGGTGTTGGTAAAGTGGGTAATCCTTCTAAACCCATTATATGTGATGTTTACCTTGTTAAAGGATTAAACCACAATATCATTTCAATAAGTCAACTTTATGACAAAGGTTACAAAGTTAACTTTGCGAAAGGAATGTGCTATATTTTAAGAAAAGATAATAATGAATTATTGTTTTTCGGCACATGCCATAAGGATATATATATCCTAGATCTTCCACGATCACATGAACAATGTCTTATTGCCAACACAAGTGAACAACACTTATGGCATCGACGTTTTGGTCATGTGAACTTTGGAACACATTTTAATCTTTTCAAGTTAAATTCTATTAGAGGCTTCCCTAAGCTTGTCTTTCAAAAGAAAAACTTTTGTGACTCGTGTCAACGAGGCAAGCTTCCAAAATCTTCATTTAAACCTAAGAAAAGCATTTCTTCTAAGCGGCCTCTAGAGCTATTACATCTAGAATTATTTGGGCCAACTAGAGTTGCTTCATTAGGTAATGCTAGATATGGACTTGTCATCGTTGATGACTTTTCTAGGTTTACTTGGGTATTTTCATTATGTAATAAAAATGAAGCTTTTGACAACTTCACAATTTTTGTTAAGAAAGTACAAAATCTCTTAGGAACCACCATTGTCACTATTCGTAGTGATCATGGAGGTGAATTTGAGAATGAGTCTTTTGAGACATTTTGTGATGAAGTTGGTATTACACACACCTTTTCATTCCCTCACGCACCTCCTCAAAATGGTGTTGTTGAGAGAAAGAATAGGACGCTAGTGGAGTGTGCTCGCACTATGCTTGATGATAGCCAACTTGGCCATCAATTTTGGGCGGAAGCGGTACATACCGATTGCTATGTGTGTAATAGAATACTTTTGAGGCCTGGCACTAAACAAACTTGTTATGAATTGTTGTTTGGTAGGTTGCCTCAAGTTAAACATTTTCGTGTTTTTGGTTCAAAATGTTTTATAAAGAACACGTATGGTAGTTTGGACAAATTCGATCCAAGATCTGATGAGGGGATTTTTGTTGGATATTCTTCGCATAGCAAAGCCTACCGGATATTCAACAAACGAACCTCAACGATCGAGGAATCGCTTCATGTGTCATTTAATGAAGGATTTGTTCCAACTAGAATTACTAATGATGATGACTCTATGGATGTCTTATGTGATTCAATTGGTAATTCTAACTCTAATGATTCTATTGATTCTATTGACACTAACCCGTCTAATGAAGTTGTTGAGAATGTTCCTAGTGATCAAGGTATTCCCAAACGGCTTCATACCGTTCGTGACCATCCTCATGAGCAAGTCATTGGCAATATCCATGATAGTGTCAAGACGAGATCGCAAGTAAACTACTTCGCTCATTGTGCCTTTGCCTCCTCGATAGAGCCAAAGAATGTTAATGAAGCATGCGAAGATAGCGCTTGGATCTTAGCCATGGAGGAGGAACTCATTCAATTCGAGAGGAATGAAGTTTGGGACCTTGTGCCATTGCCATCGAAGAACCACACTGTCATAGGGACAAAGTGGATCTTCAAGAACAAAACCGACGAAAACCATGTCGTCGTCCGGAACAAAGCTCGGTTAGTTGCTCAAGGCTACTGTCAAGAGGAAGGTATTGATTTCGAAGAATCCTTCGCTCCGGTAGCTAGATTAGAATCGATTAGATTATTATTGTCTTTTGCATGCCATAAAAATTTCAAACTATTTCAAATGGATGTAAAAAGTGCGTTTTTAAACGGGGATGTCGTTGAGGAAGTTTATGTTTCTTAACCTCCGGGCTTTATTAATGAAAAATTTCCAAATCATGTTTTTAAACTAAAGAAAGCGCTTTACGGTTTGAGACAAGCTCCTCGAGCTTGGTATGATCGCCTAAAGAATTTTCTTTTGGATTTGAATTTTAAAATGGGAGAAGCCGATTCTACACTTTTTGTTAAGCATTCGAATAATGATATAATTTTAGTTCAAATATATGTTGATGATATCATTTTCGGTGCTACTAACTTTGCTCTTTGCGAAGAATTTTCTAATGTGATGAAGGAACAATTTGAGATGAGCCACATGGGTGAGCTCAAATATTTCTTAGGTCTCCAAATTCGCCAAATGGACGATGCAATCTTCATCCACCAAACGAAGTATACGATGGAGTTGCTTAAGCGATTTGGAATGGAGAATGCCTCCGGGAAAAAGACTCCAATGAGCACGACTACGCATCTTGATAAGGATACGGGTGGTAAGGATGTAGACATTCGTCTATATTGAGGTATGATAGGTAGTTTACTTTATCTTATCGCAAGTAGGCCCGATATTATGTTTGCCGTATGCGTATGTGCTCGTTATCAGTCTCAACCTAAGGTGTCTCACTTAGTAGCGGTAAAACGTATTTTCCGTTATCTAAGTTATACACTTGATTTTGGATTACTTTATCCAAAATCTTGCACATAAGAGTTAATCTCATATAGTGATGCCGATTATGCGGGATGCAAATCCGACAGGAAAAGTACTAGTGGCACTTGCCATTTTATAGGAAATTCCCTTGTCTCTTGGTTTTCCACGAAGCAAAATTACGTATCACTTTCAACCACCGAGGCGGAATACATTACCGCCGGTGCCGCGTGTGCTCAAGTTCTTTGGATGAGACACACACTTAAAGACTTTGGTATAAACTGTGATACTTGCCCTATCATGGTGGACAACCAAAGTGCAATATGTCTTTCCAAGAACCCGATACACCATTCCCATTCGAAACACATAGATGTCTGACACCATTTCTTAGATGATCATGTTGCTAAAAAGGACATCATATTAGTGTACGTTGAAACCCAGAAGCAAATCGCCGATATTTTCACGAAACCCCTAAAGGAGGACTCTTTGTGCGGTTGTGTCGAGAATTGGGGATTATGGGTGAATCCGAGATATAGGATTCATTTTTATTCAATATTCTTGCATGCTATTCTATTCGTTATATTTGCTCATGCTTGAAGTATTGAAATTTTCTGGATTTTTGTTGAATTTTCAGAATTTTCGCTCGATTTGTGCGTAATCGTCAAATTTCAGATTTTCGATGTTTAATGGGGTAGTATAATGATTAATGAGAGTATTTTGATGTTTCGTCGAAGTGTGATTAGGAGAGAAATCAAATTTCAAACATTTTCAATTTTTGAACTCTCTTTAGTCGGTCCAAGTTCATTGGCCGACCGACTAGATTCATTTCTAGTCGGTCAGCAAATGAGCTTAGACCGACTAAATCTTGTCAGGAAATTTGCCTTCAGTTACTGTTTACAACTAGTCGGTTCAAGCTCATTGACCGACCGACTAGATCGTGATCTAGTCGGTCAGTGCTTGAACTGTGACCGACTAGTTGTGCCAGGGACTGATTTGTCTTTTGAGATTCTGATCGTTTAAAACTCCTCCCGACCGACTCTTTTCCTTTTTAGTCGGTTTCTATTTTCCCCTCCAGCTCGAAAACCCCAACCCCTTGGACTTCCCTCCTCCCTCTCTGTCGATTCCGACTAACTCCGGCCATCCTTCCGTCGACCTACTCCTAGGATTTCTTCTAACTCTCTCTCTCCTAGTTCTAGGGTTAGTTTCATGTGCTTAGGGTTAAGATTTCACTTGATTTCGACTTTTCATTTCGGCTTCTAGGGTTTCGGCCTAGATTGTTTTAGGGTTCTATCGATTTCTTACGTATCTTGCTTCTCTTATGGCACGCACACGTATCCCTATCCGTCCTTCGAGCCCTTCGTCGATGACCGTAGAACCATCCCCTACGGATCCCGATCAACTTACGCGAACCCCTCCTAGACGCCGTTCGAAAACCACCCAACCATATTCGTCTTCGCCTCCTCTTAAGCGTAAGAGGACGGCGACTTTGAAACCCCGTGCCCAATCTTAGCCCAAGCCCAAGCCAGCTGCATTCCGTGCCCCTACACCTCCTTCTGATTCCGATGAGGAATACAGACCCGAGCCTGAGACTCATAGGGAACCCACTCCTCCTAGCCATCCTGAGTCTAGCTCCCGACCACGTACGTCTACCTGTAAGCCTAAGGGAAAGGCTCCGATGCCGGTTGGCGGTGTCGATATCTCGTTGTGTCGCAACGACCCTATGTGTCTCTCGGCTTACAACCGTATCGAACACTGCCCACTGCTTCTGGAGCATTTCGTCCAGTTTAGTGACTTCCTAGGCCTCGCCGATCTTCTTTCGTCCTCCGGTCTACTCGATTACCTTCGATATGACCCGAAGGTGAACCCTCACCCCTACCCACGCCTAGTAAAACTTTTCTATGCCAATAGGATCCGGGGTCAGTACGATGCGACCCACTCTGTTGAGACGACTGTTTTGGGGACTCCTATATTCCTCACAGCAGAAATCTTAGGAGAGATTTTGGGTATCTCCTCGTCTGGCCTCCTCCCCTCAGACATTTCTGTTGATGATATCACCTCCCTTGATCAGGTCGTCCTATCCCAGATTTTCCACCAGATTCCTCCTGCCATGATTGGTGTGCCCTCCAAATCCTTCAAGCCTATCGCCTGGGTCCTAAATTTGATTCTGAAGTCGTGCTTGCTTCCCAAGTACGGCTCCTCATCTCTACCGTCCCAGCCCTTCTTGAAGTTGATCTATGCTATTTTCATGGGGAGCTCGATTAACTGGGCTCGCATTATACTCGATAAGATGGACTCTTTCGAGTGTATTCGTAAGTCCACAAAATCGGCTCATATCCCCTTCCCGTGCTTGTTGACTCTGGTATTCCGTCACTTCCGTGTCACATTGCCTCCTGACGATGAGCGTCCACTTGGTCCTCCCATGAACGCGATGGCTGTCAAGAAGTCTCTTGCGGCGCTCCGTCATGTTCAGAGGACGACACCTTCAGCGTCAGCCTCTACTTTTGCCTCAGCTCCTCCCTCTACCACTCTTACCGATGTCATTCGTTCGATCCGTTGTTTGGAGTCTCGTCAGGCTCGTTCTGAGGAGATTCTCTGCCGTATCGCTTGACATCTTGATATTGAGGTCCCTCTGTCTTTTTCTGACGAGGATGAGTTGGATAAGGAGGATATTGAGGAGCTTTGTCGTGCTTCTACTCATGCCCCCGAGGGCACTTCGGGTGATGCTGCTGCTGCTTCGTCCGCTGGTGCCCCCGAGAGCACACCTGTTGACACCTCTCCTACGGTGGATACTCCAACTAGTGCTCCCGAGGCCACTACTGTTGCTGCTCTAGAGATTTTCACTTCTGCCGTCGCTCCCGTTGACATTCCAGATGTTCCTGTGACCACCACTTCTCCTGCAGAGCCTGCTGCTGCTGCAAATCCTGCCGCTTCCTCTTGAGCTTCTTTGAGGACTCTCCGATGCTCCTTGGATGATACATCTAGTGTGTGAGAGTTTGGGTAGGACAGAGTGGGGTTCTGGATCATTTTGATGTATTTTGATACTTTTGGATGTATGATGATGTATTCTGATGATGTTGTATGTTTTGTGTCACTCCAATATCTGTGTGATATGCTGCTGTATTTTGTGCCCCGATCGTTGGATCGATGTTTTGTATGTCAGTGATGTATACTTTTGATGTACTCTGGTTCATATTTTATATATATATATATATATATATATATATATATATATATATATATACATCGCAGTTGACATTTCATTCTATTGTGCACAATTTATAATTTCTTTTATGTCTCTGATGTTTGATTTCGTCGCTCGACGATATTAACTTGGTTTAATAGAAATTTCTTCTATGGAAACATAGAATTGTTTTCAATGCACTAAATTAAGCAAGAATGTTGATATTGGAGAGTATATTCCATAACTCAATCCGTAAAATTGATTTGAGTTTTTGATGATTTCGTTTTACGATTTTCGACTATGGTATCATTGACACGCCTTGATTTTCTTCGTATTTTTCCTTGGTGTCACTTGAACCGTCGTCGTATTCTACGACTCCCATGCTTTTTATTTGAAGCCATCGTTGTTGTCGATGTTCTCCTCCCGCTCTTTTTGCTTATGCCAAAGGGGGAGAGATATAATAATAACGATGTGCTAAATGAAAATTTAGAGCATTTTTCCAAGAATCTAATTTAAAATGTTAGATTCAGGGGGAGTTAAGATATATAAATGGATTTTTAAATCCGATATTTCAATAACCAACTTTTGGTATTCGATATTTCAATAATCGAGTCTCATTGGTATACTTTACTCGTCTGCTTGATGCGAATTATTATTGTTTAACTTGGAATTAACGTGTCATCAATGCAGGGGGAATAAGTAAATTTCATTTGAATTATTATTGTTGATTATTATTTCTGTTGGTTTGTCATCACCAAAAAGGGGGAGAATGTTGGATATTGGCCTCCTCGGATTTGGTTTTGGATAATGAACAAACATAAATATATCGTGAACTAACAATTTGTGAGCGCAGTTATGGAGATCGTCGCCAAATTCATATGAACATCCAAAGCGACATCTCGAGACTTCTCAAAGCACGTGATCGTATGCCTAAAGCTTCGTTGAAGCTTATGGACCATTTTAGAAGTCATGAAGATTCGATTGAAGCTATTGAAGACGGTATCGTCAAGTTTTATTTATAGTCTTTAAGCTTCTTTCGTAGAATGTTAAGCCTTGAGTAGGTCTTATGGTTTAAATCTTCATAACGCTCATATCTTAGCTCTAGGATCTTAGTTGAAGTCCATACAATCTTTTCCGAAGCTTCGCGCTTCGATTCGCGACTTCTTGTGCATGTTAGTTGGTTCAAGAAGAAGAACTGACCGACTAGATGGTGATCTAGTCGGTCGGCAAAGCTTCTTGGACAGACTAGTTTTTGTCAGTCAATTCTAAGCTCTTTACTATTTACAGTTAGTCGGTCTAAGTTGACTCACCGACCGACTAGTTTGTGAACTAGTCGGTCAGTGATGCTTCTGTGACCGACTAGTTGAGCTTTCCTTGTACATGCACATTTGAGCCTGAGCTACTGTTTATCATTAGTCGGTCTGTGTTCATTGATCGACCAACTAGTTGATGAACTAGTCTGTCAACTTTCCTTCTTGGACCGACTAGTTTAGCTTTACTGTACATGCCAATTTTCACCTAACTTACTGTTTATCGTTAGTCGGTCTATACTCATTTGGCGATCGACTAGTTGGTGAATTAGTCTGTCAACATTTGTTCTTGGACCGACTAAGTCAATTTGTGCTCAGACTTCAGTTTTATCTGTTAGTCGGTCTCAGTTGAGTAACCGACCGACTAGTTGTGAAACTAGTCGGTCAGCTACTCTTCTTGGACCGACTAGTTCCTTTTGTCTCTGCTTCAACCTTTTGGTTGTTCCTCCATTAGTCGGTATACGTTAATTGACCGACCGACTAGTTGATGAACTAGTCGGTCGGTGGTTGTTCTTTGACCGACTAGTTGGGTTCAGAAAAGAGCCGTTGGAGCATTTAATGACTCGAATTTCTTTCTCTCTCTCCTCTATCCTATATATACTTGATGGGCTGCATTCATTGCAGTCGAGGCTGATATTATTGCAAGTTTAGAGATCAAGAGAAATCATTCCAAGCTCATTCAAAGCTCTTTCATTCCATTCAATAATCTCTCCTCACTCTTACTTCCAAAGAGAGATTCATTGAGTGTGAAGCCTTCCAAGACAAGTGCTTGATTCTAGGTCACCAACATCCCCATAGCTCTCCATCGCTGATCTACATCTTGGAGCTAGGGTTTGGTGCCACCTCTTCTTCCTCAAAATCATCTTTGCCCTAATTCCTAAGCATTACTCAAGGCATAGGTATTTTGTCGGTAAGAAGTTTCTATTTCATTTACTTTCATATTGTACGTTTCACTCTCGGTTGTGAGAGTGTGGTTGTGATCTCGGGTTGTGGGAGTCACATATTACTTTGTGTATGATTTGACTTGTGAAGGGTTTTCACAAGTATTTCATAGTGGAAATCTTGAGTTAGGGTTGCTAACTCAAGTATCCGGAGGGGATCCGGGTGGTTGGGACGTAGGATCATCGGGAACAAGTCGGGGAGACTTGGGTGGATCCGAACCCAGTAATATCGTTGTTTGCGATTGTTTCTTTGTTGTCTAACATTTACATTTCCGTATTTTCCGCATTGTTTGGTAGAGTTTGCAAGTAATTAGGAATTAGCCTCTTAATTATTTTAAAGTACTATTCACCCACCCCCCTTCTAGTACTTGTGCAGTAGCTTAGCAGGGCAATACAAACTTTGTGACAAAGGTTACAAAGTTAACTTTGGAGAAGGATTGAGTACTATTGTTGATTGTGATTCAAATGTTTTATTTTCCGGTATTAGGTGTAAAAATATTTATTATTTGAGCTTGCCTAAAACCGTAGAACTTTGCTTAGTTGCTAACACAAGTGAACAACTATTATGGCATCGCCGTTTTGGTCATGTTCACTTCAAGCACTTATATAAGTTAGCTAAGCATGATCTAGTCAAAGGTTTTCCTAAGATTGTTTTTAATAAGAAAAACTTTTGTGATTCCTGTCAAAGAGGTAAACTAAGTAAATCTTCATTTAAGCTTAAAGAAGTGATTACTTCTAAGAGGCCCCTAGAACTTCTTCATCTAGATTTATTTGGGCTAACTAGAACCGCTTCTTTAGGTAATGCTCATTATGGACTAGTTGTCGTTGACGACTTTTCTAGATTTACTTGGGTTTCATTCTTAACTAATAAGAATGAAGCTCATGAAGAGTTTACCAAATTTGCAAAGAGGATTCAGAATCTTTTAGGATCCACCATTATCACTATTCGTAGTTATCATGGAGGAGAATTTGAGAATGAGTCTTTAACTAAGTTTTGTGATGACTCCGGGATAACTCATAACTTTTCCTTTCCTCGTTCTCCACCACAAAATGGTGTTGTAGAAAGAAACAATAGGACTCTTATTGAGTGTGCTCGCACTATGCTCCATGATAGTCATTTAGGACTACAGTTTTGGGCAGAAGCGGTGCACATGGCATGTTATGTGCTCAATAGGATCCTAGTGAGACCCCGAACAAACAAAACTTGTTTTGAGTTGTTTTATAATAAAAAACCTCAAGTGAAATATTTTCGAGTTTTTGGTTCAAAATGTTTTATAAAGAACACCTTTGGTAATTTAGACAAATTTGAGCCAAGATCCGATGAAGGACTTTTTGTTGGATATTCCACACGTAGCAAAGCCTACCGTATATACAACAAAACTTCTTCAACGATTGAGGAATCACTTCACGTATCTTTTTATGAAGATTTTGATTTTCCACATGTTGATGATGATAATGTAGAGATTCTTTGTGATTCTCTTAATAATGTTAAGATTATTGATTCTATTGTTGAGACTAACACTTCTAACGAAGTTGTTGAAGTTGTTCCTAGTGATCCAGGTTTACCCAAAGCTTACCCGACCGTTCGCAACCATTTCCATAACCAAATTATTGGAGATATTGGTGTGGGTGTTCGAACGAGATCAAGAATTGAAGAATTCTCTCATTGCGCATTTGTCTCTACCATTGAGCCAAAGAACATCCAAGAAGCTTGTGAGGATAGCTCTTGGATAGTGGCAATGGAAGAAGAACTAATGCAATTCAAGAGAAACGAAGTTTGGGAACTTGTACCTCTTCCAAGTGGTCACCAAGTGATTGGGACCAAATGGATTTTCAAGAACAAGACGGATGAAAATGAGGTAATCACACGGAACAAAGCAAGGTTAGTAGCTCAAGGCTACCGGCAAGAGGAAGGTATTGATTTCGAAGAATCTTTTGCCCCCGTAACTAGATTAGAAGCTATTAGGTTGCTTTTATATTTTGCATCTCATAAGAATTTTAAATTATTTCAAATGGATGTTAAAAGTGCATTTTTAAATGGGTTTGTCAATGAAGAAGTCTATGTTTCTCAACCTCCCGGTTTTATTCATGAAAAATTTCCAAACCATGTTTTTAAACTTAAGAAAGCATTGTATGGATTGAGACAAGCTCCTAGAGCTTGGTATGATCGTCTTAAGACCTTTCTTTTGAATTTAGGTTTTAAAATGGGAGAAGTTGATTCTACACTCTTCATTAAAGATTATGAAAATGACATTCTTTTGATTCAAGTTTATGTAGACGATATTATTTTCGGTTCTACTAACTTTAATCTTTGTCAATAATTTTCCAAGTCTATGAAGGATGAGTTTGAGATGAGCCACATGGGAGAGCTCACCTACTTCCTTGGATTGCAAATTCGACAAATGGAGAATGGCACGTTCATACATCAGACAAAGTACACAGGGGAGCTTATTAAGCGATTCGGGATGGAATCGTCTTCGAGCAAAAGGACTCCCATGAGTACTACTACTCATTTACACAAGGATGAAAGCGGAAAAGATGTAGATGTTTGTATATATCGAGGTATGATCGGTAGCTTACTTTACTTAACCTCTAGTAACCCGATATCATGTTTTCCGTATGTCTTTGTGCTAGATATCAAGCAAGACCTAAGGAATCACACTTGATTGCGATTAAACGAATATTTCGTTATCTCAATCAATCCCTAAATTATGGGTTACTCTACCCTAAGTCTAACACATATGAGTTAATCTCATATAGTGATGCCGACTTTACCGGATGCAAGTCCGACAAGAAAAGTACTAGTGGCACTTGTCATTTCTTAGGAAATTCCTTAGTTTCTTGGTTTTCTAAGAAACAGAATTCGGTGTCATTGTCCACGACTGAAGCGGAATATATTGCCGCGGGTCTTGCATGTGCACAAGTTCTTTGGATGAGACACACTCTTAGTGACTATGGTGTCAATTGTGATACTTGCCCTATCATGGTTGATAATCAAAGTGCTATTTGTCTTTCTAAGAATCCGGTACACCACTCCCGTACCAAACACATAGATGTGAGACACCATTTTATTAAAGGTCATGTTGCTAAGGACATCATCTTAGAGTACATTGAAACCCAAAAACAAATTGGCGATATCTTCACTAAACCTCTTAAAGAAGATTCATTTGTGAGGTTGCGTGGAGAATTGGGAATTATGGGTGAATCTGAAATCTAGAAGCTCAATCTTTCTTGTTATAACTCCTTATTGAGCTCATATCTTTTTGATTGTCTTTCTTCATGTGCTTTATTGTTTTATGAGTTTAAGAAAGGCAATTGTGACTTATTTGATTTCATGAGTTTTGAGTTTGATTGGAGTAATTTGTGTTTCAATGGATTTATTGTTTTCATAATGATGTTACGATGGATTTTGTGATTAGAGTATAGGTCCTAGGGTGAGTGTTCTTATTCTCTGGAATTCTATCTCACTGTGCATTTTTGGACCAGGACAGACGACTGTCTCTCCTTCGACAGTCGACTGCCCTACTCTATCTCCTCATTCTGAGAATTGGTATCTTTCGCACAGCTGACTGATGACTGCTTTACAGTCGACTGTTAATTTAACAGGTGACTGCATTTTTGTGATCAGGCAACTGTACTCTCTGTCGAATTTTTACAGTGTTCTCTGTTATTTTTGTGAACTGTATTAATTCTCGGTCAGCCGACTGTTGAGTATATGTCAGTCGACTGTCCAATGGACAGGCGACTGCATGTTACTGGCCAGTCGACTGCCCATCTCTCTGAGCTTTATTTTTATCACTTCATCCAGTCGACTGACATTTGTGCATCAGTCGACTGTCTTATGCTGTGTCGGTTCAAGTGATTTGATCTGAGCCGTCGATTCCTTGATCCAACGGCTCAGATTCATTCCCCTAATTTTATATTCGAGTTTACGCGATCATTTACCCATGTCGACTCTCTCTCCTCCATTTCGACCGTTCGTCTTCCCGCTTGATTTTCTCTCCAAAAACGCTCGATTTCGCTTCCAAAACTGTCGAACTGCTCCTATTCGTCATCGTCGCTCGCGTTCTGCCGTTTCCATCGATCTTCTTCTCCGCGATCGTCTTTGCTTCTTCACGTGGTTTGCTTCTCTCCCTTGCTCTTCGTTCGTTTTTTCTTTGTTGTAGTTTCTCCTTCTCTTGTTTCCATGGCTCCTAAACTAAAGGGGAAAGAGAAGATCGTTGCTCCTAAACGTCCTAGGGCACCCAAGAAACTTATTGCCAAGAAAAAGAAAGCCTATAAAGCCCGAACCAAGCATGCCCTATCACCCGTGCATTCGTCTTCGCCGGGTTACTCTCCTTCTGGCTCTTCTAGCGATGCTCATCCTTTGATCCATCGTCAGCGCAAGTCTGCTAGTGTTCAAATCAGTGAACCTGTTGCTGAGAACCCACATGTGTCTCCTTCTGTGTCCAGTTCTTCTGAAGAGACTCCTGCCATACCTGTAGAGAAATGATGCCCTCCAGGCTATTTATCTCTGTGTAAATAGCACAAACGTCTTGTTCGAAATAACAGTAAGCTGTTTGGTAATAATTTATCCAAGTTATTTTATAATGTAGTAAACATTAGATATTAACTTAGGTAAAGTCCTGAGACTTTATGCAAGGTCAAACAGATATCGAGATGAGTATCTCGATCATGGAGAAATGTTTGACCGTCTGTAGCATAAGTCTGAAATGGTTCGTGGTCGTAGATGTTTCGAGACAAGGATATCGAAACATCGGATAGACCATTGTGTCTTAGTCTTCACCGTTAAGCGGTGGCGATGATCTCATGATCGTTCGACTTGGCGAAGTCGGAGACAAGACACAGGTGCTCATTAGAGAATGAGTTCACTGAACGATCCACAAGTGTTATCATATGGTTACATTGACCAATCTGTCAATGATAACTCTTAGTTGTGATAGGCTAGTTGGTCTTTTGACTTGAGGTCATTTTATGAACCTGTGCGTGAACGGTGCCACTTAAATCACTGACCTAACTTCGAGGCTAGGCCTGTTGAAAGGTCTTTGATCGGGTGTCACTCGAAGCGTACGAGGGGAGTAGTGGCCAAGAGAGGATTCGCCTCTCCCGGTCAATGGGAGTTAGTGTCGTAGAGTTAGTTCGATCTTTAGTAAAAACTCTGCGCAGAGTATGTTGGAAGAAGTCCAACATAAGTTTGACTAAAGATCGATAGAAACTAACCAGAGTCAAGTTATTGGGGTTGACAGTTTAATCGTACCCTAGACTTGATCTACACGACATAGTTAAGACGAAAAGACTATAACTGCGGAATTCATCACAGACACAGTCAGGGTGGTCTCGACAAGACTCATGTCAATGAGTCAACCACATAATGATGATTCCTGAAGCAGGGACGGCAACCACTGCTCGTGGTCACTGCCGTATAGGGCTTCGAGCCCAACCTGTTGTAAGGGTCAGGCTGTAGGGTCTCACACAGAGTGTGACCTTCGTCTAGTTATAGGTAGAAATTAGTTCGGGAGAATATTTTGCATTTTGATGCAAGGGATGGAATAATTGCATTTGATGCAATATGATAATTTAAGCTTAGATAGGGACTATTTTGCATTTGATGCAAAAGTGATTAAATGTGTTTTAAATTGCTTAAAACAATATTTAATAATATAAACGCAAGGAAAAGTTCACGGGTAAGACGGGAATGTCCCGATCTAGACTCAGGTTCGAACGGCGTCCAAATCGAAAGCTAGATAATCAAGTTAGAGCCAAAACAGCCCATTAGATCAGACCGGGTCAGACCAGGCTGACCCAGGCCAGACCAAGTCTGGCCCGGGCGCCTGGCCAGACCTGGCTGAGCCAGGAAGCCAGGCAGGCGGGCCTGAGCACAGGCCAAGGCACTGGGCGCCTAGGCCTGCGCCCAGGCGAGCCGCCCAGGCGGGCCTGGGCGCCTAGGAGCCCAGGTGCCCTGGGCGCCTGGGAGCCCAGGCGCCTGGCAGGCGCCTGGGCGCTCGTGCTAGGCCTGGGCGCCCATGCCCAGGTCTGGCAGGCACCCAGTCAGCCCCTTTTGGCTGGTGGGGCCCACAGGCTGGGCCCCACCTCAGGGTACAGAACCCTAGAACAAATGGTAAATTTTGACGGCTCAGTTTTTGCGAAAAACTAGTCGTGGGCTGAACTTTGAGTGATCAATTGGAGGGTCAAACGAACTCCGATTGACGAACGGTTTCTTCCTATGCGTTCACCGTTGAACACCCTTCGAATTGATAGGTTGTATCAATCCTGAAGCTCAACGGTGAGTGAGTTAAAATTCACAGAAGTTTGTACTTTGTGAAGTGCAAACTAACTTGATTTTAATTAACCCAAATTAATAGTCCCACATCGGATTTTGAGAAAAGGGAAGAGTCCGCCGCCTATATAAATAGGGGTCGGCTCTCATCCTCAAAACTCGTCCCAAACTCTAGATCTGAGCGGCTCTCGTAAATGTTGGAGTACGCTTGGATCTAGGCTTAAATTAATATTCTTCTCTATCCTTATATTTATGCCTTACTCTTGAGGGCTCTAGCAAAGCTGCAAAGGAGTTCGGATTCATATCCGAAATCTAGGCGAAGGTTTCACTCACGTGAAACTTTCTTCGGCGCGTGGTTGGCTCGGCGACAAGGGGATTGATCGCCTCGGGATGCGGAGCAGTTCGAGGAGCGGTTCGGGGAGCGGTTCGAGGAGCGGCTCGGAAGACGGTGCGGAACATCTCGCCTGCCCCAGGGCTGAGATTCCGAGACCGAGACCGCTGGCCGATACCTAGGATAGCGGGCAAGTATGTGTTTAATTAAGCATTAGTTTAATTTAATCACAGTAGGTTAGATCCTTCTTGGGATGGTCAGATCCATCCCAAGTTGGCATAGATCTTGGCTAAGGGTCTTGGACCTTAGGGCTAAGTTAAAATTGTATTAACTGTATGTTAATTAGATTAACAAGTTTTTCTTCCGTTGCAATTGTTTTTCTGTCTATGTTCCGTCTGACTTAGGACGGGACTAGAGTTTTTGTGCCCTAAGGGTACCGCAAAACCCTTCAGTGGTATCAGAGCCTAGGTTTGCATAGTCGATCTAGCACTGCGATTTCATTAAACCTGTTAATGCTTTTTAAAATACTTTTAAATTTTTTTAAAGTTATAAGATAATTTTAAAAATGTTTTTGATGTTCAAAATTCTATGTGATAAACTTTTTGAACATGAAAATTTTAAATGACGTTTTAAAATTTATGTGATAATTTTAAAACTAATTTTAAATCTTTAAAAGTTTAAAGTTATTTTGGATGCCTAAAAATTTTTATTTGATAAATTTTTTAAGCATGGAAATTTTAAAATGGTGTTTTAAATTTATGTGATAAATTTAAAATTGATTTTAAGGCTTTAAATTTATGCGATAAGTTTAAAATGTTTTAGATGTTTAAAAATTGTATGTGATAAATTTTTGAATATGGAAAATTTTTAAAGTGATGTTTTAAATTTATAAGATATTTTTAAAACTGATTTTAAAAGTCTAAAATTGTTTATGCGATAAAATTTAGTCTATTTAATTGTTAAATAGTTGTACACTTTATTTTATGCGATAAAATTAGTGTAGCTTTATTTTAATGGCTAGTTCCTCTTGTCCCTTATTTGATAACACAAGACAACCCTTTAGGTTAGCCATTAAGAAATCATTAAAATTTATTAATTGAATTTTAATGACATGCTATGTTTTAATAAAACATTAACAACACTATTAGACCTAATTCCTGATTAAGGTAGTACTTTTAATGAATTTGTAATTTTAATTGTTATTATTAATTCTCATTAAAGGACTTCGCTTTTAGCGTTGTTAATAAAATTTATTAAAATCCTAATAATGATTAGGATAGCACGTGAAACTTATAGTTGATAAGGACTTAATAAAAGTTATTAAACAAATCCTAAAATTTTGAATTTAAGGATTCAACTAGTTGATAGGATTAATTAGTTGTTAATAAAAGCTGTTTAGTCTATGGCACGCATATAAAAATGACAAGCTTCATTCAATGGACCATGATCCAGTCAATGTGCTTGGCTAAGTTTGCTGGGTCAACCCTTGCTAGTCCACGGGGAAGTGGTCCTGGCTTAGTCAATTCCCTGGCTGTGTTCCGCTGGACCGCAATGTCGCGAATCATGATTGTATGACACCCTGGACTATATCTAAGTCAAATACGTTAATGATCTTTTTCAAGATTAGCCGTAGCCCTCCTTGTTTTAGGGGTTGGCAACTGTAGGACCTGTGTTATAGTTGTTGAGCTACACTCAAGCTGTAACATGGCAACCTTATAGAACCCAATTCTTTCAATACATAAGATGAAATCTTGACTAGACCCAAACCGTCGTATTTCCCTACCCCGGCGTAAGTTTAGTCAAGGATGTAGTCTGTCTAGATGTAGTCTAAGTTCTGACCCAAACCGACGTGTCGTGAATACACCGAGCGGTGGAGCAAGTCAGGCTAGACACGAAAACAAGGGTCCGACTAGACTAGACATTGTGATTTGGATGAGCACACTCATGATCACGAATGGCTAGGGGCAAAAACTGAATAAGAGAATCATATCCGATATGATCGATGAAGAGTCATCATCCGATCGCAGAGTCAAGCAACTTGTTGAGCTACACTCAAGGTTGTTAGGCTCAAGGTGATTGGACCTCTTACCCATTAATTTTAATTCGATTAAATCGTTCGTTATTAAGCTTTAAAACGATCGTAAAAATAGTGGGAGGATATAGATAGATAAAAGCCAATCTACCTATATTTAATATTGAACATATGCTAAACTAGGGCAAGACTATGATTACAAAAAGGAATCAATATATAATGGAATTAGTTAACTGGTTAAATTAGGTTGATTAATTGAATATCAAGTTAAATTCTAATTGATAGAATTAAAACTATATTCTCGTTGACATTAAAATGACCTTCTAAAGAACAGACTTAAGAAATATGATTTCATTAAGTTCTGGGTCCAACAAATAAATTAACGCTACATGTCACTCGTATCTATATGAGGCAGCTTGAACATATAGGATATTCAAAGTATGTTTCTCCCTACAACTTGTCGAGCTACCCTCAAGGTTGTATGGACAAACAATTTTGATCCGCAAAGTTCGAGAATTCGATCAAACCGTTTGAGTCGAATACGAGCGCATGAGCGGTGCAAGATTATGTATCCCAACCGGATCTTGAGACAAGCAACTTCTTGAGCTACACTCAAGATTGCAAAGCTCAAGCGTTTGGATACATAAGATGCTTGCATAGCTATTTATTTATGTTGATATCTAAATGTGATTTAGAAAAGGAAGAAGGCACTTCGGAAAGTCAATCGAGTTAAATAGTTTAATTTATCATTAGTAAAGGCATAAGTAGGAGGAAATGAAAATGTGACATATTTTGATGTCACGATTTCAAAATAAATTGTTATACAAAAACGTCGAACACACTTTGACGAATGTCGTCACCTTGCTTCTGAAGCAATATTTTGTGTTAAGTAATTTGTGATAACTATAATATATTAAATGTTAGTATATATAAATACACAAGATAGTAGCAGACTTATATGGCAAAATAGACTAGGCTGTATCGAGAGACTAAGCTTCACAAGTCACATAAAGAGGGGTCTGACCTCTCGTATTATGAAGTCTACGGACACTTGTGAGTCTTATCCTCTTAGATATAATGGCCGAAACCCATCTGTGAGACAGTGGGAGAATGAGTTGTCGAACTCAGTCTGGTACATACTGATGTACCCGAGTCTATATTAACCAAAATAAGTTATTCATATATTTTATCAAGACACGTGTTCTTGATGAAACACAAGTCTGATAAAATAAAGGACGAAATGACTAAAGTATTTAAACTGATTCGATTAGATCGAATGGTCAAATACTTAGCTATATTAAATCTTGCGTAATTAAAAGAAAATATGATTTTCTTCAGGTCAAGTCTGTTAACACATCCGTGTGTTAAAATGTATGAATCACACTAAGTTAGACTTGGTGCGATCCATAGCCAGTGACTCTGAGCTAAGTCCTCCCTCTGGGTTAAGTCCCAAATAGTAATGCCTAGGTTTTGATAATGTTCTATAAGGACATTATCTATAAGATATTCATTAAATCAATCATTATGAAGTTGTATAATTACTCGAATTTCGTGAGACGAAGAGTCGAGTTAAACATCATAACTGATGATGACTCAGTCAACTTCGAGGATAAAATTCGGAGTAGTGACTCCGATTTAAAAATTGATGCAATCAGAATAGGTCCGTGTGCGTAAATAAATTTTGGAATTTAGTTTACGTACCCAAGGAAAATGTTTCCTCATTTTCTGCAAGTAAATCTTTAAGTTGAAAGATTAGGAGCAGAAAGGAAATTGTGAAGTACAATCATGTTGGTCGAGAACGGTTTTCATCTTAATTCTTATAAAACGGATTATAATGAAACCATTTTCACCAGTAGATGTGTACAGAACTAATCGGACCAAACTCAATGTAAACGCTTAAGTTGACCATGAAAATTGGAGCATTCACTTATAAGTTCGTTTTTCTAAATATGATTTAGACGGACCAACTTATATGAATTAGCCAGATAGTTTTCAAGGTCGGTGGAAGCGAGTAAATTACATGCGAGGCATCAAATGGATGGAACATATATTTTGACGAAGTGATCAAAGAGTTTGATACTTTATCAGAAATAGATATGAACCATTTGAAATGACCATTAACCCATTGAAACGGTTACCTAGATGACGGGATCGTCCTGCTCTAAACGTAGGTTCAAACCTGCGTCAAAAACAGAGTCCAAATGCACAAGTTATAGCCAAAACAAGTCAGCCCAAACTGTTGGGGCTGAAACCAGCGAAAATGGAGGCCCCACCAAGCCCGAATTTTCTGGTTAGGGTTTTTTGAAACCTGGGATTTTCTTGACGGCTACGTTTCTAAGAGAAGCATGACTTTTGGCTAACTTTGGACAATTGTTTGAAGGGTCAAACAGACTCGGATTGACGAGCCGTTTTTTCCTACGCGTTCACCGTTGAACCCTCTTTGATTTGGTAGGTTGTACCAACATTGAAGCTCAACGGTGAGGGAGTTAAAATTCGAGGAAGTTTGCCCTTTGTGAAAGGCAAACTAACTTGATTTAATTAATCACAAATTAATAGTCCCACCTCGGTTGTGGAGAAAAGGGGAGAGTCAGCCGCCTCTATAAATAGAGGCCCTCCCCCTTCCTCATAACTCGTCCCAAGCTCTAGATCTGAGCGGCTCTCGTAAATGTTGGAGCACGCTCGGATCTAAGCTAAATTAATATTCCTCCTCTCCCTATAAATTTCTGCCTTACTCCTGCGGGCTCTAGCAAAGCCGCAAGGAGTTCGGATTCTGGATCTGAAATCTAGGCGGAGGTTTCACTCGCGTGAAACTTTCTTCGGCGGTGGGTGGCTTGGCGACACGGGGATTGATCGCCTCGGGATGCGGAGCGGTTCGAAGAGCGGTGCGGGGAGCGGTTCAAGGAGCGGCTCGGCGTGGGACGGGAGCAGCTCGGAAGACGGCACGGAACATCTCGCCTGCCCCAGGGCTGAGATTCCGGGTATGTGTTTAAGTTTTCATTTAATTATTCGCAGTAGTTAGATCCCATCTTGGGGTGGTCAGATCCACCCCAAGTTGGCAGAGATCCTGGCTTATAGGGTCTGGTTCCTTAGGGTTGCATGTTAATTAGATTAACATAAAATTTTTCCGCTGCATTTCTGTTTATGTTCCGTCCGACTTAGGACGGGACTAGAGTTTTTGTGCCCTAAGGGTCCCAGAAAACCCTTCAGTTGGTATCAGAGCCAGGTCTGTATGCTGATCTAGGACTGCGAATTTATTATTTGAATGCTTTTACAGAAAAATGTTTTCTTTAAAATTTATGCGATAAATTTAAATTTTTTTTTGTTTAAAAATTTTATATGATAAATTTTAAACATGAAAGTTTTAAAATGGAATTTTTTAAATTTATGTGATAAATTTTAAATTGTTTTAAAGCTTTAAAACTTTTTGCGATAAGTTTAAAATGTTGTTTAAAATTTTATATTGATAAATTTTAAACATGGAATTTTTAAATGATGTTTTAAATTTATAAGATATTTTAAAAACTGATTTTAAAAGTTTAAAATTTTTATGCGATAAATATTTTAAAGTAGCATGCAAATGTTATGATTTTTTAAACAAGCTTTTTACTTTATGAGATAAAATAAAATGTTTTAAGAAATCGTATTTTTAAATTTAAATGTTGAATTTAAGTATGCATGCTAAAATTTTTTATGCGATAAACTTTAGTCTATTTAAATTGTTAAATAGTTGTACACTTTTTATGCGATAAAATTAGTGTAAATTTTTTAATGGCTATGTCTTCTTGTCCCTTATTTGATAACACAAGACAACCCTTTAGGTTAGCCATTAAATAATGATTAAAATTTATTACTTGAATTTTAATGCTGTGTTTTAATAAAACATTAACAATGCTTCAAGACCTAATTCCTGATTAGGGTAGTCCTTTTAATGAATTTGTAATTCTAATTGTTATAATTAATTTTCATTAAAGGACTTCGCTTTTAGCGTTGTTAATAAAATTTATTAAAAGCCTAATAATGATTAGGATAGCTCGTGAACCTTATAGTTGATAAGGACTTAATAAAAGTTATTAAACAAATCCTAAAATTTTGAATTTAAGGATTCAACTAGTTGATAGGATTAATTAGTTGTTAATAAAAGCTGTTTAGTCTATGGCACACATACAAAAATGACAAGCTTCATTCAATGGACCATGATCCAGTCAATGTGCTTGGCTAAGAGTTCTGGGTCAACCCTTGCTAGTACAAGGGGCAGTGATCCCTGGCTTAGTCAATTCCCTGGCTGTGTTCCGCTGGACCGCAATGTCGCGAATCATGATTGTATGACACCCTGGACTATATCTAGTCAATGCGTTATAAATCTTATTAAAGATTAATTCGTATCCCTCCTTGATTTTGGAGCTTGGTAACTCAAAGAAGACAATTATAGTTGTTGAGTCTCCTCAAGCTGTGACTTGTTTTTCTTTAAGGAACAAACTCCAAACATACATGTGATGTAGTCTAGACTTGACCCAAATCGATGTGTCGGGTCTCCTCGAGTATCGATCTAAGTCAAATCTGGACACGAAATCAAGGGTCCTGACTAGACCAGTCATTATGATTTGTTGAGTCTCCTCAAGATCATAAGTGACTGTGGGTAAAAATCGACAGGGAATCACATGTGATGTGATTGACCAAGAGTTAGTCTACCAGTCATGGAACCAATCAACTTGTTGAGTCTCCTCAAGGTTGTGAGGTTCGGGATGATTGGATCCCTCTTTCACTAATTTTTAATTCGATTAAATCGTTCGTTATTAAGCTTTAAAACGATCGTAAAAATAGTGGGAGGATATAGATAGATGAAAGCCAATCTACCTATATTTAATATTGAACATATGCAAAAACTAGGGCAAGACTATGTTTACCGAAGGAATCAAAATATAATATTGGAATAAGTTAACTGGTCAAATAGTTGATTAATTGAATATCAAGTTAAATTCTAATTCGATGGAATTAAAACTATATTCTCGTTGACATTAAATGACCTTCTAAAGAACAGACTTAAGAAATATGATTTCATTAAGTTCTGGGTCCAACAAATAAAGCTACATGTCACTCTTCTCTATATGAGGCAGCTTGAACATATAGGATATTCGAAGTATGTTTCTCCCTACAACTTGTCGAGCTACCCTCAAGGTTGTATGGACAAACAATTCCGATCCACAAAGTTCGAGAATTCGATCAAACCGTTTGAGTCGAATACGAGTGCATAAGCGGTGCAAAACTATGTATCCCAACTGGATCTTGAGACAAGCAACTTCTTGAGCTAAACTCGAGATTGCAAAGCTCAAGCGTTTTGATACATAAGATGCTTGCATGTTGGGTTAATTAAATATCTAAATGTGATTTAGAAAAGGAAGAAGGCACTCCGGAAAGTCAATTGAGAAAGTTAGTTTAATTTATCATTAGTAAAGGCATAAGTAGGAGGAAATGAAAATGTGATATATTTTGATGTCACGATTTCAGAATAAATAGTTATACAAAAACGTCTAACACATTTTTTTTTGACGAATGTCGTCACCTTGCTTCGGAAGCAATGTTTTGTGTTAAGTAATTTGTAATAACTATATATATATATTAAATGTTAATATATAAATACACAAGATAGTAGCAAACTTATATGGTAAAATAGACTAGGCCATGTCGAGAGACTAAGCTTCACAAGTCACATAAAGAGGGGGTCTGACCTCTCGTATTATGAAGTCTACGGACACTTGTGAATCTTATCCTCTCAGATATAACGGCTGAAAACCATCTGTAAGACAGTGGAAGAATGAGTTGTCGAACTCAGTCTCGTACATACTGATGTACCCGAGTCTATTTTAACCAAAATAAGTTATTCGTATATTTTATTTAGACACGTGGTTCTTGATGAAACACAAGTCTGATAAAATAAAGAACGAAAAGTAGAAAGTATTTAAACTGATTCGATTAAATCGAATGGTCAAATACTTAGCTACATAAAATCTTGTGTAATTAAAAAGAAAATGTGATTTTCTCTCAGGTCAAGTCTGTTAACACATCCATGTGTTAAAATGTATGAATCACACTTAGTGAGACTTGGTGCGATACATAGTAAGTGACTCTGAGTTAAGTCCTTTCTCTGGGTTAAGTCCCAGATCGTAATGCCTAGGTTTTGATAATGTCCTATGAGGACATTGTCAATAAGATATTCATTAAATCGATCATTAAAGAAGTTGTATACATTACTCGAATTTCATGAGACGAATTGTCGAGTTAGACATCATAACTGATGATGACTTAGTCAACTTCCGGGATGAAATTTGGAGTAGTAACTCCGATTTAAAACTTGATGCAATCAAAATAGGGTCCGTGTGCGTAAATAAATTTGAGAATTTAGTTTACGTACCCAAGGAAAATGTTTCCTCACTTTCTGCAAGTAAATCTTTAAGTTGAAAGATTGGTGCAGAAAGAGAATAGTAAAGTACAATCTTGTTGATCGAAAACGGTTTTCACCCTAATTTCTTTAAAACGGATTAGTTGAAATCGTCTCGCCAACAGATATGTACAGATCTACTCGGACCAAATCCGATGTAAAACGCTCATGTTGACCATGAAAATTGGAGCATTCACTTATATGTTCGTCTTTCTAAATATGATTTAGACGGACCAACTTATATGAATTAGCCAGAGAGTTTTCAAGGTCAGTGGGAGCGTATAAATTACATGCAAGGCATCAAAGAGATGGAACATATAATTTGATTAAGTAATCAAAGAGTTTGATACTTTATCAGAAATAGATATGAGCCATTTGAAATGACCATTAACAAATTTCAATTATTATCGTAATGTACGATGAGCTGGATAAGATCCATGTATATTAAATATTACAGATTCCGATAGACCAAGTGAATTATTTGAATGAGATTCAAATGGTTGGTCTAACATGAACATAAAAACCCCTTGAGGTCTATAGTGTAGACGGTTTTAGCAGATCCACTCACGAAGGCTCTACCACATGAAGTCGAGAAAACTAATTTTAAAAACGGTATAAGATACCGGGATAAATGGGCCTGAGTGCAAGTGGGAGATGTTGAGAGATGATACCCTCGAGGCTATCTATCGTCATGTGTGAATAGCACAAACATCTTGTTCGAAATAACAGTAAGCTGTTTGGTAATAATTTATCTAAGTTATTTTATTATGTAGTTAACATTAGACATTAACTTAGGTAAAGTCCTGAGACTTTATGCAAGGTCAAACAGGTATCGAGATGAGTATCTCGATCATGGAGAAATGTTTGACCGTCTGTAGCATAAGTCTAAAAGGGTTCGTGGTCGTAGATGTTTCGAGACAAGGATATCGAAACATCGGATAGACCATTGTGTCTTAGTCTTCACCGTATATCGGTGGCGATGATCTCATGATCGCTTGACTTGGCGAAGTCGTTGACAAGACACAGGTGCTCATTAGAGAATGAGTTCACTGAACGATCCACAAGAGTTATCATATGGTTATATTGACCAATCTGCCAATGATGACTCTGAGTGATGATAGGCTAGTTGGTCTTTTGACTTGAGGTCATTTTGACGAACCTGTGCGTGAACGGTGCCACTTAGATCAAATGACCTAGCTTCGAGGCAAGCCCCGTCGAAAGGTCTTTGATTGGGTGACACTTGAAGCGTATGAGGAGAGTAATGACCAAGAGAGGATTCGTCTCTCCCGGTCAATGGGAGTTAGTGTCGTAGGGTTAGTTCGGTCTTTAGTAAAAACTCTGGCCAGAGTATGTTGGAAGAAGTCCAACATTTTTTTTAACTAAAAGATCGATAGAAACTGACCGGAGTCAAGTTATTGGGGTTGACAGTTTAACCGTATCCTAGACTTGATCTACACGACATAGTTAAGACGAAGAGACTATAACTGCGGAATTCATCACGGAAACAGTCAGGGTGGTCCCGACAATACTCATGTCAATGAGTCAACCACATAATGATGATTCCTGAAGTAGGGACGGCAACCACTGCTCGTGGTCACTGCCGTATAGGGCTTCGAGCCCAACCTGTTGTAAGGGTCAGGCTGTAGGGTCTCACACAGAGTGTGACCTTCGTCTAATAATAGGTAGAAATTAGTTAGGGAGAATAATTTGCATTTGATGCAAGGGATAAAATATTGCAAAAGATGTTTGCAATCATCTCCTGCATTCGGGATAAATGATCCTGAGTGCAAGTGTGAGATGTAGAGGAATATGCCCTCGGATCATTTGTATTTTGATGCAAATGAAAATTTAAGCCTAGATAGGGACTAATTTGCATATGATGCAAAAGAGATTAAATGTGTCTTAAATTATTTAAGACTATATTTAATTAAATAAACTCGTTGAAACGGTTACCTAGATGACGGGATCGTCCTGCTCTAAAACGTAGGTTCAAACCGCGTCAAAAACGGAGTCCAAATGCACAAGTTATAGCCAAAACAAGTCAGCCCAAACTGTTGGGCTGAAACCAGCGAAAATGGAGGCCCACCAAGCCCGAATTTTCTGGTTAGGGTTTTTTGAAACCTGGGATTTTCTTGACGGCTACGTTTCTAAGAGAAGCATGACTTTTGGCTAACTTTGGACAATTGTTTGAAGGGTCAAACAGACTCGGATTGACGAGCCGTTTTTTCCTACGCGTTCACCGTTGAACCCTCTTTGATTTGGTAGGTTGTACCAACATTGAAGCTCAACGGTGAGGGAGTTAAAATTCGAGGAAGTTTGCCCTTTGTGAAAGGCAAACTAACTTGATTTAATTAATCACAAATTAATAGTCCCCACCTCGGTTGTGGAGAAAAGGGGAGAGTCAGCCGCCTCTATAAATAGAGGCCCTCCCCCTTCCTCATAACTCGTCCCAAGCTCTAGATCTGAGCGGCTCTCGTAAATGTTGGAGCACGCTCGGATCTAAGGTAAATTAATATTCCTCCTCTCCCTATAAATTTCTGCCTTACTCCTGCGGGCTCTAGCAAAGCCGCAAGGAGTTCGGATTCTGGATCCGAAAATCTAGGCGGAGGTTTCACTCGCGTGAAACTTTCTTCGGCGGTGGGTGGCTCGGCGACACGGGGATTGATCGCCTCGGGATGCGGAGCGGGTTCGAAGAGCGGTGCGGGGAGCGGTTCAAGGAGCGGCTCGGCATGGGACGGGAGCAGCTCGGAAGACGGCGCGGAACATCTCGCCTGCCCCAGGGCTGAGATTCCGAGTATGTGTTTAAGTTTTCATTTAATTATTCGCAGTAGTTAGATCCCTCTTGGGGTGGTCAGATCCACCCCAAGTTGGCAGAGATCCTGGCTTATAGGGTCTGGTTCCTTAGGGTTGCATGTTAATTAGATTAACATAAAATTTTTCCGTCTGCATTTCTGTTTATGTTCCGTCCGACTTAGGACGGGACTAGAGTTTTTGTGCCCTAAGGGTCCCAGAAAACCCTTCAAGAAATAGATATGAACCATTTGAAATGACCATTAACTAATTTAAAGATTATTATCGTAAGGTACGATGAACTGGATGAGATCCAAGGAAATAAAATATTATTGATTCCGACAGACCAAATGAATTATTTGAATGAGATTCAAATGGTTGGTCTCACATGAACATAGAAACCCCTAAAGTCAATAGTGTAGACGGTTTTAGCAGATCCACTCACGAAGGCTCTACCACATAAAGTCGGGAAAACTTATATGTAAAAATGGTATAAGATACCGAGATAAATGGGCCTGAGTGCAAGTGGGAGATGTAGAGAAATGATGCCATCCAAGATATTTATCTCTATGTAAATAGCACAAACGTCTTGTTCGAAATAACAGTAAGCCGTTTGGTAATAATTTATCCAAGTTATTTTATAATGTAGTAAACATTAGATATTAACTTAGGTAAAGTCCTGAGACTTTATGCAAGGTCAAACAGATATCGAGATGAGTATCTCGATCATGGAGAAATGTTTGACCATCTGTAGCATAAGTCTGAAATGGTTCGTGGTCGTAGATGTTTCGAGACAAGGATATCGAAACATCGGATAGACCATTGTGTCTTAGTCTTCACCGTTAAGCGGTGGCGATGATCGCATGATCATTCAACTTGGCGAAGTCGGAGACAAGACACAGGTGCTCATTAGAGAATGAGTTCACTGAATGATCCACAAGTGTTATCATATGGTTACATTGGCCAATCTGTCAATGATAACTCTTAGTGGTGATAGGCTAGTTGGTCTTTTGACTTGAGGTCATTTTATGAACCTGTGTGTGAACGGTGCCACTTAAATCACTGACCAAACTTCGAGGCTAGGACTGTTGAAAGGTCTTTGATCGGGTGTCACTCGAAGCGTACGAGGAGAGTAGTGGCCAAGAGAGGATTCGTCTCTCCCGGTCAATGGGAGTTAGTGTCGTAGAGTTAGTTCGATCTTTAGTAAAAACTCTGCGCAGAGTATGTTGGAAGAATTCCAACATAAGTTTGACTAAAGATCGATAGAAACTAACCGGAGTCAAGTTATTGGGGTTGACAGTTTGACTGTACCCTAGACTTGATCTACACGACATAGTTAAGACGAAAAGACTATAACTGCAAAATTCATCACAGACACAGTCAGGGTGGTCCCGACAAGACTTATGTCAATGAGTCAACCACATAATGATGATTCCTGAAGCAGGGACGGCAACCACTGCTCGTGGTCACTGCCGTATAGGGCTTCGAGCCCAACCTGTTGTAAGGGTCAGGCTGTATGGTCTCACACAGAGTGTGACCTTCGTCTAGTTATAGGTAGAAATTAGTTAGGGAGAATATTTTGCATTTTGATGCAAGGGATGGAATAATTGCATTTGATGCAATATGATAATTTAAGCTTAGATAGGGACTATTTTGCATTTGATGCAAAAGTGATTAAATGTGTTTTAAATTACTTAAAACAATATTTAATAATATAAACGCAAGGAAAAGTTCACGGGTAAGATGGGAATGTCCCGATCTAGACTCAGGTTCGAACGGCGTCCAAATCGGACGCCAGATGATCAAGTTAGAGCCAAAACAGCCCATTAGATCAGACTGGGTCAGACCAGGCTGACCCAGGCCAGACCAAGTCTGGCATGGGCGCCTGGCCAGACCTGGCTGAGCCAGGAAGCCAGGCAGGTAGGCCTGAGCATAGGCCCAGGCGTTGGGCACCTGGGCATGCGCCCAGGCGGGCCGCCCAAGCGGGCCTGGGCACCTGGGAGCCCAGGCGCCCTGGGCCTGGCGCCTGGCGCCCTGGGCCTGGCGCCTGGGTGCCAGGCGCCTGGGCGCCCGTGCTAGGCCTGGGCGCCCATGCCCAGGTCTGGCAGGCGCCCAGTCAGCCCCTTTTGGCTGGTGGGGCCCACAGGCTGGGCCCCACCTCAGGGTACAGAACCCTAGAGCTAATGGTAGATTTTGACGGCTCAGTTTTTGCAAAAAACTAGCCGTGGGATGAACTTTGAGTGATCAATTGGAGGGTCAAACGAACTCCGATTGACGAACGGTTTTTTCCTATGCGTTCACCGTTGAACACCCTTCGAATTGATAGGTTGTATCAATCCTGAAGCTCAACGGTGAGTGAGTTAAAATTCATAGAAGTTTGCACTTTGTGAAGTGCAAACTAACTTGATTTCAATTAACCCAAATTAATAGTCCCACATCGGATTTTGAAAAAGGGTCGAGTTTGCCGCCTATATAAATAGGGGTCTGCTCTCCTCCTCAAAACTCCTCCCAAGCTCTATATCTGTGCGGCTCTCGTAAATGTTGGAGCACGCTTGGATCTAGGCTTAAATTAATATTCTTCTATCTCCTTATATTTCTGCCTTACTCTTGAGGGCTCTAGCAAAGCCGCAAAGGAGTTCGGATTCAGATCCAAAATCTAGGCGAAGGTTTCACTCGCGTGAAACTTTCTTCGGCGCGTGGTTGGCTCGGCGACAAGGGGATTGATCGCCTCGGGATGCGGAGCGGTTCGAGGAGCGCTTTGGGGAGCGGTTCGAGGAGCGGCTCGGAAGACGGTGCAGAACATCTCGCCTACCCCAGGGCTGAGATTCCGGGACTGAGACCGCTGGCCGATACCTAGGATAGCGGGCAAGTATATGTTTAATTAAGCATTAGTTTAATTTAATCGCAGTAGGTTAGATCCTTCTTGGGATGGTCAGATCCATCCCAAGTTGGCATAGATATTGACTAAGGGTCTTGGACCTTAGGGCTAAGTTAAAATTTTTTTAACTGCATGTTAATTAGATTAACAAGTTTTTCTTCTGCTGCAATTGTTTTTCTGTCTATGTTCCGTCCGACTTAGGACGGGACTAGAGTTTTTGTGCCCTAAGGGTACCGCAAAACCCTTTAGTACCCCCTGTTATCCCCTAGTTCCCGTTTGCCGAGACGATCTTTGTCTGGCAAAATGTCACTCTCTCCTAAGGATCAACTTACTTAGGGAGCGGTACATTGCTTTCCCTGCCTTCACTGCTGAGAGACTATCGGACATTCTTTTCGCTACTCACCTGGTCGATCTTTTTCGCTTCTCTCAGAGCGAGTCTCCCAAAGCCTATCCATTTCTGGTGAAGCTCTTCTATGCGAACCGCGTTCGCGGTGAGTATTCGTCTACCGGCATCCTCGATACTGTCGTTCAGGGAACCCACATTCAGATCACTCCCTCTCTCTTAGGGACTATTCTTAGGATTCCCTCTGTTGGTTCCCTTCCCACTGATATCTGCTTTTTCGAGATTGACGATCTTGACCAGTCTGTCCTCTGTGATATGTTTCGAGAGGTACCTTTAGCTCTTGATTCAGGTGTCAGATCATCTATGTTCTCTGCGAGAGGTTGGGCTGTTCACCTAGTGGTGAAGTCCAACATCCTGCCGAGATATGGATCGTCTGACCAGCCATCTCAGGATATCCTGAAGTGTATGTATGATATCTTCTCTGGCATGCCCATGAACTGGGCCGGTGTCCTCCTTGATAGGATGGACAAGGTTGAGTTCATGTCCTCCTCGTCTCACATTCCTTACGGTGGTCTTCTGACTCATGTCTTCCGTCATTTTGGTGTTGACTTGACTCGTTACGAGCCCATGCCCTTTGGTCCTCTCCTCGACGCATCTGCTAAGTCAAAATCTTCTTCGGCTCTACAGACTGCCTCGAAGAAGAGGAAGTCTACTTCAGCTCCATCCTCATCCACTATTCCTCCAGCTCATTTGCCTTCTTCATCTGCTCCACCGTCTCAGGATATTCTTTTGGAGATGGTCTCTGGTATTTACAGATTGTTGTCTCTCTCTTTCCTCCATCAGGGAATTCCCTTCCCTGAGGATTTGAGACAGTTTGTTCCCCAGCTTCATGTGCCTCCTCAGCCTACTGGTGTCTTTGAGCCTCCTGGTGTTGCTTCTACTCAGGATGTTGCTGCTGCTGCTTCTGTTGCTCCTTCTGACCCTCCTCCAGAGGATACTCCTGCTGCTACAGATTTTGCTTCCTCTCCTGTAGCCCCTGGGGACGCTCACTCTTGATAGATGTTTGAGTGATGTTATTTTGGTGATGATATTTTTTTGATGTATGATGGATGATGCTGTCAGCGACTCTTTTATATATGTATGGTGATATACTTTGATGTCGTCATGATGATGTATTTTTTGTCTTGATCATGATGTATCTTGTTGGGATGGCCATATAGATGCACATCCGTTGATGTACTCTTTTTTATTTATCTATATATATGATGTTGCTGCTTATCTCGTGTCACACTATGCTATACTGTATATCTTATCTGTGTGATGAAATGATATGTTGTCTCCATGTATGCTTCACTCTCCTTGATGTGCTTTTGAGACAATATATGAATTTGATATTGGTTAATTCATACTATCTTTGATGTGATGAATTTTGAGAAATTTATTTTCGTTTCGTATATCTAAATGTTGATATTGGATTTCACTTCCATTATTCACATGTGTATATGATGAGATTTTATGAGTTTTTGATTCGATATATCTTTATACTCCTTGATTGTTGTTAGTTCGTATTTAACACTATTATTGTTGTTGTTATTTGCTCCCACCTTTTTGGATAATGCCATAGGGGAGAGAAATAAACATACGAGATTCATAATGGATGTGCTAAGTATGTTCTAACGCTTGAATCTAAGTTTTTCGTTGCCTTAGATTCAGGGGGAGTAAGATTACAATGAATAGGGATTTCATTTCCTAGATTACTTGGATTGAATTCATTCATATCTCACTCATTTGCCTCAACTGTTATGTAGATGCTCTAATATGTGTTGACTAACTTGATTGGCATCTATGTAGGGGGAGTAAGTTTTCATTACACACAATTATTTATCTTTTTGTTTATGTTTGTTTGTCATCATCAAAAAGGGGGAGAATGTTGAGTATTGGACTTCTCCCTACTTAGTGTTAATGATGAGCAAACATAAATACTTGTGACTAATCCCCTATTTTGCAGTTAATCCATTGCCTAAGCTTATTATGAAGATCAACTAGCAATGGATGGCTCACATACGTCATTGAAGGCAAATGACATGAATTGGATGGTCGTAGATTGATGATTGAAGCACCGTAAAAACTTCAAGCTCATACGATGGAAAGAAGAGATTAATCGTCAATGTAATTTTTCTTTTATCTCTTCTAGTATGTAGCTTAGAAGTAGAACTTTGATGGAGCACTCACACACATCTACATTCTGTCATATGACATCTTTAGACCTTTGTCCTTTGATTCCAATTCAATTCGCTTTTGTTTGTGCTAGGATTGTTTATAACAGCCAACTGCTTAACAGTTTACAGTCGCCTGTCTCAAAAACAGTCGACTGTGTTTTGTTATACAGTCGCCTGTTATGCACAGACTATTATAATGTAGTTTTGGGCCTTCTTTGATTATTTCGCACAGGCTACTATTGAATGATTCACAGGCGCCTGTCCTAGTGACAGTCGACTGTGTATTGTAAATCAGTCGCCTGTCTCTCCTTGCCCAAACTCTGTTTGATCTGAATTCTACGGTCAGTCGACTTATGTTGTATATACAATCGACTGTCTATTAGATCATTCGACTGTCTATGCTGCAACAGTCGCCTGTCTGTAAGTCATTTCTTTGACTCAGCTCTCTGGAAATTTCTCTTGCTTTTGACAGTCGTATGTTTAAGGTTTTACAGTCGCCTGTTCTGATTAACAGTCGACTGTATTACTTGAATCAGTCGTATGTCCTGTATCTTGTGAGATTTCCTGTATTTATCTAAACTTACTCTTCTCTCGGCCAGTCTCCTGTCGAAGAAATTACAGTCGCCTGTTGGTTTAACAGACGACTGTCTTTGCTTCATCAGTCGACTGTCCACGTGGTAAGTTACCGTTATGAATTCTCACCTACCCTTACTGACTGTGCAACAGTCGACTATGGATTGTTCAACAGTCGACTGTCGCGAGTTCAGATTATATCCGTTGAGATTTTTCTCACGGATTCCGATTGGGTTTTTGCCTAAACTGTTTTGTGGATTTGAGAAAGCTATAAATAGAGATTCTACTGTTTCATTGGAAGGTTACTCATTGATTGCAAAACCCTTCAAGCTTTCATTTCCAAAGATCAAAGCTCTCAAATCCAAAGCCCTAAGTATTTCCAAATCTTGTTCTCTTGCTCTCCAACCTAGAACCAAAGATTGATCTTCTAGGCAATTGGTGCAGTCAAGAGAAAGGGCTTTCTCCTCTCTTCCAAGAGAGTTCGTCAACACACATCACACTCCTCCTTCAAGTTCTACTTCAAGGCATATGTGATTGTAAGTGTTGCTTTCAGATTTCATAACTTCTTTATTTGAATTGTGCTCTCGGTTGTGAGAGTGGTTTTTGCTTGCTCCCTGGTTGTGAGAGTCAAGGACATCGATTGTATTCGATTGCACTTGTAGGGTTGCTACAAGTGGGCATTAAGGAAACCTCAAGTTAGGGTTCTAACTTGAGTATCCGGTGGTATCCGGGTGGTAGGGACGTAGGATTACTGGGAACAAGTCGGGAGTTGACTTGGGTAATCCAAACCCTTGAAACATATCTGCGTTTGCGTGTGTTTCTCTTTGGGTCGTTTTTCTATTCCGCACTATTTGTTGGATTGCATTTTATTTGGCGTAAATTCCTTTTAAATTTGCTTAAACACTATTCAACCCCACTTCTAGTGTTTTCCCCATAGACAGGGTCCTTACATATTCGTCACCCTTTTATTATTTTTCCATCTTATGTTGACGATTATATCTGAGATACATTTATTTTGGGAAATGATTTCTTACCATGGGCTAATGCACCTCATTCTTTGTAGGTTACAGGTGGAAACCTACGAGGGATGCTTGCTTGGGTCCATTGGCACACGTGGCACATCGCTTCTGGCGGAGCCACATCAGAAGCAGTTCGAGCAGCTACCTGTCCCACTCCAAATTCTGGATCCATCTATGCTCAGGTGTATCCTAATCTAGTAGTGTAAATATGTACTACTTTCTAGTTTGGATTAGAATAATCTCGTCTCTTCTCATTAGCGAGGGCAACGTATCTAGGGTTAGCTTTTGCATCATAATAACCCATCATATTGTGCCCTTCTATCATTTCACCCCCATCACCCTATCCTTGTTCTTTTGGCACTTTTCTTGGCCCCCGTTATCATTTTTCTCCATGAGACCCCTACCACCTCCAGAGGGTGGTGATGCCTGTTTGCCTATTGTTCACTCTCCCCTTTATCTTTTATACCCCATATCGAATTTTCATATCTTTTGGGCATAGCTTATACTAGCTTGGGGGAGAGTTTCATCCATAGTCGTTTTTGTTATTTTTGATGCATTTCCCCTCTCATTTTATCTTTGCCCTCTCATGTGTGATCGTATTTCATTGAGGCCAATGCAAGCTTTAGCTTGGAAGAGTTGCATTTCATGCATGTTTCCTTTATTTTCTTTATTTTCTTCCATTTTTCACCTTTTTCATGCATCAAAAATTTTTCTTTTCATTTTTATGCATCATTCCCATCATGCAGTTTTCTTTCTCTATTTCATTCTTGCCTCTTTCTAGAGATGAACCCTCAATGATATTTTGTCACTCATGCTTCACTTCTCGCTTTTGAGCACCTTTTTCCATCACGCTTTTGAGCACCTTTTGAGCACCAAAATGCAATATATACCATCGTTTGGGTTTATTTGCTATATTTCGAGATGTTGGTTGTGATTGTGTTTAAGGCATGCTTCTAGCTATATATCATATTTTAACATGCCCCTCTATTTGAAGTTCCTAGATTTTCACGCTTCATTCCCAAGAAACGGTTATTTTACCATCCTACCCCCGTGCTTCTAACTCTTGCATGAAATACTATATGTGTACTCTTATCGCTTGTGTTAGCTACCTTTCAACGGGATTAGGATATCCACGCCTTTGTTCAGTGCTTTAATTCATGGAGGATTTTATGCCAAGCTTGAATTTCTCAAAAATTCTCTTTTGTTTTACTTTGTGCATTCCCCCTCGTCGTGCATCGTTCTCCCATTTGGAGGAGTGCACACTTTTCATATTTTTGTATAATGGTCCTTCGGGGTTCTTCGTAACCCGACACCCTAAAGCCATATGGCTTGGGATGCGTAGGCCGCCCTTGCATTCCATTGTGGTTCCGCAAGTTTGCAAGACAAAAATATTAAAATAAAATCAAAAATAACAAAAACAAACCAAAAACCAAAAATATATTTGAGAGCACCAATGTATATAGGGAAGGTGAGAGTTTGCACAAAGTGATCTTTCCACATCTTCTCCATCTCCTTTTGAAAATACAAGCAAGGCAAGAAAGTGTTTCAAAAATCAAAAACGACAAGTGTGTGTGGTGATTCCTTACATCCTAGAGATTGATAGTTATTCCCATGATACATATCTGTTCTCTCTTACTTCTTCATGCTTATATGGGTATCTCGTATTCACCGTTTGGAAGATTTGATATGAATTTTGAGCTTCCTCATATTTGGGCATATTATCTACGATAACATGATATGATAGCTATGCCTTAGCCAATGTCACGCTTCTATCTGTTTTGTGCTCTATTGATATGAACCCATGATGCTATATTATGAGATTGAATTATTGATTTAGATTGTGATATGCTTTTCATTTGTGCTTAATTGTGTTGGTGATCACATTTGTGGTTTGGAGAGGGTGATCAAGGATTCTTCTCTTTCCTTTCTTCCTCTCGCACCCGATCTTCATTCCAACTCGTCTTCCTCGGGACGAGGAAGAGTTTAGCTTGGGGGCTTGACGCATGTTCATATTTCACCTTTTGCACACGCTCTTCATCGTGTTTTCATATGCATTTCATCTCATTCCATGTTGTATATATTGCATTTTGGTTCTTATTGACTATTGGGTGTATTGTTTGTATTTCAGGTAAATGTCGGCATTTCGATATCTTCTGGAGTTAACCTTGCATGTCGGGACCAAGGCGCGCTTATACAGCAAAGATCTGATGGCCAAAGATGAGGATTTGAAGTTTTGAAGCTTCAACCGATCGGGTGGACAGTTCCACCCGATCGGTTCGTGCACATGTATCAGACCCGATCAGAAGCAGCAATGAAGAAGAACCCAACCGATCGGTTCTATGATCGGTTGGATGCCGCAGTGTTCTCTGTTTTCTGAGCCGAATTCCAACCGATCGGTTGACTTGTCAACCGATCGGTTCACCTGTAGGAAATTATTTGCAATCTCCATAGCCCAACGCTCACCCGATCGGTTCAGTGATCGGGTGAAGATTTTCAGGAGCTCTCACCCGATCGTTTGAACTCCCAACCGATCGGGTGGCAAGCTTTTAGTAGTTTTGTTGGGCTTTTGGACACGAACCGTTATGGTTTGGTGGGTGGTCTATAAATATACGATGTTGGACGACTGATGGGGGTTCTCCTCTATTTTTAGGGCTCTTTCTGCCCCTTTCATGGGAGCCTTAGGTTAGTTTAGATTAGGCTTTCTATTCCAATAATTTTGTAATGGATTGATGGATTCAAATGCAAGATACGTATTTATTTTCTTGTTTCCATTGCTTTGTGTTATTTTCTTTTTGCTTAATGGTGAATGTTTGTTTGTCTCTTTTATTGCTTGCTTTTATGTCCTTCACCATTGAGTAGTGTTTAATGAACCCTAATATGGGTTAGAGTAGGATTGATGCTTGGGTTATTTCATTTGACTTGATTGCATGGCAAGTGTTTGATGGAATGTGTCAATGGAGATGTCTAGCAATCTGAGTCCAATTCGTATGGCAGCACACTAGATGTGTTGGGGGTTGGGTTCTGGATGCTTGTCCTGTCAAGATCTGCTTTGATGCATTGCTAGAAATCACATTCGACCTATTTGGCCATTAGGGTTACGCGGGGGCATTTTATTGTCACTGACGGGAGAAAGACCGCCTTTGACCATCGGGCCAAGGGGAAATAAAATGGGAGTTTGATCCCCTAGCCACAGCTCACACCCCTAGCATTGACATCGAGTCCTCGCGCATGGGAATGACTTGGACTAAATGTTGGGAGTTATCATTGTGGCCTTAGTGCTCCCGATTACGGAGGGTGTTGGACATGGGAATGCCCACCGTCCAAAACCGGGTAGACCTAGCGTATCATCCTGGGCATCGACCGGAATATCGGGCCCATGGGGCACTAGGTATCGTCTTTTGGGGCAATGTCTCACCTGGGTCGAGTCGAATGCCAATTGTCATGAGTGCTCTAGCCCGTGTTAGCAGGGATTCTTTTCTAGTCTTTTTATTTCTTTCCTTTATTTCTACACTTTCACTCATATCATCCACGTAGCTCTCACACAACCTAGGCGAGGCTAGTAGCATTCAAGCCATCCACCTCCCTATGTTCGATATACCCGCAACCTACACTAACCATGCACTTGCGGTAAAACGACACCGCGTCCAAACCGTAAACGGGGCGCCGGTCATTAGGGAGCTGGTGTAACACCTGGGATCGTCCTTGTAGAGCGTAGCTCAGAACTGATTGTGGATGTTACTGCTAGGGTCATCCTTGTAGAGTGTAGATCGTTAAGGAACAAACCTAGGGTAGTCCCCAAGAAATCATGCAGTTTTCTGCTCATGCATCATTTGAGGTTTCTTAATTGTGGTCATCTGTCATATGTCCCTCTTAAAGGGAGGTGTTTCGAGGCTGAATCTTTTCGACGAAGTGTTAGATCTTATTTCTCTGGCCAGAACTAAGACATTCTCGTGTAAAACTTGAACTGACTGGTCCAAATCTCCCGCACCTCATGGAGCTCCATCGTGAGAGATTGGAAATCGGCTGTTGTGCGAACATCACATACTTGCAGGGGCACGACACTAGCAGGTATGTTATCATCCATGGGCTGGATTTCAAGCACAACACTGGGCTCACCACTTGTATTCTTCCTGACCCTTGCCTTTCAAGAGGATGAAGAAGAAGTTGAAGAAGAGAATATGTTCACGAGATGTTGTAGAAGATGCTGGATTAAGAGTTTATGCAACTAATGTTGTCACAAAGCCCTTTTTCTAGCGCCAACTGTTGATGTTAGGTATTGGTGTTTTTAACCAATATTGTTTTGATGATGATCACAATATTATGTTGTTGCTAATGACTCTCATGTTTTAGTCTCATGTTTAATCAAATGAAGAATAGATTTTTGGTGACTAAATGCTTGGTGCAAGAATAGACATCAAGAGGAGCATTGCCAAAGCTTGAGACTTGATGAAGGAAAGCTCATCAAGAGGTGCCAAAGATTGGAAGATGATGGGGAGCATCAAGGCATCAAGAGCTTAAAGATTAGACTCTAAGGAAAGCAACTGTAATCCATGTAATATTTTATATAATTGATTTTCTCTTTTTAAGTCATATGATCTTATAATGCTTTGATAGAGAGACTATTTATTCATGCATATGCATTTTCCATCTTAGTGAGCCTTAGGATAATCATAGAATCCAACCCAATAGGTTCACCTTGCCAAAAACTCAAAATTAGAGTTTTTGGCTCTCCAACAGGCGACTACTGAAGGCAGGATAGGCGATTGGGTGATTACAGGCACCTGGCCAGCCTTCTACAGCCGACTGTTGTGCACATATCAAGTCAACTTTTTACTGACTCATTCTTGAGCTTTTGGAACAGACGACTGAAGTTCATTTTTCAGACGCATGTCTTCCATCATGTGCCTAGGAATTGTCCTACAGTCGTCTGTGTGCCAAAGTGCAGAACTTGCATTTTCTGGGCATATACCGACTTGTGAGTCAGTCGACTGATGAAGAGTTTTCAGTCGCATGTCTAGTTTCATGCGCCTGAGAAATGTTCATCAATCGTCTGAAGGTGCTAGTGTGAAAGTTGCATTTTGTCAGCTCCTTTCCATCCATTGTGACAGTCGCCTGCTAAAGTATATTCAGGCACATGCTCATTTACAGGCACCTGTGCAGTCTTCTATACTTGACTGTCCTGGCTCAGATTGTAGCCGTTGGGAATTCTATAGTCGTTGATCAGGCAAATGTCGATCCTTATATAGTCGACTGTCTGAGCCGTAAAATCTCAAATTAGAGACGTTGCAGATTTGTTTATTTGGCCTCTTTGCTTGGTTTTATCGGTTTCTTTGGGCTTCATATATATATATAGAAGAGTGCTTAGTTCTATTAGAACACTTGGTTAATATTGCATATGATTAAGAATCATTAAGCCACTCTCAAACTCTCTCATTTCCCTCTAAGAACTCACGTTCCTCTTCATGCATTGAAGTCAAGCTCAAGGGAAATCATCCAAGTGCAATCAAGTTCATCTCATCACTTGGAGATCCTCTTACTTGCCTTGCATTCATTATTGAGTAAGTTCATCTCATCAAGGCATATGTACGTAAGAGATTTTATTTTACCTTTGTGTATTGAAACCCTAGCTTTCTTTGTAAGAGCTAGTTACTCTCTTTGTGAGAGTTTAACTCTTGTGTAGGGTTGGTTGAGTACTCTCTTTGTGAGAGTTAAAGTATCTCTGTGTGAGAGCAAGAATATCACTTTGTGAGAATCCAAAATCTATTGTGTAGGGTATCTATATGTGAGATTGTATTCACTACCTTGTGTAGGATCATAATGGATATTTGTGTGGCTGGATGTACCCAAGTGGGGGAACCAGGGTAAAACTCTTATGTTAGCATTTGCATTGATTGTGTGAATTATTCTCCTCTTGCATTTGTAAATCCGCAATTGCAAGTTTAATTTTTAATTACGTAATTATTGCCATTACTCTATTCACCCCCTCTAGAGTGTTTGTCGTTAGTATTGCAGGGCATAGACGTTCCTTACAGTTGATGCCTAGAACCTTACAGAGCCAGGATGATGACTATTAGGGTGAGTATTCACACAACAGAGGGTGTCCGAGTAGGATTTCGTTAGGCCGACACCCTTCTTCAGTTCTGATAGTTGGGGGGTCCACCCCCGATCATCTGACGATTTTCCTCTTATATCAACTGATGCCTAAGTTAGGCGATGATGGAAAGAAGGTATTGGGCGTGAGATAGCACGTGTGTGTATAGATGCATATGAATTGAGCCGTAAGTTAGGTCTATTGAGGCATGAATGTTTGCATTCCTGATGAACGAGCAAGCCTACCATTTATGTAGGATCGGGGGAATGGTTATGCCACATCAACAGAGATAAGATTCCCAGATGTAACCGTGTAACAAACTCGTCAGTGAAATTATCGGGATCTGAATCGCTTGCCAAAACCGCGTGCCCAGATATGGATGGTTGTTACGGACGTGTTGAATGGGCATTGAATGCCCTCCATTAATAATGGCCTGGAAAGAATGCGGCCCGCTCGTCAGAGATTGTGACACATTGATGGAACAGACTAATCCTTCTTGGGGCCACGTGGTTGAAGATGTTGATCTCGGGTAGCGAGGTTGCCCTTGTATAGGTCTGCTGGCAAGGAGCTGGCCTTGTAGAGACCAACTTGATGGAGCTGTGCTGCTGAAGGAGCCGACTTCGTAGGGTCATCCTTGCAAAGCCGTGCTGGTTAAGGGGACGGCCTCATGAAGGTCATTCTTGTATAGCGACGCTGGGTCAGTCGCACTGGCCTCTCAAATCAAGAACGGAAGGTCTTCTCATGTCTCTTATGTTGAGTCAGATCTGTCCTGCTCATCCAGACCCCACTGCTGATGGGCCCCAGTCAATGCACCATCTACAAAGATAAATTGTTAACAAATTATATCCACACACACTAACTTATCCGATTACATTTAAATAGGCAAAACGCCACCATAATTTCCTTAATGGCAACTATAAACTCTTGTGTTCAACGCGAAATACATACGTTCGGTCAATAAAATAAAGATTTAACCAATGCAATAAAATAAAGATAAAACCTGTAGCGCATTGGCACCCGGGTGAGAACTCGAGACCTCAGGTGTGAGGTCTCGGGTTCGAAACCCCTTACCTCCCCCCCCCCCCCCCAAATGTAAACCCCTTACATTTAAAATAGGCAAAACGCCACCATAATTTCATCAATGGCAACTATAAACTTTTGTGTTCAAATCGTGAAATACATACATTCAGTCAATAAGATAAGATAAAACCTTTGGCGCATTGGCACCCAGGTTCGAACCTGGGACCTCAGGTGTCAGGTCTCGGGTTCGAAACCCCTTACCTCCTTCCCCTATATGTAATTCCCCCCTCCCCTCCTTCCTAGTGTAAATAGTGTAGCGACTCGCACGGTTTACTGCTTTCCGATGAATCAAAAAAAACAAAAAAAAAATTTTCTCAGAAAATGCCTTCTTATCTCTTTCTTCTCTTTTTATTTATTTTGTAAAGTATACTTCACCTTGCAAAATTTTGAATAAACCTTGATTCCATAACGTACGTATTATTTTCCACAAACGGCTACAAATTTCATATAATTTTATTGCGAGTTATATATGGCGCCATAAGGCTTCACATTTTTAATTTCAAAATGCAAAAGCACTTAAAATGATGTTAGCCACGGTTTCGAACCACCATAAATTCATTCGCAAACCGCTAAAATCGTTCGCCTTTCTTGCCGTGAAAGCTAGCA